>WAAB01018629.1:0-95358 GCA_013389865.1 Piaya cayana | reverse complement strand
TACAACTGTGCATCACAGCTGCACAGTGCTTTTGTGCCCTATAATCAACATGAAACCACAGCAACTCTGGAATTTGTTTCAGCCCTCCCCTGAGGCTGGACATACTTCAAAGAACTGTAGGACATCTTCACTTCATCACAAAACAGAATCACTATGGAAAACAGTTCATCATGTCTTTTATCACTCCTTGGAGTTATAGTATTGAATAAGGATCAATTTTATTTGTGTTAGAAAAATAAATTACACATATCAGACTTAAACAAACATCCTACAATTAGCCCTATTGTCTGCCACATCTGCCAGCTAAGCAGCCTTCTGAATATCACAGTTCTGTGTGGTTCAGGGTTCCCAGGTCCCCATTCTGCATTTTACAATTATTCTCCTGTGAAGTCCCTTTTTTGCATATTTTGGCCTTGAGCACTGGCTTTCATATTAAAAAGCCTCATCTCAACTTTATGAGGGGGGGAAAGATCTAAAAAATAAACTTCATCCTTCTTCTCTTAAATAAGTGAAAAAAAATACAAAATATTTAAGAAACTGGTGAAGAGTAATACTGCACATCGCATTGATTTGACTTATTGTGGGTTTTTTTCTTTATCTAAGCAGCCTTATGGGATAACTGGTAAACTGTCTCCCTTGATATGACAATATTTACTACAGTAAAAAATATTATTGATAGAAGTAGAATATTAACACTTGTTTTGAAGTAAGTCATTATAAAAGCTTGCGAGGAGAATACCAAAATTATGTGATTCATATTGATTAAAAAAANAACATCATCTGCTATTATAAAGATCTTTGAAAGATCATAAGCATGAAGAAACTACACCTATCAGCCTAAGAGAAGTGGGGAAAATGACAGAGGGAAGTAAACCTGAGGAAAAACTACTGGTGGACCAAAGAACATTGACTTTTACCTCACATTCTGTAGGTTGTTGTTAGCAATTAAATAGTTCCTTGTGTTTTGTTTTCATGACATGATAATATGATATGCAATGATACTGCCTGAGCAGCGTTTGGTCAAAGCCTATGCTAAGCTCTGAATACTGTACTGGTTTTGAGCTTAAAATTGTCCCTCATAAACACAAACATCTTGGTCTACCTACCTATTTTAGCACAGTATAGACTGCTTATGTAATATTATTTCTAATAACGGTGGCAGCTACATTCCCATTCAGTGAAGAACACAAAGGATTTACTTTCTACTATAAAAAGAGAGACAACAGAGACAGAATAAAATAAATATGAGGAAAACTGAGGACCAACCACATTCCAAAGCGAGGGAGACTATCTGTCTTAAGGATACATGAGATAAGTAATACCATTAAATACCACTGATAGATCATCAGCATTCTCTCAAAAATTCTGTGAGACAGAAGTATAGTGTAAAATCACATTGCAAATGAGAAGCTTTGGTATCACTATCTTTAAAAATCTGGTCATATAATTAATTGAAAGCCAACAGTACATAGTTTTTAAAATAGTATAACACTACTGTAAACAATACCTGAGATCTTAATTAGACAGGTGTTGCATAGCTGAGCAGAGACAAGCCTAAACAGCTCAAAAAAAATTGGGGCCTAAGTGACTTACCCTGTATCCCACTGGATGACTGTACTAGAGCAGGAACTGAACCCAGCTCAGCTCTTCAGTGTCCCAGTCCACAACCTTAATCACAAGGCTGCAAAGTTAAGCACATGTTTAAAGACTGGGCTGATGTGGGTGCTTTATGGTGCAGTATCAATGTAAGTTGCAAGATTTATCAGTTAGATTCAACTAAATGAGTCAAATAGATGTGGTGTTAAAGCCACATGACATTGTACGTGACACAACCCAGTGTGAGTAGTAGCCAGCAGAGATCACCCCGGTATGGCAGGGCTTGTGTAGAGCACCTGAATTGCTGGTCTTATGATCACTCAAGTCTGCTGAGCTCCCTTCTGATTTTATGCCCCTCCCCAAAAGAAGTACATAAAGGAAAATATTGTATGTATGAGTTTCAGTGCAATATAGTTCAGACACAGCTGGATTGTACAACTGTGCATCACAGCTGCACAGTGCTTTTGTGCCCTATAATCAACATGAAACCACAGCAACTCTGGAATTTGTTTCAGCCCTCCCCTGAGGCTGGACATACTTCAAAGAACTGTAGGACATCTTCACTTCATCACAAAACAGAATCACTATGGAAAACAGTTCATCATGTCTTTTATCACTCCTTGGAGTTATAGTATTGAATAAGGATCAATTTTATTTGTGTTAGAAAAATAAATTACACATACCAGACTTAAACAAACATCCTACAATTAGCCCTATTGTCTGCCACATCTGCCAGCTAAGCAGCCTTCTGAATATCACAGTTCTGTGTGGTTCAGGGTTCCCAGGTCCCCATTCTGCATTTTACAATTATTCTCCTGTGAAGTCCCTTTTTTGCATATTTTGGCCTTGAGCACTGGCTTTCATATTAAAAAGCCTCATCTCAACTTTATGAGGGGGGGAAAGATCTAAAAAATAAACTTCATCCTTCTTCTCTTAAATAAGTGAAAAAAAATACAAAATATTTAAGAAACTGGTGAAGAGTAATACTGCACATCGCATTGATTTGACTTATTGTGGGTTTTTTTCTTTATCTAAGCAGCCTTATGGGATAACTGGTAAACTGTCTCCCTTGATATGACAATATTTACTACAGTAAAAAATATTATTGATAGAAGTAGAATATTAACACTTGTTTTGAAGTAAGTCATTATAAATGCTTGAGAGGGGAATAACAAAATTATATTATTCATATTGATTAAAAACTTAGAAAATAACTTCAGAAGCAATAATGCAAGATGACAGAACTATTACTGTCTTGACACTACAGAAGAACTTTTCTTCGTATAGTCATTCTTGATGCAATCTGAAAAATGTTGCTGTACTAGTTTTTAACTGTCTAGTGTATGATTTAATTATTTATTCAGTGAAGGTGAGCTTTATAATTGTCTTAAGGAGACATCCCACTTATTGTTGCTTATGGCACCCTTACTCATAGAAAACAATCAAGCAGCTAGTATGACAAGTGGACAACAAAACACTATAGATTTAAAACCTACTAAATTACTACAGGTGAATTTATTTACTATTACAAAATACAAACTTTCTTTAACAGGAGAACTGCGATAAAAGCATCTATATTTTATCTGTAGATTTGTACTCTATCCTACAGATAGGATAGTCTTGCTGTCAGTAGCCTTTCATAGTTTAAGTATGTTCAGGTGTGCCTATGTACGAAACTGTGCTTAACCATTAAACTTTAATGAAGAATTACACTTGCACAAGAAAAAAAAAAAGACACTTTTAGCACACCAAACTAAATTTTAAGAGTCTGATAATGCAGTTTAAATCAGAACTCACAAAATAATATTGAAGATATCAATGACTTCAAGCCACTAATTATAAATCATTGATCAAAAGCTAAATAACAAAGCTACTGAATCCATACTCAGTGTCGGAATACAAGAGAATACTTGCTTTGCTCCCATTCCACTTAAATTAGACAATCAGAAAATAGCTTTTAGAGACTGCTCAGTCTTTAACAGTTTACATATTATTTCCTCAGCAATAACTGCTTTGCTTTTTGTAAGACCACATAACTGTTCAACCTAGTATAAAATCAAGACTATTTAACAGGTGATATGCATTATGTGATTCCACCCAGGTCAATCTTTCCAAAGCATAATGGAAAGACATCTGCTACAGAGTCCTCTATGCTGCTCACAGCTTTTATCTGTTGGCCATTGCTTACTCATTCTTCCAACTTATTACATCACAGAGAATAAAAAGACTGGTCTTAAAAAAAAAATCAGAAAAATTAAATAACTTTCATGAAAACATGACACCAATTTTTTCAGTGTGCAGTACTTTGTACACTACAAATAATTTTCAACATTAGAAGCACCTCTTAGATAACTACATTCACTTGTCTTCATAACACTCACTCAAATATCACCTGTTCTAGCAGAACAGCTAATTTAATTTGCTTTTGTTACTTCCAACATGTAATTCACATTTTCCTTCTGCTCATCCTAAAGGAAAACAATGGCCAAATAGAACTTTGTTTGAAAAAGGTGAAAGTTGTGCAAGCTATTCATAAGACGACAGCAATGAGAAGCAGAAAAACATGGGTCTGGTTTGTCACTATTTATTAGCCTCATAACAAGAAAGGGTAGATTAGAGATGTGCATTTTTAAGGCTCACTATCAATCACAGGAAGCTGAGGCAGCTCTGAATCTATGTTAGCATGCAATAGGTCGCAAAATTGTTATATAGGAACTGTGCCTATCTGAACTAAGACACATTTTTCTTCATATAGTAAAGGAGTAATACATAAACTGTATAGTATAAAATGATAAATATATAAAAGAAATAGTAGATTATACCCTTCAATGCAAATCACTGTTGTGAGGCATCAAAGAACAAACAGCTTTTTTGTCTGCTAAACTCTAAAGAGTGGAAGAGGTGCCTTAAGTGCCAAGTGGGGACTGGGCATTGCCTACTAGGGAGAAGGAGGACCTGTGGCAAGGTCAGGGGTAAAAAAGACAAAGACAACTGAAGTCAGTTCCTCAAAACTTTACTGAACACCTTCAGCCCCTTATCTGGAGGGTCTAAAACTCCTTTGTCTCTCCTCCCATCCCAAATCAAGAAAATGAGGCCTCTGGAGTGTTCTCAACTTCTTCACAGCTTTTGTCCTTCTCTTGATACTTCCTGCATTACAGCTACAACCTAAATGTGGGATGCTAGGCTGTGCAGTAGCCTCTTCTCTCACCTCTCACAACAAACTTCTGGGAAACAGTAAAGTGTTCAAGCCAGCAAAGAACCACCCAGTCTAGCTGTAACATAGTTGAGCATTAAATATATCAGGTATTACTCTAAATATCTGTGAGTTTATATGAATTAAAAAGAAAAAAAACCATTTGTTAAAGGATCACAAGAAAAAAGTAAAGGAAGTGGTTCTGGTGGTACAGAGCAGACCCAGAAACAAGACTGGAAAGATACCTATGTATCCAAGTATCCAAGTACCCAAGTATCCAAGTATCACTGCAGTGTAGCATGTTACCTCTAAAGATGGTACTGCAGATACTTCGCTGAATAACTACAGAACTCTGAGTCAGAAGCCTTACCATATCACAGGCCATAGTCAGTCTCTCTAGTAAGCAGAGCGGAAGAGACCAAATATTTTCTTCACAAAACTCTCTAATAATAGGCACCTATTTGGGCTAACTTGTCTGTGTCTTTTTTATGCTTATTTATTTCGTTGTTTTTGTTGTTTGTCATGAAAGTTTTAAAAAAGGCAAACTTGAAGATTACTATAGAGTTAGGATTCACCTTTTTTACTGGTGGCATTGGAACACTTAACACTGGAAGAAATCTATGAAGGAAACTAATGAGTAACTATGTTTTTTACTTTGTTTCAGTTTAAATTTGAAGTATACTTACTGGTTTACCACTTTTCAATAGTCTCCTTGCCTGATGGCATTTGCTAGATAGAAGTTGCTTAAATATAGGGAAGAAAAAAAATTTGGAAAAGACTGAAGGTGTAGATCAAGCCATCCACTTCACTGAAACAACTCTAATGAAACCTTCAGAAAGACAGTTTTTATACTCAAAGACTTCAACAAGTACTTACAGTAAAGCCTTCTCAGCAAAAGACTACAGAACAGTTCTGACACTGATATTTAGAATGGGTTGCATAAAACTGCTCTCATTTTACCTAGAATTAAACATGTGAAATAATTACACATAGCAGAGAGATGAAACCTTGTATAAAAGGTGTAGTTTTGCGTGTCCTTACCACGCATCTGAACTTCTTCCTCTCCCTATTCTTTACATACTCAGGAGAAATAATTATCCATCTCCATACACAAACACAAGCACCCATGTACTTTACAGTTTTCTATGTTTTATGTCACCTTCTCCATCTTCCATTATGGTCATCTTGAAAACTTTAGCTCTCCTAATCACTTGTTTTCCTCTGTTCTGAAGGTTGCAATTTGATAAGATGGTGCAAAATTACTGTGTTATTATATCTCTATAGACTATGTTATATAACCAAGTTCCTGCAATAATGGCACAGCAGAAAGCATTTGATTTCAACCTGAAATGACTCCACATTTATTTTTTCTATTTTGATTAACTAATTTCCCTAATCCTCGAGGGCTGCGAGCAGGTGTATAAAACGTGCAGTTATTTAGTTTCATAAACTTACATTTTATCTGAATTAAATTTACACTCACTGGCAGCCTAACTTTAAAAGTGCCTGATGGTATGAATCCACCAGTCTAAGGAACACACTAATTTTTTTCTACTGTTTCTAAGGAGAATCCAGTGGGCTTGCAAAATCAGTAACTAACTATATTAACCACAGACTTTCAAAAGGGAAAAAACTACACAAAACCAACCACTGTAACGCATTATCCTTGAGTCTACATTTTGACAACATACTTAGAATGATACAAAATATAAATATTTAAATAGCCACATCTTTAACTACAAATCAGTTTGGTTTTAAAAATGTTCATTAACAAATATAGTAGTTTTTTTCAACTAGTACTGATATACAATCAATGCTATATTGTCTACTAGACTGGTTAGGATTGTCATTCACTGAAAAGCTATGTTTTTTTGAGAAACTACATTCAACATGTTTTCTTAGTTAATAACAGTTACAGGTGAAGAAAACTTTAGATTCCATACAAATTATTAAACCAACCATTTAATGACTTTCTTTCCAGAATAAAGAAGAAAATAAGGACAGCTACATGAGTGAAAAAAAAAATCTTGTATCAAGACATAGTAGAATTTACACTTTATCCTGGAGATGTAAGACTAGAAAGTATAAGCTTCATTTTTACTGCTCGAACTGAGAGAAAACAAAGATCAAAATTATACCCCAACTATATTCTAGGCTCATTTCTGTACTCCTCAATGACAACAATTTAACCAGTCATCTTTTACAATCCATCATCAATAAAATGATTTTATTTTCTGTTCTGTAGTACAAATTCACTTTTTGTATCATAAAAACTGACAGGTTTGGTTTGAATTCAGCTCAGTAATTAGCTACAATAGGACGAACCTTAATGTAGTATAGTAGGGTACAGTACAGCACAGGCTAAAACACTAATCCTGCATTCATAAAGAAAGGTCTTTGGCCTCATGCTTTATACTACATTCATGATGGACAGCTAACAGATGAACAGCTCGACATTATTCTAAGTGAAAACTAACTTGATGCTTAGGAAAACAGATAACCACATAACAGCAAAAAACAGATGTATGTAATGTGAATGTTATGATTTAAATTATTCATTATCAGTAAAAAACTCCTTCTCACACCTAGAGTATCTTATTGTTCTTGTAGAAAGCAAATGATGATCAAATGGCTTAGGAGCTAAAGGCAATTAAAAAGTAAAGGCATGAAACTTAGTACCACGGAATACTAAATACCAAGTATTGCTTTGGTCTTTAAAGTGGATGAAGATTTAATGTTTTGACTGATAGTCCAATTACTATAAAGAACTTTAGCATAATGGTAATCAGGTCCTAAATAATGCAACCCCTCCATAAAGATGTGTTTTGCTTAGCCACTGGTTTGACCACTAGTTAAGGTCATACCAAGCACTTTCAACCCTAAAATGAGGAAATGGAATCTTAGAAGAATCTGTTGCTTTTTTTTAACAGATAGGTCTCTCTAAATAAAGAGAATATAGGTCTTCGCTGTTCGGCTCTGGTAGAAATTAAAGAAAAAACTAACATGCCAGAGCAGGTTTTACTGTGGGTATTTCTGTTGACCTTGAAATCTGAAAGTTTATCTTCATCATTTACCTATGACTGGCTACCACTGGACTTACCTCCACCATTTTTCTGACACAGATATGGGAATCGCCACACATTTCCCAATCCCACAGAAAATCCAACTTGTGCCAGAATATACTGAAGTTTGCTGTTCCAGGCAGGTCTTTCATCTTCTACATCTGAGCCTTCTTCAACATCTACATCTTTTTCTTCTTGATCATCAACCATAAGTTCACTCTTCTTAAAGGCATCATCTGAAGAGTCTTCATTAGAGAGAAGGTCCTTAACTGACTCAATGACCTCATCATCTAGTTCCCTTTTCACTACCTTGCTGTTCTTAGGCATTTGTAATATAAGAAAAAAAAAGCAAGGAAGTTAAATGCAGCTAAAACAGAAGGACAAGTGTTGAAGACAGTTCTCCCTCGGCTTGGCCAAAAATACTGAAGAAATAGACTGAAGATAGTGCCTTATGAGTTCTTGGTATCAGGGAATCAAGAGTGAAGAAATCTGTTTCTGAGCATTTGTTTTAATTAAATTATCTGTGGGGGAAAAAAAAGAAAAAAGGATATTATACTACTATGCAGAAGAAATTTAATTTAAATATCACATGCTTTGGCTTACCCATTTCTGCTTTCCTCAACAAGAGCAAAAAAAAAGAGAAGAAAGGAACGTTAAATCACTTCCAAATTACAGAAATTAAGTCCACTTTTTGGTCTTAAATATTTATTTAGAATACATTTTCTTCACTTGTTGAGGGTTTTTTAATGAGTTGTTTTTTCTTCCTAAAGACTGATAGGCTAACAGCATAACGAGATTCTTCTATACCTACTAGGTATAATGGAGTATGTACTTTACATGAAATTTACAAGCCCAATTCCACACTTCCTGGTGTAACAGCTATACTTAATTTTATTAAAAGTATACTTTAAATAAAATAGATTAAGTTTTTAGACCATTTCTGAAAGTCATGCAGCATTTAAGATTTTGATATATAGGATGATCCTAGTGCTTCAAAGGCAAGTGTGACTTACTTTTCCTGTATTCTTCATCAAGGAATATGAAACTACAATCGTTTTTTTTTCAAAGGAGAGATGCTCATCTCTTATGAACTTTAATGCTTTATATAGTTTCTTGGAATCAGGAAATAATTACACATACCTGAAATATCTGAAAAGCTGTAACCAAATTTATTTTAAAACCTTACTTTTTCAGACATGTATGTATAGACATAAAAATGCCTCCATTTGAATATGTGTTTTTCTTTTAAGACAATGATTCATTTAAAAACACACATCAACTTGCTCGTAGCTGCCATACTGAAGGTAATCATAAGATTTCAGGGAGGAATGTTTATGAGAAATTCTTAACTAATCACATGAGACAAAACTAGTATGTGCAAAACCATCTGTACAATTAAGAACCTTAAAAGGGATTTAGATTATGTGTTAAGCTTCATGAAAACCCTAAAGAGGGAGTACAGATGAAATCTAATCTAGATCTGTTAAATGATGACAATCAAAAATTTCCCTGGGATACACAAGACCTGTCTGCTTTATCTTAGGGACTTGCTGCAACATGTGGTCCATACGTCAAAGGCTCTATCACATAACCAAGAATTGCAAGGTATTACTGGACTGTTAGCACAATAATTGAGAGACCATGCACCTCATGGTTGTTTCAGTGACAGACAAGAAGGAAAGATGTTAAGCTACTGGAACTCAGCCCACAGCTTATCAAGATGAGACTCTCAAAAACAGAACTAAAACCTCTGTCACCACAAGTACTATCACCAGCTTTGCGTCTGACAAGACAATTACATTTTTTCAATAGTTTCCAAGGATTTGGAAGTTGTACTTCACTCCAGTTGCCTACCCAACTCCATTCTAAACTCTTTCCACTCATCTCCTAGACTCCTGTAACTGCCTTTCCACTTTCTCTCTCCCTCCTGTTACTGCCTTCTTGCAGCTACTCTACCTTTGGCAGTCAGTTCAATTTTTTTTAAGCACAGTAGAGCCTACTGTTTTGTGATCTGCTTTGTGCTCACTACTGGCACTGGAAGGGTTGTGGATCCTACAAGCCATCCTTCTGGCATGTGGTAGAAGTAGTAGCAGGCTTTGTTTTGTCTGAGAGCAGTTCTTATTAAAAAAATTAAGTAGATGAGCTATAAACAGAGCAGTGTATCAGGGAGAGCTGTTAAGACAACAGAGAAATCTTAATACTGTACATTTTATAACTGGGCTAAATGAATGTCTGCTTAGACCTTTCTATATCTGTTCTGTCTTTTAGGTTGTATACTCTTCAAAGAACTACATCCTCTCCTAGTCCCTGTATGCTTCAGTAGCTCTTTGTTATGACTAAGCTATCTAGGTAAGCCTAGAATGCAAACACCAGTAGTACATTAAGTGAAGCATTTAAGCAGACTTGATGGAGCTTTCTGACTGTATACCACAGCATCTGGTACTTCAAGCACTACTTTTAGTCACATTTCAAACTTTTCTTTTTCTTTTGTTCCACCGATGTAAATTAGAGGGCTTTGCATTGCCAATAATTAGTAGTAAGTTCAGAGAGCACATAAAAATGAAATTATTTTCTCTATATATTTAACCTAACAGCTGCACAAGTGAAACTAGATCAGTATTTGTCTTCAGGGCTGAAATCCTTCTACAAACTGTAATAAGCATAAGATATTTTCAGTCAAAAAGTCAAAAGCTATCCATCAGTATTTGTTAAAACATTTAAAAATGTCACATCAGTATTAGTTATTTCAGATATAGTAACTTGCAGGGCAGCAACATGATCTATCTGGAGCTCTCAAAGATGAGTAAGTTCCAAAAGAAATTGCATCATTTTGCCTGGTCATGCATTAATTAAACATCGCATTACTACACTTCAGAATAAACTGGACTTGATACTTCTATTCCTAGCACAGTCCCTTTTAGCAATCTTCCATTAAGCCTGATGTTACCCATACCACTATCACTGTATAGACTCAATACTTGCAAAACTTGAGAAAATGTGGGAGACATGCTCAGCAGGCTCCTGCTTGGTTTCAACAGTACTGTTTTTCTAATTTAGTAAGTCTCACTAACCTGATTGCAGCAGAGATGCAGCATAGTCCTTCAGGATACACCACAAATTCACAGGTGGTCTCCGACTGCCAGATTTAACAACTTGTTCTCTGTACTAAAGGGGTCAGTGGTCAACCCAACAAGCACTCCTACCTTGCTAGACACTAACATCAGATACAAAGAATCAAAGCATGGTCCCAGCTGGTTTGCACAGGATGATAAAGTTCTGTGTTCAGCACTCCTAACATGCACTTTAAGAGTCACATGGAAGCCTCTCTCTTTGATGCAAATCACACTTGCAGAGAAGGTGGACCACAACTTACTCAGCCCAAGTTCGGTCTAGATATGAGGGCTCCAGAGTAAAGACTGAATAGGGAGACATCTAGTAAGGTTCCTCACTAGCACATTTCAGCCAAACACTGGAAAAGCTTTTTTGATATTGCTGCATTGAATTTTAGCACTTCTATCCAATAAGTGCTATTTTAGGTTCCCACATCACTTGGATCCACTCCAGTATTGAAGTTCTTAATTAGCACCAAATCGTAATTAGGACATTTCCTGCCAAAATCTGTTAAACCATTCTATCATTTAGTTCCACTACTGGCTACCTTCTACACACCTTCTGCAATAATACAGCATTATGTGATAGGCTTGTTTCTCCAAAGTATCATTAAAAATCTATGTAACGAACCACCATATTTACTAAAGAATTACAGAAGTCCATATCACAGGCTCAGACGTTACCAGAATCATTTTAATCTCCAGGTTTTCAGCCTTATAACATATTTTAAAATGTTACTGTATGTACAATTACCAGCACCTTGAAATAAACGTAAAATGCCTAAAATACAACTTAGCCTCATTGAAGCCGTCTGGTTAGGGGTTGGAGGTTTTCCTACATTAGATATAGATCACAGAATCTGATCAAGTGATTTAATTGTGTTTTCCAGGCAGTTTCACTCATCCTTTTCATAACTCAAATGATATCATCATGTGTCAGATGAAAAGACTGAAGGGAAATTTTTATTATCACATTTACTGGAGTATATAATTTTTCTCTGGACTTTTCTCCAATACTGAAATGAACAAATGAGATAGTATCCCTTTTCTTATGTAACATCTCCTTTTAAAAAACATTTAAAAAATTAATCTTGAACTGACCTGACAAGCATCTCTGTTGCTTGAGAGAATTTAACAGAATGGAAACTGCTGAATGGTACATGATTCAGTTAGAAGAACATTTCAAAAATTATTCTGCCACTGAATTAACAGTTACCAATAACCTGGACCAGCATAAACAAACATTTGCAAAGCACTTACTAATCAAACACATCTAGATTTTCACTTCTCATTATCACTGTCCTTGATATGTTAAAATCTCCATTTCATTCACATACTAGAAGATAAAACAGTGAGATTTTCTGACATGCCAAGCAAACTGCAGACCCAAACTTCCCCGGATGGAAGAAAAATCAAGCCGTAATGCATGAGCATGCAGAAGTAAAGCCACCTGATTAAACCACCACATTATTAGCAGATTAAGTAATAATAATCCCTTGCAACAGAGATTTCAGACCAAAATTAGCTCCCTAGGAAATCTGAGCTCACCAGAGAATGTTTTCTTCAGCTTCAGGCCCGCATTCAGAAATGCTGGTACAGGGTGATAAGACATGTAGAGCCACTGCTGACCAAACCACATGTTTTTGCAGCTAAGACTCAGACTTCACTAGTCAAAGGTCTGAAAGACATTGAAAAAATTTGCTGTCTACCCTTTTCTCCTAATCTTTCTTACACATGTTGTCTAGTAAGGGCACTGCACTAGATTTGTCCAACACACCCTGCTCCTCTACACCATTAAATTGGTAATGACCCTTATTTCAGGCTCCCTTTCAATACATCTCTATTAAACAGATCTGCATGCCAATCTACAGATCGTTAGAGTAATACTGTACTTCCAGTTTGCTCAACCATGTAGAGCCAGTAAAAAGTTAAAAGTTACAAGGACGGAGATTTTCACAATTTGTATAGAGAAATGGGTATAAAAATTTTTCTCTACCTTGTAAATTTGTAAAAATAATGAGTACAACTGCCCTATGTTCTTGCAGTTACAGAACAAGTATCTATATAAAGCCATTTGTAAAGGCATTTCGTGTTTAAAACATCCCATAATACCACTGCAACAAGTGATATAAGTAAATAATGAAGAACTTTCAACAATGCTTTTCTGACATAAACTAAAACATGATTCTTTTTACATTGTATTCCTTCTTAAAACCAGCACTCTTCTCTGAAAAGAAGACAGTCTAATAAACCCTCTATCTTTTCTGACACAGCATACTTAATTGCTTTTATTATCTTATCTTTACATCTGATGACAACATGGCAATTTGGCTAATTTTTCTACATTTAAATTTTAATGCATTACAAATAATCATCAAATTTTCTTTGATCAAAGAATGGTTTCAGTTTTCAATGTGAGTTGGAAGGAAAGGAATGAAGGGAAGAATAAAATAGTGTATTCATACTTCCATAGAATCATGGAATTGCTTGGTTGGAAAAGACCTCTGAGAATATGGAGTCAAACTGCACCTGTCTACTACTAAACCATATCCCTAAGCACTTCATGTGCCTGTCTTATAAATACCTCCAGGGATAATGACTCAACCACCTTAAAAAAAGATTCTTTCATAAAAGACAATGGAGAAAGTCCAGATAGAAAATAACTTTCTAGAAGGCTACTGTAATATCAGAAAAAAATGAAAAAGGAAAGAACAGATACCTTTTTTAAGTTCAATGTTTGCCATTAAAGAGAGAAAAATATTTATGTTCTGTTCTTCAGAACTCTGCTTTCTTCTCCCATGAAGCAGTCAACACTACAAAATCCTGCTGTGGAAGCAGCAAAATGCAATATAAAACTGCAGGCACTTCACACTACTATAATCTCTGCTTTGAAGGACAGTTGTGATAGTACCGTGTGCCAGTCCAGTCCCACAAGCTTCTGTCTTATGCTGCCATTCACAAAATCTCCACTTTGAATCCCAGTGAACAAATCAGAATGATTCAGCTGAGGACATAAAAATAAAAGTCATGATTCTCAACATGGCAGTTGTTCATAAAAGATCTTGACTGATATTCACACCAAAGGTATCAGTCTGTATGAAATCACTGGATGAGGCTTATATGCAAAACTGAGGAAGAAGAGCTTTTTCACCTTGAAGGAAACCTACAAAATAGACCTCACCTACAAGTCTACAAGTGAGGCAGAAGAAAACGTGATGGGAACAACCAATACAGAAAAATAAAAGTTTTAGGACCAAAGGAACACTGTGAGTCTGCAAAAAGGAATCAGGCCATTTGGGCAGATAGGATGGTGCTATAGCTAACAACCATCATATTTGACTGAGAAAGAGACAGAAGACTGCGGGTGAAAACCAGGATTCGTGGGAGTACTGTGATTGTGAAGAATGGCTATCGCTGGGGAAATCTGCGTATGGATAATTACTTCAGCAAGAGCTACACTATGTTACAGTACTCATGGCACAGACTGAATTACTGCTGCAATGCAGCATTGTGTTCTTCAGTGGAAATAAGAATACGCACCATAGCCTTTTTGCATAGTCAAACCCATTTTTATCTGTCTACTGAAACAGCCACTATGCTGCTCTTCAGCATGATCTAGCATTATGCCCTAGCTAGTTCAATAGAGCCTGTCAATAATGGATACAGACTCAAGAGGTACTTAACTCAGTCATAATGAAAAATAGTAATATTCTCCACAATGAAATTTACATTTCTTTGCATACCTTCAATGATGTTACCTGAGACACGTTAGCGCATGCTACAAATACTACACTACATTGTGAAAAACAATGAGCTCTTTGGGCTACTAAAGATTTGAAAGCACTAGAAAATGTAAACGCGTTTGATTCTGGCATCTCTGTACCAAATCATTTAGACTACAGCAAAACTATTTAAAGACTCAAGACTAAACTCACACCTGCTGCAAATATGGGTAGTAACACAGACTTCAGTGACACTGAATCTGTTTAATATTGCTGGGAAATTTGTTCCCAGTATCTACAACATGTTCTTTCTGGCCTCACGTTACATTCACAGTCTCAAGTGCAGACAATTTCCCTCACTGATTATTCTCCTTAAATTTTGGTTACTGGACAATATGTTCTGCTACTGCAAGACAAGATGATTTCACGATAGTAGTAAGATTTCTTTCTCAGCATTGTTCATTCTCAATAGACTTGATCTAAAGAGGTTATATGACTTCCCCAAAATCACTGTCCAAACAGAAATATCTAAAAGAGGAAATGTTACAACCTAGAGCTCTTGAGTGTATCCTTTAATTTTCATATCAAGTAATCTCTACGGACTTTATTGGCCTTACTGTAGTTTCTCACCTGCTTTCAGAGATTTCTCAGTATTTTCTTCTCACAAATCAACTTCACCTAAATACTTCACAGGCTTACATGATGTGCTAACAGTAACTTTGTATTCAGATGGAGAAAAATTATCACTTGTTCTGTAGTTTTTTCTTATATGTACTGCATTGAAAGACCTAATTCAGTAGTTAACAATCCTCAGATGAAGCCAAGTGAAGTAGTAAACATCTCATCAATCCTGACGAAACTCTACCCATGACTGGTCAAGTTCAAGAGGCATAACTGCTGGCAACTTGAAACATAATCTCCATTTTCCAAGTTCATCACATAAGCTACAACAGTACCATGACTTTATTATAAAATTCCATCATGCTTCTGAGAAGGGAGAGGATATAGAAGTATATTAAATATTTCATTCAAATAATAACTTGAGTCACAAAATCAAGCACTGAAAGTTAGATATTACCAGATATATAGTTGCCCTTAAGACTGCCATGGATCCACTTGTATATCAAGTGTCTTCCGGAAGAATGTATGTGATTACTTCTTTGTCTGTTTTTCATACACAAACAAAGAAGCTGAGCCGTTCATATATAGGTTAGGTGAAATCTAGTTTCTCTTCAAATCTGATTATTTAATTTCATTATGTATATCATGCTTTCAAGTTGTGTTATCCGTAAACCATTATCTTTAAAAAGAAAATTATAAGTAACAATTCTTTTATGGAAAATCCAACCCTGTAAACTTCCTATTCCAATTTCCCATCCATTCTGACACTTGAAATGCAGAAATAATATCATTTGTCAGGGGCAAAAAACTGTTTTCCTGAAGTGGAAAATAAACTACTAGCACCATGAGTTACATGCAAGGCCTTGTTGTACACAGTGTTATGCAAACTTTCTTTTTTTTTCCCCATACAGAAAATAAGGGATGCCTAGTCTCAAGAGTGAAGGATAAAAATGAAGTCTTCTGTTTCAGTATAGCCTAAAGCAACAGTTCTGGCAGTTACCACTGCTCTTTCATGCTTCTTTGCATGGATTTGTCAGGTTTTGAGCATCCAGCTCTTCAGCAGAATAGCATTCAGTTACCATTACTTGATGATACTTTTTTTGCCTAAGTTATCCAAGAACATTTCCTCTGTAATGGCAAGGTTACTTTGAATCAAATTTCAAGGAAGAAGGGAATTCCTATTTTTTGAGATGCCACCTGATGATATGTCAAAATTATTCTGCAATGAACTGAGAATTTAGCAAACTTTAAAGTCACATAGTAAAGCTGCAACTGGTATTACCACTTTTATAATCCACTGCCTATAAACTTAATGAGCACAGAACACAAAATTGTTCTTCTGAAATAAACAAGTATTTTGTCTTTTGGAGCAAGAACATTGTTCCTTAATATAAGTGAAACAGTCAGTGTAAAGCGAAGTACCTAGGAACACAGGTGAATGTGTCTGCAATGTTGTGGACACTTTTGGTTGGACACTAGAGAACTCCTGGAAAAGATCTTTCTTCCCAGAAAGACTCCTCCCATAAATACTTCCCAAGTGGCACAATTCAATACCACTTCAGCAGCAACTACTCCAATATATAACAATTCAATACATAGCAAAATGAATAGCTCTGTTTCTGAATAACATTTTTTTTTCTTTTCTGATAAATTTAACATCTTAAAAGTTTTGTGCATACAGATTTTTGCAATACATAGCACAGAAAGCAGAGTTGACAGAGTTGTTCTATCTACATTGTCCTCATTTGAACTAGTACCTTTTTGCTTGCTTGCTTGCCTATAAGAAAAAAGAAAACGGAAAGAATGACAAGACACTAAAGGTCAAGAGGAGTCAGCTTATGCTGTAAAACTAGTTTCTTAATGCCTTAGCAGTTTCATTATTGGTAGCACATCTGAATAGCTATGAAATGGCTTGGGTTTTTCACCGACAGATCAAAACCAATGGTGTTTTTTGTTCTTGAAGCTGAAGTGCAGAACTGAGCCCAAAGGGACCGTGTGAAACAGAATGCAGGCTATAAGTCTAATGTTATCTTAATACGGTCTTTGTGTAAACCAAAATCTTGTATATCAACCAAGACAACATTAAGCAACCTTTCCTGAGTTTGGTTTTTCTTTTTTAAGTTTCATTTTAATGAGATGTTGATAATGGGAAACACACTACTAGATAGAAAAGAAAGGGAAAAAGTGCATGTTGTCATCACCCTTTAATCAAATGGAGTAAACTACCTGCATAATACATCAAGTGCATGCATACACGACATCAGATGATAAAATCCTTCCTTGATTTATACTTGGGTCCCAGTCCTAGAGTGTGTCGCAGTGATATATTGATGGCGACATACTATTTAAAAAAAAAATCAGGGTTCTCTTAGAAATCAATACTACAGCAGCAAGCTCGTTAGGTAGCAC
This sequence comes from Piaya cayana, assembly GCA_013389865.1. Lineage (NCBI taxonomy): Eukaryota > Metazoa > Chordata > Aves > Cuculiformes > Coccyzidae > Piaya > Piaya cayana. Next base: position 77,645 of record WAAB01018629.1, on the reverse strand, counting down.
TACCACACAGAAAATAAAATGGCTGATGAGGATGAGGTTTTGATTACAACATCTTTTACAAATAAAACACAAGTCCAATTTACTTAGACGGAACAAAATGCCATTGCAACCACCCATGTGGCAGGGAAAGCGTGACTGTGCAGACATATTTCAATCATCTCATTTACTTCCACAACAAAAGCAAGCCCTGCAAATAAATCAGAGTTTACTATAACACTGGGAAAATCTGAACACCACCGGTCAACGTGGGCATGGGAAATAATAAGAATTAATAAGAAAATTGAAGAGAAGAGGGGGAAAAATCAACTCGGAAGGGACTGTAGGCATTAATCTACCCTGTGGATCACAGAATCACTAGGTTGGAAAAGACCTCCAGGATCATCGAGTCCAACCGTTCCCATCAACCACTAAACCGTGTCCCTCAGCACCTCATCCACCCGCCGTTTAAATGCGCCGTAGCAGAGAGGGCTGCAACCATTAAAATCCTTAACAGAGAATAAACCCGAGACGCAGAACGGTAGAGAAAAGCTCCTCACGAACGCACCCACCGAAGCGGGGCTGCATGCGGGGTGCGCGAGTGCCGGGACGCGGGGCGCTCCCCGCCGGGCGCCGCCCAGGCTCCGCGCCGACAAAGCGGCCGCGGGGCTCCCCCCGCCGCCTCCGCCCTCCCCTCGCCTGCACCCGCCGGAGCTCCCTGCGAGCCCGAAGCGGCGGGCGCGGCCTCCGCATCCCCGCGGAACGGGCGCCACGCGGGCGTCCAGAGGTGCTTTTACGCAACGCGCGAGGGATGAATGAAAACCGCTGTCAACGCCGGTTAGAGAAGAGGATGTAAATTCCCCATCCCCCCAGTAATGATAATAATGATAGTAATAATAACGGTGATGATGCTAAGTAACAGCCTTGCACATCCTCGCACCCTCACAACCCCCCGCGCAGCTAACGCGCTCGCTATTGTCTCCCGAGGGGCCGGTTCTCTCCCTGCGAGCGACCGACCGACAGGCGCCGGGGAGAAAGCTGGGAGACCCCCCCCCGTCTCCTCCCCGCAGCGAAGCGGCCCCTGGGCGGAGAGGGACCCGCACCCCAGCAACCCCCGGCTGCTCCGCCTCGCCCTGCCCCGCCTGACCTGCGGCTGCCGGGACACGGGGTACGGCGAGCGGGGCTCGGCGGCGGCGGCAGCAGCGTGTAACCGAGCCCTCGCTGCGGCGGCGGCGTTTAAAGACAGACATAAAAGCGGCGGCGGGGGGAGAGGCAGGGGGAGGGCAGCGCCGGCCGGGCGAGCCGCACCCCCTGACGGAGGGAGGAGCGCCCCCGTGTGCCTGCGGCAGCGTCTGCGGCGCCGGAGCGGGGCGGGGGGGGGCGGCGGCAGCAGCGGTGGCGAGATGAGGAGGAGGCAGAATAGCCCCAAAGCCCTGCGGCCGCGCCCCGTCTCCGCGGGTAGCAGGCGGCGAGGGGGGGGCTGGAGGCAGGCGCAGGGATGTGAGGTTCCTAGGGGAACGTGGAGGGCTTCCAAAAGAAGAGGGGGAGTGGGAGGTGTGGAGGCGGCTGGGGGGACTGAGACCGAAAATGCCGGCAAAGAAAACTCTCAGAATCATAGAATAACCAGGTTGGAAGGGACCCACCGGATCATCGAGTCCAACCACTCCTATCAAACACTAAACCGTGCCTCTCAGCACCTCGTCCACCCGTGCCTTAAACACCTCCAGGGAAGGTGAATCAAACATCTCCCTGGGCAGCCTGTTCCAGTGCTCAGTGATCCTTTCTGTGATTTTTTCTTTTCCTTATGTCCAATCTGAACTTCCCTGGCAAAGCTTGAGGCCATTCCCTCTCGTCCTGTCCCCTGTCACTTGGGAGAAGAGGCCAGCTCCCTCCTCTCTACAACCTCCTTTCAGGTAGTTGTAGAGAGCAATAAAGTCTCCCCTCAGCCTCCTCTTCTCCAGGCTAAACAACCCCAGCTCTCTCGGCTGTTCCTCATAAGGCCTGTTCTCCAGCCCCTTCACCAGCTTTCTTGCTCTTCCCTGGACTCGCTCCAGAGCCTCAACATCCTTCTTGTGGTGAGGGGCCCAGAACTGCGCACAGTAGTCATCGTCTTAGGACTCGTTTTGGAGTTCTAGAAGCGAGCGTTCTTTCATCACGCCTGGGCGAGGCGAGGGAGTGATCGCCATCAATCGCGTGCAGCCAGACAGGAGGTGGGGACAGAGCGTGTTTCCCACTTCAGTGAGGACGAGGGATGGAGACCTGGCAGGGGGAAGCCTGGAGAGCGAAGGGATGGAGGGAGACCCCGACGAAGGTGGAGGGCACCAACCAGGACGAGTGGGGATGGTGCCGGAGTCTGTTAGCCCAGACTCCTGCTGCCGCAGCCACGTGAACATGATGCTTAACACCCATCCCTAATCTCCTGTCATTAAGTGCCTGGCCGCTGCCCGTCTCTCTAGCGTGTTCTTTTTTAACTCTGCTTGCTTTTTTCCTTTAAAAAAAAAAAAAAAAAAAAAAAAAAAAAAAAAAGAAAAGAAAAGAAAAGAAAAGAAAAGAAAAGAAAAGAAAAGAGAAAAGGAAAGGAGGGAGGGGAGGGAGAGGGAACTTCGAACTTCTCCATAAAAACTATTGTACAGTGCTTCAATAAAAAATGGCGGTTTCTTGTTATCTGTGCCTTTTCCGTACAAGTATCATTAATATTCTCAGGGCATATAAATTACACTTTTTCACATGCTGGCTAAATGTGAAATGAATTAAGTCAGAGGTTATGAACTATACTAGCTGTTTGATCAGTCTGCCACAGCTGTACCGTGATGATCTAAGTATCTTGAAGACTGCTTTACACCAATATTTTATTTTTATGGATTTTAAACTATGATCTGAAGCACAGTAAGTGCACAGATGCTACACACAACCCCCCTGAAAAAGTCAGGTGTATTGTCAACAGCAAGTCCAGAGTTTTCTGCTTATAGGGCAAGCTGATTATTTTAAGGATCGTATTTAGCCTCAATTTTGATCCTGTGTTACTTTCTAATTCCATTGAAAGTTGAACAAAAAATACGCTTCACTTTGTTAATATAATTTGTCAATGACAACCTCAGTTTTATACACTATCACCTGTTAGTGTGCTGTCGAAATAGAAGTTTTTTATCTTCCTTCTTGGGATGCCATTTGTATTTTTTGGTTTAGTATTTAACTTAGTGCAAATTAACCCCCAAACAAAGTTTTTAGCATTCCTCTACTCAGTCTTCAAATCTGCTTATAATTTTGTCTGTCTGTGTGTGTGCTTCGGGTTTCCAATTAACATCAGGCAGAAACTCAACTAGTTTTTGCAACTCCAATTCTGGACAACTGAAAAGCTTTTCAGCTTATTAAAATATGTCCAAATGATTGTGATCACATTTCTGAGTCCATTAGTGGGAACTGCTGCATAGAAGAGAGAAAACAATCTTGGATTTGTATCATACTTAACTTATACAAAAATGAAAAAAAAACTGAGGCAGGATGATATTTCAGTCTGACCTGACAATACTTCTAACTGTAAAACAGTCTGGTGACACAAGCAGATTTCCTTGGATGAGCAGGCAAGCATCATAGTTGTATTCCTAAGTGTTTTTACCAAATTTACAATAATATTGTAGACTTTAATGTGGTTCTTCCATGAATGATGAGCTATAGACAACATGTCAGTGTATCTTGGATCACATGAGAAATCACGCTAATTTAAGAATCATAGAATAGTTTGGGTTGGACAGGACCTTGGTTTTATAACAATATAGAGACATTGCCAACTACTGTGACCAGTAGCGACTAGGCAAAATAAGATGAAAAATTAGTTGAAAAATCATCTGAGCATCCCTGACAACAGGCCTAAAATAATAAAGGTGACCCATGGATGGTTCACATTGCATTGCTATGTGTACTGTTTGATCTGTAACTACTCACATTGCTATTACAGTAGACTTGTGCTGTGCTATTCTTAATACAAAGGTTGTGAGAAAATGTATCTTCTTTGGCATTGTCAGTAGAATTGGGCTTTGCTACCATAAGTGTAGCTTCTCTAGCATACACAGGAGGAGAAATAACCATCAACATCCTGGTTGATTAATCAGCAGGCCCATGAGCACTGTATGAAAGGACAGTGTCATGCTGAGAGACGAGCATCCTAAAAGTTAAATCTTGCCTGCAGGCTTTGTCTCCTAAATGTATTTAGTTAGGTAACTCTGGGTTTGATGGTTACTTCAGTGTCAGAGCAACCTAATTCAGGAAGTTGCTGCCCACCTAGTAGGAAATAACATGAGAAATGACATCCTGGAAGATGTGAGCTATTGTAGAAATCTAGCCAGAATAAATGTGCCCTTCTGTCACTTTTTGAAGAAAAAGAGCTATAATAGATACTTCCAAATGTGAAACAATAGCATTGTATTGAATGAAGAAACAAAACATTGGAAGGTCATGCAAGTAAGTCACCATTGCTCAGAGCACCACATGAAAACCAAGCAGAAAACTCATATAGAGTCATATTTTAGCATATCTAACATAGATAATTATGCAATTTGTGAAAATGTGGAAAATGAAGATGTAATTCTGATAATGGAGCTATTCTCTGTGCCTTTACAATTTAAGAGATCACCAAAATTAGGCTGATGACAGCAATATAGAAAGATAGCATCCAATTAGCTACACCTTCTTTTCTTGAATATAAAATAACAAATATAACAACTGCAAGAATTTGTGTCTGTATAAATCAAGTTTCAAGGCACCAAAATTTAAAAATAATATGTTTGAGTGGGTTGAGAGTGGGGCTAAGGCTAAGGAGCCAAGAAATCCCCTAGCAGGTGCACAGCAACTAGAAAAATAAAATAGACTATGCAAACATTAGCCACAGCTGCTAAACAGTGATAGACATCCTGGACAAAGCTAAATTGTGAGTTTATTATCCATTGGAGCCTTAAACCACAGTTTCCAGGAAGCAGTCATTCCTGGTTTTTACATAATTTTCAAAATGTCCCTTGACTCAGTAATTCTCCATCAGTTAGGACCATTTTTAACTTAATATTTTAATTTTAAATTTAGTATGTTTAGTAAATAATGTTAGTAATCTATTAATGGAAGTACTATCTATTTCCAATACTAGCAGAAAGATTACATTCAAAAAAGAATAAAAATGGTTTATGTAACTTGCCTATTTTCACTGATTTTGTGATAATGAACACATTGAGTAACTGGTACAGAATCACTGACCATTCACCATGGCTTCTTATTGCAGCATTGTGCTAGCTACTTAACTTTTTTAGATTACATCTGGTCAGCATTCTGTGGGCATTCTGTAGTCAGCATTTTTGTTCCATGGGTTGTGAAGTATTCCTTTGGACATAGTGGGCATGGTTCTGTTGACTATGCACTTGTTTCTGTGTTCTGGAGATGTAGGAAGGCACCTTATTATCACAAGTCCGGGGCAAATCAAAGTGGATTCCAAGATGTGGGCATGTATACGCGCTAAAGTATTCAGTTCCAGAAACACCGTGATTTGAGGGTTTGGCTAGTTAGGTTCTGAAATGTGTATGTGAAGTTTAATTTTCACTAAATTAAAAATTTAGGTATAATTAATGGAACAGTACATTGACCTTCAGTTCTTCAGCAGAATAAATTAAATAAGTACCTCATTTTCATCAAAGAAGGAAGAAAAAAATAGCATTGCAAATGTTGTTCAGGTAGATACAAATTGTCATGTAAAGTGTATGTGTAGCTGTAAGCGTATGAATTTTAGTTTTGAAAATAACGTAGAACATACTAATTACTAAGGAGTGATTCCACATATTATGTTCATCTACATAAGACATTATGAGAATCTCAGAAATCATGTTCTCTATTTAAAACCAGAAGGCCAGTGTGTCAACCTTAAAAGTCTAAAATCACACCAATAAAATCATACCCAAGGGAAGGATTTTCTGATTCCCCAAACTCACTGAGACTAGAAGAAAAAGACTGTAGGCAGTCAAAACTCTGCGTTAAAAAAAGTTTTTTCTTATGATGTGTTGTATCCAAAGTGACAGATTTCCAGAAAATTGTTGGTAATGTTATTTTTAAATTAATTAATATATTAATTAATATAGGTAGGTAGTATTATTTCAATTAACGCAGTTCAGAATACCATGTAAATAACAAAATGTCTGTGGCTTTGTTGACGCAGTGAGATTTCAAAGCAAACTGGTTTGACAATGCACTTTGACATATGACCTTAGATCACAGTTTTTTTGGACTCAGCAAATGTAAAGCTCCACTCATGTCTGAAATACTATCAGCCATCACTGCCCAGAGAAGCTATCATTCTTTGCTTGCAGCACAACTAGGTTATTTCATATGAGACTCATGTTATATTTTGCCCATGTATACTCATGCTGTTTCATACTTCGTTATTCATAGCCAAGAATGGAAATTACTTTTTTACTCCTGCATGGAATTTTCTTAAAAATCTGCAGTACAAGGAACTGGTGTAGTCTGTGTGTGTCAGTCCAAATACCTTGTGAATCAACCACCACTTTGTCTTCCTCTCAAAAGGCACAAGTAGTTATTTTTAAATCATTTTAACACATTCCAGTCATAAAGCAAACCTGAGGAAATACAAGCTGGTACTTAGTAGTTGGCCATCAATTAAGGTCAAGGAGTGAGGACAGGAATAAGAGACAGGAGTGGACAACTTGTATTGGCAAATCCAGTTCTGTGATGTCCTTGTCAACCTACTTGTAGGAATTCATCCCTACATTTATCATATTCAGCCTTAAAACTACTTAGATTTCACCATGGCACGTTGTTGAAAAGTTTCTCCAGAACTCTCCTGTGATTGTTAGAGACCTCCTTCAAACAGTTAGTCACAACCTATTCATCATCGTTTGTTCTTGTGCCAAAAAGTTCTTAAACTGATTTTTTTACTTTGTATTTTATGTATCATCATGTATTTATGGAGAGTAGAGCTAACCCTTTCTGTCTTTGTTTTGGCAGAGTGAATAAAACTGAGGTCTTTTAGAGCAATGAAATATAACATAAAACTCTCCTCATGTATATTAGTCATGCACATCATGAAGAGAGATTATAATAGCTTGAGTCTTAAAAGGAGCGGGCATGCGATAGTTTACTACAATATTGCAGTAGTGAAGTGTTATCCCTCAGGACATTTATTCCATCACTGTGAAAGACTAAGTAGCTTATGCACAATACAGTACCAATGCCACACATTCTCAGTTGTATATAAGACCAGAACAAAGGTCCACCTGAGCAGTACCTGTCTCCAGCATGGTAAATGATAGATGTTTTCAGAAGAGCATTAAGAACAGTGAAGGTACGATTTCCCAGATTATATCAAATACTTAATAAATTTCAGACAAACTTTCCTCTAATTAAAAAAAATGTCATCCTTAGTAAACTCAGAAAAAACTTACTGATTTTTCTTTCTTTCTTTCTTTGACTAGCTTTTCTTTCAAATTTGATTGAAAAGTCTGCATATCGTTCAAGTCAAATGAGTAGTCTCTGAAATATATTTGTGTCCAGACATATTTGTAATACTTGGTTTTAATTTATTTTTTTAAAATTACTAAGACAAATCTTATAAGGTTGTATTAAAACATATCACACATAGTACTTTTGGTATTCTGCAATAGAAATAATGTAGTTTTTTTTTCCCTTAGCTGTCTCCAGATATACAGAAATGGTAGTTTTATTGTTGAGGTTTGCTCCATTTTAACAATGCTCATTAGCAAAGCTCATTTTGCCACCAAGAGTTACAGAACCAGCTTTCTTGAAGACTCAAGCAAGCTCTCATATTTTTTGCATGTTTTACTTAAGGAGACTCTGTACTTCCTATTCTGTAAGTCTGCAAAGTTCCCTAGTAAATTTCCTAACTTCTTACTATTGGCTTCTCTTAATACCAAAAATGTTAGTAGCAGAATTACTTAACCAGACTGTTTATGCCATTGAACAAGCTAGGGATCATTCAAATTTTCCTTTAACTGATTTTATTTTCCGTTATGACTTCACTGTTTCCCAAAGCAAGTTAATATTAACCTATTCTTGCTTCATTACTTATTTGGGGAAAGAAAGAATTCTATCATATATTCTGTACAGAAATAGTTGCTGTTGACAGAAATATTTCCACTCCAAAATGCCTCTAGTTTCTATCTGTATGACACAAGCTTCAGTAGTATATTTATCTCGCCAGTAACATTATTTTCTTCATATTAGCGTCCTACTCTGAGGGTTTATAGTAGATCTATGTCATTATTACAAAGACAAAACAAAAAAAAAACCCTTCCACCACCAGCAAAAAAAAAAGGGATTTTAACCAAAGTGTATTTTATTCATGTTCAATTCTGATTTAATTAAAACTTCTAGCAGCAGCTTCCAGGGTATTACACATCTTTAACTTTTTCCTTGTCTTACACCAGCAGTTCCAAGTCTTTCAGTTTACTTTCAGAGGTCTTTGCACTAATGTAAAGTTATATAAGCTATTTTCTTTTGTTTTCATTTAATTTTCTGGCTCAGTTAGGCAGTCTTTCTCTTATATCCATGACTTCTTCTTGTCACTCTCATCACTGTTCGTATTTTCTTCCACCTGAAATACTGTTCTTCATTTTCTGTATTCTTTACCACTCCATTTATCAATTTTTCTTCTTTACTGAATGTAAGAAGACTGATTATCTGAGTCTCTCAGATTTAATAAAAAATAAAATAAAAGCTGAGGGACCAACTTTGATCTTAGATACCTGGGCTTACTCGCATGCTTAGAATCAACTCCATCTGTTGAGCAAAGTCCTTTTCCTGCAAATACCACCCAGAAGTTGGACACGTCCCTTAAATCTTTTGTTCAAACCCGTTATCTAGATCTGGATTTCCAAAAATCTTCTGCCTGAAGGCTCCACTTCTGAAGGGTTTATAACCCTAAACACCAACTTAAATAATCAAAATGAGTCTTTGTTGTCTTACTCAAAAGTCCTAAAATTTCATTTGTTTTCAGGTTTCTGTTATGAGAACTTGTGGATTAGTAGCACTCTTGTGTTCACTGTCTTCCCAGTATTACAAATTTTGCCTGTTGTTTATTCATGGATTTCAGTGGAAATCAAGAAGCTGTTTGGCAGGGCATGGGGAGAACTTAATGGGTTTTCTGCGTTTGAATCCTTTTCAGTCCACAGTCCGTAGCTTAAATCTTTATTGTGTCTGAATCTGCTCAATAGACAGGCCTCTCTATTGTTTTTTCTGACTACAAAGACTAGACTCTTTTGATGTTGTAGTGAATATCAGACTCTTCCCCTATATTTTCTTTTCCTATTTAAGGATCATTCTGCCTTGTAGACATTCTCATTTTTCCTATGTATCATCCTGTTTTTTGCTTTTCATCTGGCTCCTGATTGTCTCTCCTCTTCCTTAAATTTTACTAGTGAGGCAAACGACAAACATCTCTCCTCCTGCTCTCTTCTTTAGGTAGAAACAAGGATGCATTACTGCTAATGATCTGCAAGGCTACTTTGCAGTTTTCATCAAATCTGCAGTCCTTATCTCCTGAATGATACTACTTAAAAAAAAAAAAGTCTTTGACCCCTTCTGTATTACTAATGGCTTAATCAGTTTTCTATGTATCTTTTGAATAAGCATTTTATATTTTTTGTCTTTCCATTTCCCCATGTTTCACATAATGTCAGTCACACTGGCTGCTGTAAAAATACAACTAATAAAGTACCAATTTACATTATACTAATTATTCAAAGGTTTGGGGTAAATAACATCAAAACCAGTTTATGTATCCAAAAGTTGATGTTGATGATTTTACTTTTATTTAGTTATTTCCATGGGCCTCTAAGAACAGTACTGAAAAAAAGTTTTGATTCAGACAAGACTGGTTTTCTCTAAACTACTGGAAAATGCCAAGTAGTGTTAAATACATGCATAAAGGATCTGGACTTTGCATTTTATCTATTTTGTTAGCAAGAAGTTACTCTCAAAAGACTACTAAGTAGTAACACTGAATTAAAAGTGTCTTTTAGTAAGGAAAAGCAGAAAACTACTCAATTACTCATTTTTCCATGAAAAAAATACTTGATACCACTGCACACAACCTAAACCTTGCATGCAGTTTTAAAGACTCATTTTATGTCTCAGTATTTTATTCCTCTATTGGATAATACTCTATTTTTTTAATAAAAAGGTTAACATCATGCCATCACAAAGGAAAGCAGAATTGGCAACATATTGGAAAATTATTTTTCNAAAGTGTCTTTTAGTAAGGAAAAGTGGAAAACTATTTATTTTTCTATGAAAAAAAAATACTTGATACCACTGCACACAACCTAAACCTTGCATGCAGTTTTAAAGACTCATTTTATGTCTCAGTATTTTATTCCTCTATTGGATAATACTCTATTTTTTTAATAAAAAGGTTAACATCATGCCATCACAAAGGAAAGCAGAATTGGCAACATATTGGAAAATTATTTTTCTTAGTAAATAGATGCCTCTTTTTTAACTACTAAAATGTAAGTACAAGTTATGACACTGGAAAATGGGTTGTATTTTAAAAACTGCTGATTTTAGTAGGGGTTTTTTTAAGTTTTGTGAGTTACAATAAATCATACCCATTTTCTTTTTGTTTCATTATATACCTTACTTAGATTTCATTAAAATTTGGTGAATTTTAAACCAAATTCTAAGTTGCAATGGTGCCTTTAAGATCTAGTTTGGACTAGAATAATCAGTAAATCCTTCAAACAACACTCATTCTTGACAATAAGATACTTTCTTCAGGTTGGAGGTTTCTTTTGTTATACAAAATTCATCATATATGGGTGTGTCTCAATTACTTTAAAGGCAGGATTCATCTAACAAAGAGTGACCCATCCCAACAATATTGTTACTTACATTCCTCTAGTGGGATGGGATAAGTTGCCCTGTGGATACCTTTTCTGTCCACAGCTGAAAAGAAGACAAAAGCTAACCTTAAGCCAGATATCTAACTTTGAGGCAATTGAAAAAATTCCATCCCTCACCCATGCACCTTACATAGGTACAGGTTTGAGATCCTAAGTCCTTAAATTAGGCTCATGAAAGAAACATTTTGTCATAAGCTTGAGATTTGAACTAACTAGTTGTACACTTTGATTAAGTCCATATTACAAGGATTTGTGAAAAAAGAACGATGAAAAATAATGTTGAGGACAGGATGACATAATTTACTACAAGACTGTAAAAATGCTGGTTTAAAAATAACAGGCTGTAGGAAAAAATGGCTCTGTATATTTGTTTGGCTATTAATATAATTATCATATAAAGATACTATGATTAAATTTGGTCATAAAACTTCCTCAAATTACATTTTTCTGAGTATATGTTTACAAATACTAGAAATCATTATCTAGTGTTTGCTTGAAAATAAATAATTTTCCGTATAAAGAAATAATAATATGCAGTATTTACTTTCATATTCTTACACAATGATTTCTTTATAGAGCATTCTAATTTGATTCCCTTTTACTGCTTTTACTGATATATCAAGGGATTTGTATTAGTTTGGTGAGATTTTTCTATGAAAATATACCTAGACTTTGAAGAGTCATTGTACCAGTGCAGTTTAAATGTTCAGAATGAAAGGTATTGGCCTTTATAGGGCTTGCAACTCAAAAGCAAACAATGCAATTTACAGAGATGCTACTACAATTTATAGGTCCTGGTATGCAAGATCAGGATTTTGAGTTTGGGGAATTCTTGTCTGGTTCATTCTTTCTCCTAGAGCTGTTCATTTAGCCTGAATCCTACTGTATACACAATAGCAAAATGAAGTTTTACACTGCAGAAGTGAAAACGCTAACCAATGAGTAGACTGCAAATTTAATTCTCTGTAAATGTGCTGCCTTACACTGTTCAGGGCTGTGACAAAAGGGATCGATCCCTTGCTAGGCAAAGTCTGGCAAAATTTGCGTGGTAAGAAACAATTAGAGTTTTCCCATCGTTGGCAATTTGTAAGTAATGTGAAGAAAGAAAAGCTTTACTTTCCTGCAGGTATGAACTAGCAAGAAATAACACCCTAGAGTAAGAGAAGTAGGCAGGAATGTGCACTACATCAACGTGTGCCTCGGGGCAAATAGTCAGGGTACTAAAAAGCCTGCTGCTCTGTGCATGAGACTTGTTTTAGACCTAAAATCTCTAAAGAAGTCAGTACACAGAACCAACATTTCAAGCTGCAGTTACAGTTTGAGGAAGTTTGGCAAGCTTGATATCTTTGTTCAGGTGAAGTATATGATTAGACAGACAGAAAGAGTCTTTACAAATACATGTCTTGTTCACAAAAATAGTTTGTCCAAAGTAATGTATCTACTGTGAACAGGTACAGAGACAATTAATGCTAGATTCACATGAAAGCACCAGTTAAACAGATGATTTTTTTCTTCTGTTATCTTCAAAATGCAATGGTCTTTCCTGGACATGACAAATAGGGACCATGACAACCTGCAAAACAAGTCTGGTCTGCTACCTAGCACTGATATCATTGTTTAATCAATGAAAAGGTTGGATTTTGTTATTAAAAAAAAAGAGAATGTATTATTGATTTCCTAAGAGATTCCAGTGAAAGAAAGCATGCAAATGAAATTATTTTCTTTTACCTGCAAAAGTAAACTAATTACACACAAGTAAACCTTAGTCTTTAATTAAGGAAAATGCTTGTTCAGCTTGGGAGCAGAGAGTTACAGCCACATTTATCCAATGGAACAGATAAATGCTACTAAATTAAACTGAGCTGATTATTTATAGAGTATTATATATTTCCAGAATATTTTCATAAATTTGTCAAAAGCTGGAATAAAAAGTGTATGAAGAACAAGCATCTTTCTAAACAAATAAACTCAGTAATATGGCAGAGGATGTGAGAATAAGGTTTGCTACATATATCATGATAGCAACTTGAGCATTGTGTCATTTTGGAACTAGATTCATATATGCATAACAAGAATACCACTCACTGGAGGATCAGCACAAAAGATGGGTGTGGAGAAGCAGCACCACCAAGTTCAGTTCAGCATTTAGTCAAAGGGCCAGGAATAGGCTATGCTTAAGAACATGGTTTAGTTTAGCAAGTCTAGTTCTTCAAATACATGTATACTTCTGTAAGTTGAATGCACCTGAATTTAGTTTTTATTCATCAATAGAAAATACATGTTCATTTGGGGATTTTCACAGACTGAATCATCCAGGCATCGAAACTTGTCTAATTATTTTAATTATCTCGGTCTACTTTGATAATCTTAACATTCCTTTAAGTAACAAGATCTGTACCAGCAGAATATTTGTGTCTTTAAGAATTTAACCTTGTACTTAAAAAAGCAAATTATCTGTTATATAAATTCACTATTCCAGCTCTTTAGTTTGTGCAGTTTAAACTTGGCTGGAGTTATAGTGTAGTACATACTTGAGAGCTGGGGCTTTTCAGTTAAAAGTTCAATGAGGTTAGAAGAGGAAAATGTGATTTCAGCCATTTTAACTTTGCTTATTTAGGAAGTTTATGAAAAAAAAAACCCAGCCCACTCAGATGTTCTTATTTTTCTCTTTACAGTGTTTTAGCAATTTTGTTTGGTTTCTTCTTTAGAATTATCTTTTTTTATCTGAGAAAATGCCTTAATCTTTTGTATGTCATCTGCTTTGATGTGAGAAATAGAAGGATTATAAATCACAGAATTCCTGCAAAAAGAATCTGTTAAATCCCTTGGAAAACTTGTGTAAATGACTTTGGATGTTCCACTATGGAACCCAAATAGCTTGTGTTCTAAGAAGAAGTAAAGAAGAGATAGATCTCACTACCTCGCGCTAGCCAAAGGATGATAGCTATTTTGTGCAAATGCCTAATGTGAAAGATTTAACTAGTTTTTAAAGACATTAGCAGGTAAAAGGAAACTTAAAGATCAGAATTTATAATGTTAGAGGCTGGTAAAAAAACTCCTCAGAGCACATACAAAAGAAAGGCTACCATTCTACAAATGCATTTAAAAACATAGTATCTTTGAAAATTATGAATGGTATGCGATGAAATCAAGTCTTTGAATAAACAAACTTTGTTATGAAATTACTCTGTAAAATAAAACACCTGTGCCTCAAATTAATTGAAAACAAGAAAGTTAATAATCTAGCGTACAGTGTTTTAATTTAGCCAATGGACTTTGGTTTATGACGGGTAAAATAAAAGTATGAGTCTGTATTTGAGATACTTAAATGGACAGACAGTGATTACATTACTCATCATCATACCGGTTGCTTCTTAATTTCAAGTCTGGCAGTGATCAGGTCATTGTACAGTGGATTAACATGAGAACAGTTTCAAAAATTCACTCTCATTGGCTTTTAGGTGTTCCTAACAGATAATACTTATACAATTATGTATTTTTTACTGGAGTGGACTTAAATTAGCTAAATAAAAATACATACATAAACTGTTCATATATATGTACACCTGTATATATGTCTCTATATATTTGCATATATACATGGATAACTGTGTGTGTGAGTGTGTGTATACATACATACACTCACCTAAGGATAAGTATATAGATACCAATGATAAATAGGTAGATTTATAGATAAATCATATATCACAGACCAAGAGAGAGAGAAAGGAAGACAGGTGCATATCCAGCTGTCAGGTCTAGCAACACTCACAGGTGAATTGCTTGTCTGAAGACTAGGACCAACAAGGGGCTGTTGCTAAGCACAATACAGATTTGCTGCAGGACATTTGATGGTCAGAAGATCAGTCAGGGCTAATCAGATGATCAATAGAGAGGGTTAGTCCAAGAATTACATAGAATTTGGAACCCTCTGTTGCTCTGGGCAAGCATCTCTCTACCCATAGCTGCTGGGATCATGGAGAGGCTGTGCCTCCTAAAAATGTCACCTGAATAAAGTGGTGCCCCATTCATTCTACCTGGTAGAAGTGCTATATGCTTTCAGTGTCTCTGTGAGTGCATTCTCATATAACTTAAAAACAGGTCAAAGAAGAGTGACAGTAAAACAGAATGAGGAAGTTCTGCTTAATTGATGTATTTGCTTTTATTTGCCTGGCTTAATTAAGCAGCTAATGCCGATTTCTAAGGCATGTATTGGATGACATTATGTCTGTTATATATAATCAGGGAAATGATATCCAGCCAGCTTCCCAGTTGTGAGTCACAAATCTACACAAAACTCAAATTTAAAATGTTGTCATAGCTTGCAAATATGCAGAAATTATTTTCTTTCTGCATCTTGTAGCGCTAAGTATAAGCATTACCATTTATTGTTTTATTATTCAATTATTTCTTTTCCTGTGGAGTATAAGAAAGTCTTCCTGTAAGCTGTTGGAGATGAGGCTTAGTGCCAAATGAAATCTGAAATAAAATTGTCTGAAACAAGCAGTGAAGTTGTGCATTCCCCTTTGGTATATAGATTATAATAATTCTCCTTAGAATATAATCCTTTTGTTCTGACAACAGGTATTTACTTCTGGCCATGATTTTGAAAAGCATATAAGTTACTTCAAAGCATGATTTTTATCAGTTTGAAATGGATTTCTGCCTCTGAATTATGGAGATCCTTTAAAATTGCCTTCTCTTCACTTCAGTTAAGTACACTCAAATTCTCTAATATATGAACATAAATTACATTTTATCTTTGAACAATTTCTATGTATGAGAAAATATATCCTTTTTTGATACCACATATTCCTTGCTTTATTATCCAAATATAATTTTAGGATGATAGTATAAAGAGTACCCCCACTCTTATCCCATAGGGGGAAAATACATTTTTTGTGCCATCTCAGATAAAACAGTGATGACCATAAAATGAAAGTATTACTCAACCACTTGTTTAAATGATTGAATTGTCCAATAAGCTAAAAGCAGGTGCATATATTATTTAAAACAGGCATGGATTTCTTACCACAGAAACTTCTGAAGTTGCTTTTATTATGAAGATTGATTTCAATGAAAAGATCATCATTCAGGATCTAGGAGGTAGGACACATTTTATATTTCAACTTAAATATTGTTTATTTTCCTAATATGTGATTGAGTCATTTTATTTCCCCTTCCCTTCCCTTCCCTTCCCTTCCCTTCCCTTCCCTTCCCTTTCCTTTCCTTTCCTTTCATTTGTTAGTTGACTATTGAGATATGAAGTGAAAAACNCTGTTCATATATATGTACACCTGTATATATGTCTCTATATATTTGCATATATACATGGATAACTGTGTGTGTGAGTGTGTGTATACATACATACACTCACCTAAGGATAAGTATATAGATACCAATGATAAATAGGTAGATTTATAGATAAATCATATATCACAGACCAAGAGAGAGAGAAAGGAAGACAGGTGCATATCCAGCTGTCAGGTCTAGCAACACTCACAGGTGAATTGCTTGTCTGAAGACTAGGACCAACAAGGTGCTGTTGCTAAGCACAATACAGATTTGCTGCAGGACATTTGATGGTCAGAAGATCAGTCAGGGCTAATCAGATGATCAATAGAGAGGGTTAGTCCAAGAATTACATAGAATTTGGAACCCTCTGTTGCTCTGGGCAAGCATCTCTCTACCCATAGCTGCTGGGATCATGGAGAGGCTGTGCCTCCTAAAAATGTCACCTGAATAAAGTGGTGCCCCATTCATTCTACCTGGTAGAAGTGCTATATGCTTTCAGTGTCTCTGTGAGTGCATTCTCATATAACTTAAAAACAGGTCAAAGAAGAGTGACAGTAAAACAGCATGAGGAAGTTCTGCTTAATTGATGTATTTGCTTTTATTTGCCTGGCTTAATTAAGCAGCTAATGCCGATTTCTAAGGCATGTATTGGATGACATTATGTCTGTTATATATAATCAGGGAAATGATATCCAGCCAGCTTCCCAGTTGTGAGTCACAAATCTACACAAAACTCAAATTTAAAATGTTGTCATAGCTTGCAAATATGCAGAAATTATTTTCTTTCTGCATCTTGTAGTGCTAAGTATAAGCATTACCATTTATTGTTTTATTATTCAATTATTTCTTTTCCTGTGGAGTATAAGAAAGTCTTCCTGTAAGCTGTTGGAGATGAGGCTTAGTGCCAAATGAAATCTGAAATAAAATTGTCTGAAACAAGCAGTGAAGTTGTGCATTCCCCTTTGGTATATAGATTATAATAATTCTCCTTAGAATATAATCCTTTTGTTCTGACAACAGGTATTTACTTCTGGCCATGATTTTGAAAAGCATATAAGTTACTTCAAAGCATGATTTTTATCAGTTTGAAATGGATTTCTGCCTCTGAATTATGGAGATCCTTTAAAATTGCCTTCTCTTCACTTCAGTTAAGTACACTCAAATTCTCTAATATATGAACATAAATTACATTTTCTCTTTGAACAATTTCTATGTATGAGAAAATATATCCTTTTTTGATACCACATATTCCTTGCTTTATTATCCAAATATAATTTTAGGATGATAGTATAAAGAGTACCCCCACTCTCATCCCATAGGGGGAAAATACATTTTTTTGCCATCTCAGATAAAACAGTGATGACCATAAAATGAAAGTATTACTCAACCACTTCTTTGAATGACTGAATTGTCCAATAAGCTAAAAGCAGGTGCATATATTATTTAAAGTAGGCATGGATTTCTTACCACAGAAACTTCTGAAGTTGCTTTTATTATGAAGATTGATTTCAATGAAAAGATCATCATTCAGGATCTAGGAGGTAGGACACATTTTATATTTCAACTTAAATATTGTTTATTTTCCTAATATGTGATTGAGTCATTTTATTTCCCCTTCCCTTCCCTTCCCTTCCCTTCCCTTCCCTTCCCTTCCCTTTCCTTTCCTTTCCTTTCATTTGTTAGTTGACTATTGAGATATGAAGTGAAAAACCTACTTCCACTACTACCTATGGTGAAAAAATGGATCATGACGGACTGTCTCAGGGCTACAACTCTGTGGGGTGAAGCAAGGCAATCAATAACAGGATGGTCAGATCTTGGAAGGACGGACACTGGGCAAAGGAGATTGTCTTCCTGATAATTCCACTTTTATTCTGCAATGAGGCAGATACTACTCAGATCTGAGTGTTATTCTCTTTTTTTGAGTGACAGACAATATTGGAGGAGTAGAAGAGCACTGACAAATTGAATATATCATCCTTCAGATGCAAGATAACCAGAAGGAAGGCCCAGAATTTAATTTTCAGCTGTCAGGCTCAAGATCCTGGACAAAGGCACTGGCAGGTTACACCCACCTATGAAGCAGCACCATGGTAACAAGTACAAGGTCCCCCTTCCTGGTACCAAGTCACCCTCCTCATCTAAGTCTGCTCACCTGTCTGCTCACCACTGGTTCATAAGAGTTGTATGCTGATTGGTTTTGGGTGGACAATTCAGAAGTGCTTTGGTCAAAGCATAGTCAAGTAATCAATTCCTGTGTTTCTGTGTCTCAATTCACATCATTACCAAACTGACAGTTATTGAGGATCTTCCTTTCCTTTACCTTCTTTTCCAAAAACAGCCTGGTTCTTTTTCTCTGGATATGACTCTATGTACACTCAAATACCAGAGAGGTAAAATGGTATCTACAAAAGACAAGTCAATAAAAAATTAGTGACAATCAACTTTCCATTTAACAACCTTCTGAATTCTACGTTTTTATTGCTGTAAATCATAAGTGTGTATATAAGTGTATGAATGTTGTGGTATATTTAGGTATTGTGTCTAAAACTCATCCCTCACTCAGTTTTTCAAAATGTAAATCCTTTGGGACAAGAACATCTATTTGCTTATGCAGTGTGAAACACCATGGACCTTCTATTCTTCTGTTTCCAATCCATCTAAACATAACGCGTTGTCTTTTCAGATATTACCTAGCTTTAATATAACCTAGCTTTAGACTTAGACTCTTGCATTGTAAGATATGGGAAAGGAATTTGAATCCTGTAACTTTTTTGATATTAAAAGACCAGAAAATTTGGGTTGTGCTAATACAGAACAAAAAACTAGTTTGAAACCTGGAAAGCTGCTGTGAAAAAGAATTTCTTTTCTGTGCAGTTGAGAAAGGAACTGGTGATTTCAAATATACAGCTGCATTTCCATTTGACAAGGACATCTGCAGGGAAAAGATATGCACTAAAAATTGGTTTGAAAACTCTAGTTACTCAGAAATTTTAACAAAACAACATTTCTTTAAATAATATCCTTTCCCAAGCAGAAAAGTTAAATCCATCAATTTCAAAGTGAAAACAAATAAAAAATATCCTGAGAATAGAATAAAAAACATTAATCAGGAAGTGTTTGTTGGCCAAAAGTTAGCCAAAATTTAAGTCAGAGTACAAATATTCTTTTCCTTCAAAATCCTCTGCTACTCAAGGACATGCAGAGGCAGAGAAAAGCCCCTATGCCATGGCTACACATGCAAATAACAACAATGAGAAGTGGAAATGATTTAATTGGAGACCTCATTGATCTCTACAACTACCTAAAAGGAAGTTGTGGAGAGGAGTGTGCTGGCCTCTTCTCCCAAGTGACAGGGGACAGGACAAGAGGGAATGGCCTCAACCTCCACCAGGGGAAGATCAGGCTGAACGTTAGGAAAAAGTATTTCACAGAAAGGGTCATTGGGCACTGGAACAGGCTTCCCTGGTAGGTGGTTGAGTGACATTCCCTGGAGGTGTTTAAGGGATGGGTAGACAAGGTGCTGAGGGGAATGGTTTAGTATTTTATAAGAATGGTTGGACTTGATGATCTGATGGCTCTTTTCCAACCTGATGATTCTATGATTCTATGAATCCATTACTAGACCATCACTACTGTAAATGAGGTGGCAAAATACAAGACATTTTCAGATGTTAATGAGCATAGAGAGAAAGGTGTCTTGTAAAAAGGGAGAGGAACCGTAAGCAAAAGATAAAATCAGTAGTGTAGACTCCATACTTATTCATTGAAATTTGTCAGCTAAAACCTATATTTCATTAAGGCTATAATTTAGTGAAATACTTTTCAAGTCCAGCAATTTTAAACTTTCATGAAAAATCTTAGAGTACATCTAAATTAGTATTTCATTTAGCTTTGAATTCATTTTTTTCCGCTTTAACATGTTAAGAATAAGTTATTATGTTCAAAGTTCAGAGAAACATCACATGTAAGTCTGCATGTCTTAGCCTGACTGAAAGAGCTTTTTGTCTTTTCTTTCCCTCTCAACTGATTAATTTAGTTTAGCCTTTTGCTCCTCCTTTCCCTAACTGAAGGTTTGTTTATGTTTGGCTGATGCTGTGCATTTTGGTAGCAAGAGTGAACTGGTTTCTGATACAGGTCCATTAGTACTAACAAAAAACAATGGATTGCTATTCCTCCTATCTCATCTTTCTCTCATTCTCTTTTCTCTGCTTCTGATACAATATGTTTTTCAAAGACCCATCCTGATGTTCAAGCTCTTCTCTAATTTGGTCTGTGAAATTTAGCAGAAGTTCAAATCAAAATTGTTACTCAGAGCACTTTCTGCCAACTGCAGAATACCCAATGTGTATTGAGAAACAATACCCAAGATGTTAATAGAATTCAGTTTGCGGTTTAAGGAAGTTAAAGAGAGGGAGAGACCTGAGGTCTAGACAAGAAATACCATTCATCCTGAAGTTTGGACACTGATTTAACAGTACATAAATTCTGATTTTTTTAATCCCTTTTGAGGGATACTAGAGGTATTTACCAACTGTACAGTTATTACCTACACCCAGATATAGGGTACTACAAAGATTTCCAATAGTAACAGAATTTTGGGATCAAGAAATGATATCTATATTGAACTATTTCATGTTCTGAAGAGACATAAAAAAAAATTATGAATATGCTGTCCTGTGTCTTGTTATTATTGCTGCTACTTAGCAGACTTTCATGAATTGTAAAGGTCTTCATTAGAAGGAGAAGGACATCCTGTAAAACTACAGATAAAGTAAATCTTTCAGTAGAGAACTTATAACCTACTTACCTTTTACACACACAAAGCATGCATCCTTGAATCAGAGAAGCAGCACACTTAATCTTCCTCATGACTTTACACTGATTTGCATATTTGCACCATGGTTCAAGGCAGCAGAGCAGTCTGTGCGAACATCAACGTGCCCAAAGTTATCCATGGCATGACACCTGCAGGTAATCGTACCAAGAACGAGTGCAGCAATTGTGACTCATCTGCTTCCAGCAGTGAGTCTGCTGTTGTGGTCTGCTCCTCTGTTTACACACGTCTTCATACGCACATGCATGCACCCTTTTTCTTATCCTGAGATTTCCCTATGAAGATGATTATAGTAAATATGAAAATCAAACATCAGTCTACAACCTAATGGTGTCACTTCCAGACTGTTTACGACATGCCAGTGCTCACTCCAAATAGATTTGATTCACAGTGAAGAGAAATAAATACGAGAAATCTCAAAGGATAATTAAGAATTAACATAGGCTTTTTCTTAATTGTCATTGATATATTTATGTATGCTCTTTACAAGCCTCCATTCAGCTTTAATTAAGTTTTGATTTGAGCTCCTAAGCCTGGAAGTGGATTTTTTTTTTCACATGATACCAGCTTTACGTTGCAGATAAAAATAAAAAACAAAAGCAGTCACAGAGCTATAATCAGGAGATCGTGGAATTAAAGGATTATGAGTTTCATATTGGCTAAAAAAGTCTTTGAACTAATTATCTTTTCATGAGTTCCACGTATATGTGAAATATCAAATTAATAGGGACTTCTTCCACTCATATTTAATATTAGAGCAGTCTTAAATGGGCAAATGAAACTCAATCATTTTAAGAGCACTTCAAATTAGCAAAACACTACAAAGTGATTAAGGACTAGGCCTGGAAAGCTTTAGCAGGTTTAATAGTTTAAATTAATATTAGACATATGTTCGGTGGGTGCTAACATGTAGCTGAATAAGATGAATAAAATTCCACATCAAACACCCTTTTGCAGTAAAATATATACATCTATATAATCACTGATATGAGCACTATCATTTCCAGTCTTTCCCTTCAATGTAGGATTGCAAAGCCCATACTATTGCCTCTAATGCTGTTATTACTTCCATGTGAGAAACGCTACAGAAAGAAGTGAACAGTCATAGGTAGAAGCAGTTACAGCCCTGAAAGATCAAAGAGCAAGTAGAATAAGCAATAAGGGACACACTTTCTTGTATATTAAACAGGCAAATCATTCTTATTTATGCAATGTATATGCCTGTCAAGCATATAACAACATTTTAGATAATAATGAAATATATTGTTAAGCATTTCTACAGTTTTATGGTTTTGAGTCACAAAAATATTCAGAACTTCTTATATCATTATTCCCTCAAAGCAAATTGAGTTGCCGACAATCACCATGCAATTCAGTCTAGTTATCAGAATCAGAGCCAAAGATTTCATTGTTCAAAGCATAATCTATACTATATATCTCTGCTGAAAATGTAAATATGGAAATATTTCACGGTACACAGTCAAAAAATCAAACTGGATCTATAGTTTATGTATTCTTGGTATTACAGATGGCTTTGCCATTTAATTTCTAGATCATTTAACATCCCAGTAGCATGCTGTTACTAAAACAAAGAAACATGAACAGGTATTGAACATGCCAAAAAATACAAAGTCAAATGACTAAGTAGTTACTTGAAGATGTACAGAAATGTGTAAGTGAACAATGATTTCTGAAAATAGTCTGACACATTCTAAAGAATCTATTTTTCATTTCTACAGCTGAGACTTACACCATATGTCCTAGTAACTACAGTAGAATGGCAGAGGGCAGTGCTAATTTGAGATCAATTTGGTTTTGGAAATGTGCTCTGAAAGACAAAAATTGATCTCAACCCAACTTATGTTTATAGTCAGTATTACCATTTCAATATCATTTTGATTTCACGTTGAAAAACTTAGATCTGAAATAGCAATTCTATCAGAAACTATGACACTAACTTAACTTCACGCCCTTGCAGTCTGTTGCTCGGGAACTTAGCTTCATCCCCTAACATGCAAATTTCTCTTTCAGTGCAGCAGGTTGCTACGTCTTCCTGTTTAACAGGAAGGCACTGACACACTATCTTAAAATAACTTTTTAATTTAGACCAGAGCTTGCGGAGCAACCTAAGTAATTGGAAAAAAATAGCAAGTTCACAGGAACTGAAGAATCCTTCATTAAAGGGTTGTTTTATTTGATCAGCTAGATAGAGATTTCAGAATTTTGCTGACAGGTTAAAGAGCCCCATTTTAATATGTGTATATGACTACAGGGTATTTTTTGAACTGTTATAACTATTTTATGGTTGAATTCAATTGAATATTCAGCTATCACTATTTAATATCTTTTCATCTATGAAGTTCAGTAATTATGCTGGTTCTATCTATGTTTAACAGTTTAAGTCATCTTACCCTTTGTTCACTCTCCCCATCTCATTCAGTTTCTTTATGTGACTATCAAAACTTGCTCTGACCTGAATATGAGAATAAGTCTAGACTAAGTTATATTTTGAGTCAGGGAAGACTATTGTTTTGATCAGTACAAGACAATGACACTTTTATTTCTTTTCCTCAGTTTGTATTTTGTCATTTGGATATTTTCCTTTTTAAAGAAACTTAGAATCCACAGGTTTTCAACTTTGAAGATATTTGCCTCCTAATTACAGTCTGCAAACACTTAGACTAGGGGAAAAATAATCTACTGCCCACTCATATAACTAAAACCCTGGTTAGCATATCCCTTTCCACAAGGTAATTTCCATTCCAAACAACAAAAGCCAGCAACATCTCTATCAACATGTAAATCTGTAGCAAACATCAGGATGTGATATATCAGCACTTTCTAATCCAGATTTCTTCNAGAGACCAGCTCCCTCCTCTCTACAACCTCCCTTCAGGTAGTTATAGAGAGCAATAAGGTCTCCCCTCAGCCTGCTCTTCTCCAGGCTAAACAACCCCAGCTCTCTCGGCTGTTCCTCATGAGGCCTGTTCTCCAGCCCCTTCACCAGCTTTCTTGCTCTTCTCTGGACTTGCTCCAGTGCCTCAACATCCTTCTTGTGGTGAGGGGCCCAGAACTGAACACAGTATTCAAGGAGCGGCCTCACCAGTGCCATATTCCATCATAGTCCATATTCCTTGACTTTCTTCTTTACTAAATCATGAGGCACTACACACTCTGCTATATGCTGTTCCACTTGGTGAGGGGACCATGTGCACCTGGGAAACCACCAACATAGCTTCAGACACCTCCTTTCCCTCCTTAAAGATGCTACTGATCAGGTCTATCTGGTTAGTGGATCTCAGACAGGAATACAGAAACCAATTGTTTTTCGAGCAGTAGAAAGGCTGTACATGAGGAGGCAATAAATTTGACTATGGACCTTGCCACTTCAGAGACCTGAAGTCTGGGCCAGAAAATCTCCCCTGACATGGGAGTATCTGAATCCTTTATTAGAACATGACTGTAACTAAGCTCAGCAGCAGCTACAGGAAACATTCCTATTTGAAGATTTGGGACATCCTGTTGGGAAACAGACCTATAAAGGTCATCACCCAGGAGATCTTTTCTCAGATTGGAAGTAGCATAATTATGAGATTTTTTTTGCAGTGATGTTGCTAGTATTTGATCAAGCTTACCTTCTTCTTACCTTCTTTTCATTCAGGCGTATTTACTGATATTTCCCACGATTCACTTGTTACAGTCTGGAAGATGTGAAGTGAAGAAATGCTGAGCCACTTCTGAGTCACAGGAATGTAAAAGAAACTATAACTAATTTTATGAGATTAGAGTGGAAGTTTTAAAACTAATGGAGACTGTGGAATAAGTAGCAGCATAGCCATACATTTGAAAATTGCCTGATACACAACAGAATCCTTTTCTTTTTGGTTGCTTCATGAGTGCAAATACTAGAAAATAAGTCCAACTAAGAACAGTACATCATTTTTCTATTGTTCAAAGCAGTTTGTGTAAGTAATCTTACTTCTAAAAGGACACAAAAATTGCCACTTTGCCTGTTATTGCAATTCAATTTTCCTGAATTAGGTGTTGATAAGTAATGAGCCACAGAGGTGTTCCGGGTTGCACAGACATGGGTTGTCTTGTCTTCTTATTAAGAGTATAAGGAAGTAGTTCTGTGCTGCACTTCTTATGAAATAGTATCACCCTCTGACCCTCCAAAATTACATTTTAGTTCACATAAATCCAGTGGGAGTTCACTAGCTACGTAATCTTCAATTCTCAATTCAGTGTTTCCTGATTTATAGAATGTCCCTCTGTTTTTATCAGTAATTTACTAATACTATTCAAACAATCATGCAGGCAGCCTCGGGAAGTGCTTTTTTATGCCAATTAGTTTTTCTCCTTCCCATCTATAGGAAATCTATAGGTGTTGTCTGTATCAGATAACTATATCAGGTTCATTTTGAAATTCTGAGAACACCTTAATTTCTCATCTTTGAGAAAGAAAAGGCATCGATTGAGACTTATATTGTTAAAGCTGCACTGTAAGAAAAGAGGAGAGACTGGCTATATTTTTTTCCTGTGCATGTTCTATTTTACCTGTCCTTACCAATCAGCTCAGTGATTTTTTTCCACCTGTCTGGCTCTGTTTTCACCTGATAGGTTCTGGGTCAAAAGAAATGAATCTTGCGAATTCTTGACAAATATCCACATTGGCTTCTGAAGAAGGCCAAGCTTTATTTTCCCTTCTTTGTTGATAGCCATCACTCCAAAGGGCAAACAACACAGTCCACACATTTGCTCAGTAACCCCCTATCCTTTTATTAAAGTGATTCTTGGTTCACAGGTTCTTCTCAAACATGCTGCAGGATTGGAGTGTGCATGAAATAAGAATGACTGATGATGAAAGGATTGTGATAAAGCAGTGTGCTCTTCCACAAAACAGCAGGAGCACAAACTGTAGGATATTTTATAAAATGGCAGCAGATGTTTATCTTGACTCCACAGACATAAGGTTTTCTTTCCCCTAGCCATGTAAAATTAATATTAACCATCAGAAGGTGACATCAAATGATACAAATTAACAGGACTTTCTACACTTAGATGAATAAAAGACACTCTTTAAAGATGTGCATGCAAGCAAAGAGAAGATCTTTTATTTTACTTTTCACGTTCATTTTCTTTTATGTAGTTTAAGTGAGTTAATAAAACTTGATTTAGACATGCTTAGATTTCTCCACAAGGACCTAAATATTTTTAAAATCAAAATATTTTTTGGCAAAAGTGAGAATGTAATTTCCATTCTGAAGTTTGACGTGCAGCTCTAAAGTAGAGAAAATTGAAATTAGAGAAGAAAACAAAAGTCACGAGATTTGTACGCCCCTCTCCTTCTGCCAGCTGTGTTCTTGAAGGTTCATCTTTGCTCTCAGTCACTCCATGACTTTCTGAGGAACACAAAATCTGCTCTGGTCCCTAGGAAGTACTTCCTGGCAAAGCTGATGTCTGTCTGCTCTTTGCTGTCCACTGCATTCCCTTTAGTCTCTAAGTGAGACGAAGAAGCTCTCACTGTTGCCTTTTCCCCTCTGTAGTTCCCGTAGGAAACATGCAATCTCCCACCAGACAGCTGACCCAATTTCCTCTTGTCAAATGCAAGTAAGCCCTCTCAAAACCAAAAGAGTACCAAATGCTTTGTCCCAAAGCATTTTGATAGGAATGGTTGGACTCGATGATCCAGTGGGTCTCTTCCAATCTGGTGATTCTATGATTCTATGATAAAGCAGGTCAAGAGTTTCCCTTACTCTTTTTGGAGGCAGATGGTGGTGGTCACTGTCCAAACAGGCAGATTGTGAGCCAGATCCCCAGCTACATGGCTTCCATGTCAATGCAGGCTTACACCTGACTCACTCAGAGTTAGGCAATGTTCATCATTTATGTTGGTTTGCAAAAGATCATGGAGATATGTCCAAAATCAAACACTGGGCATGTCAGCAGACATATTAAAAAAATGAACACAGGGCTAGTTTAGAGCTCACTTTTGTTTCACTTGTATACATACATGCATGTTAGGGCAGCCTGTAGTCACTACTGCTAAATTATTATCTGTATTTACCATTAGTTTTGTTACCACTTAAAACAAGTATGGGTCTCGTTGTACTAGACACTGCATAGACTCATACAATCATAGAACCATAATGGGTTGGAAGCAACCACAAAGGTCATTTAGTCCATCCTCCCTGCAGTAAACAGGGACATCTTCAACTAGATCAGGTTGCTCAGAACTCCATCCAACCTGACCTTGAAAGTTTCTAGGGATGGGGCATCTACCACATCTCTGGGCAACCTGCTACAGTGTTTCACCACCCCCAGCAAAACAAACAAACAAAAAAATAATCTTCCTAACATCTAGTCTAAACTTCTCCTGTTTTAGTTTAAAACCATAGCCTCTTATCCTGTTGCTACAGGCCCTGCTAAAAAGTTTTCCTCATCTTTCTTACAAGCCCCCTTTAAGTATTAAAAGGTCACAATAAGATCTCTTCAGAGTCTTTATTTCTCCAAGCTGAACATCCCCAGCTGTCTCAACCTCTTTTCATAAGGGAGGTGTTACAGGTCTTGGACCATTTTTGTGGCCGATCTCTGGATCCATTCCAATAGGTCCATGTCTTTCCTGTGCTGAGCTTTCCGAAGCTGGATGGAGTATCCCAGGTGTGGTCTCACAAGAGCAGAGTAGAGGGGCAGAATCACCTCCCTCAGCCTGCTGGTCACACTTCTATTGATACAACCCAGGATGCATTTGGCTTTCTGGGCTGCAAGTGCACATTGACAGCTCATGTCCAGCTCCTTGTCCACCAGGACACACAGGTCCTTCTCTGCATGGCTGCTCTCAATCTCTTCATCCCCCAGCCTGTATTGATACTGAGGATTGCCCTGACCTAGATGCAGAACCTTACACTTTGCCTTGTTGAACTTCATGATGTTCTCACAAGTCCATTTCTCCAACCTGTCAAGGTCCTTCTGGTTGGCATCCCATTCCTCAGGGGTGACAACCTCCCCACTCAGCTTGCTGTCCTGAGTATAATTCTTGACACAGCCTGTGTTCCTCAAAGCCTTAAATCCAAAGGATAAGACATAAATACTATATGAAACAATCAATTTAACTGGATGAACCTGAGGGAAAATACACTCAATTAAATAAATCCACAGTTTAATATGTTCTACATCACAGTCACAATTTTCCATCTGTTTCTGGAAGATAACAGCCTGAGAAGTATCACTTTCCATGTTACTGCTTTATTTAGTGAAATGTTGTGTCAAAAAGAAGTTGCCTGTCTGCGGAGCATTAGTGGGATTTGTACGAGTGAATACATCACTTTAGAGATTTTGGTCTTCCTATTATTTCCAAAGGAAAATAAATGTAGTAAGTATCAAAGTGACTGGAGGGAAGGGATGCCATCCAGAGGGACCTTGACAGGCTTGAGAACCTATGTGAACCTCATGAAGCTCAGCAATGCCAAGTGCAAGGTCTTGCACCTGGATTGAGGTAATACTAAGCACAAATAGAAGTTGAGAAGAGAATGGTTTGAGAGTAGCCCTGAGGAGGACCTGGGGTTGTTGATGGATGAGAAGCTCAACATGACCCAGCAATGTGCATATGCAGTCCAGAAGGCCAACCATATCCTGGGTTGCATCAAAAGAATTGTGACCAGCAGGTCCAGGGAGGTGATTCTGAACCATTTCTCCACTCTGATGAAGACCCTACCTGAGTACTGCATCCAGACTAGAACACTTCTCCAACGACAGGGTGAGAGAGTTGGAGTTCAGCCTGGAGAAGAGAAGTATCCTGAAGGACGTTATAGCAGCCTTCCAGTACCTAAAGTGGGCCTACAGGAAAGCTGGAGAGGGACTTTTTACAAGAGCACATAGTGATAGGACAAAGGGTGAAGGCTTTCAACTGAAAGAGTGTAGATTTAGGTAAGATACAACCAAAAAATTCTTCACTGTGAGGGTGGTGAGTCACAGAACAGGTTGACCAACAAAATACTGGGTGCCCCATGCCTGGCAGTGTTCAGATCCAGACTGAATGGGAGTTTGAGCAGCCCGGTCTAGTGGAAAGTATCCCTGCCTATGGCTGAGAAGTTGGAATTAGATGATCTTTAAGGTCTTCAGCCCAAACCATTCTATGATTCTGTTGTTCACTGTCCTATATTGTCAATAAAACTGGTTGTTCTAACAACAGGGCAAGCCAAATAAATCAAATACACACCAGTCTCTCAGTTTAGACCAGCAAAAGTGGACACAAGTTATAAGATAAAACAGATATTGGAAAATCTGATGTCTGTATTATCACAGTGTATTATACCTCATAAATACATTTTTTCAATACTTATGCTGTACTCAAGATTTTAAACTAGTACTACATTTTCCAGTTGTACTCAAGTGTCACCAGACAATTCTTAGACTCAAGATCTATAGAAAGTAGATAACAAATACTTTCTGTTTTTCTACTAGAGTGCATATAAACCAACAAAACGAAGAGAAGGAAAGGAAAACAGGAACTATAAAGATGAGCTAAAACAGTAAGGGAAAGAAAATAGTTACACAGGAATAAACTTGCCTGTAATTTCATCTCACTCTTGGCTTACATTTACAAAGGAGACAGAGACTGATTTTAAATATTTTTCAAAATATAATTTACGCATCTCAGATAATGGTCTCAACAGAAAGTAACATAATCGCATACTATTTCACACATCAAACACTAATTTCCAATCCAATATAGACCTTCAAGTCTGAGTGGTTCACTAATCTTAAAATATACGAAGCAGAGTTTCACATCTAAGTATACAATTAAATACCGATTCCTGTTTTGTTTTACATATGCTACTATTCTTTCCATATTTATAGCAGATTTGATTGTGTTACTAAATATCTTTTATTTAATTTTATTTCATTGATAAAATATGTAAGTATCCATATTAGTTTTTATATGTACACTTAAATAAGGAATAAAGGAAACTACATTTTAATGGACAAGTCATTGACAAATAGTCAACAATTATATTTATACTTCTACTGTATCTTCCTGGGACTATGCTAATCTGAAACTTGTTTCTGTTATAGTTCAGAGGTAATGTCTGTCTATGAAACACATCATAGTGTAAAGACAACAAAAGGAGAAAAGAAAGTTATACAGTTGATCCAAAATGTAAGTAAAGGGAAGTCTGATGGGTTCTTTTAAATATTTTACGTTTTCTTTCAAGGCAAAGGAATGTGAAATTGTATTTGATATTCAGTTGTTTTATAAAACCTAAATGAGCTCCTTATTCATGCCAGTTATCATAATCCTATTTAAATTATATGGCACCATTGCATACAGTAAATAAAATCCTTTTCACTGCAATGTATACTAAAGCCAGTAACAACAATACCTCATTGTGAAGCAGAGTTAATAGCTGTAACTAGCAGCAATATTTCAGCCTTTTGCAAGTTTATATCTAATAAAATATTAATTCTTATATCTGTCACAGAAAATTGGAATTGCTGAACTAACAGACTTGCCAGGCACCATGAACTACCCAATATTTAATCAAAAATCATATAGCAAATCAGTGCTATTATGTGTTGTGGTGGGGTATTTTTCAATCAACATGTGACTACTTGTCAATACTGCCCTTAGTTACCAGGACCCTTGCTTCTCCTAAAGAAGATAAGAAGATCCACATCAGGATATATGCAACCCACAGCATGTTGCCAGTTAGCCCTAAACCATGAGTATAGGTGCACTGCAGGACTCAGTGGGGCAGTCCACTAAGCTGCTCAGGCAGATGCTTTTGAATTGCCAGAAAAGACAATCTAAAATAATACAGAAAACTGAAATTGATGATGTTTTACACTAATATGACAGGCTGTAAACTTCTGTGGTTCATTATTTCAAAAGCAACTAAATAGCCCCAGCTGCTGGCTGGGAACCAGTCAGAGCAGGGAGAGGCAGGTCAAGCCTTTGATGCAGGAGACAAAGACCAGAAGCTGGGAGGATGGCTGGGATTGTCATACTTTTCTGGGGAAGCACATGTGTCCTTGGTCTTTTCATTGTTCACTAGATACCTTCACTTGGCTACTGTTGGAGGGAAGGTAATGAAACAGATGCCCTCAGATTCATATGGCTTTCCTCAAGTTTCTGTTGCCAACTTTTTCAAATACGGCTAGTGAGCACGTCTCAAGAATATCCAAAGTCCTTTACAAATATAAGGAGCACAGTGTAAGTACCCATACTGGAAATCCAGTTTTGTTAGCAGCATTAGGCTGACACCACGAAACCACCTATAGATTCTCAGAAGGTATCTCAGCTATCCTGGACTGTTTTGCATACTAGCTTATTGTGTGATACAGAAATATCTTTTTTTTACAGAACATTTTTTCTGCCTATTGATAGTTTGCGTGTGTTTGCTCTGCTTCTTTTTCTTTACGTCTTTAGTTGGTCGGGTTTTTTTTTATTTTAGGAGTGTCATTGTGACACATAGTCTGACTTTACACTTGCCTGTGAGATTTTGGGATTGCCTGTCTCTGCAGCTGAATTCAAATGCACCTGCAGGGCCTGGGCACTGCAACAATACATCTATTCCCACTAAGTACTGCAGACATATGGTTAACAGTAAGCTTGATTTTCACAAACTGAAAGAAATGTTGGAAGTGAGTATTTTTGTGACCTGAAGACCCCGATGCTTTAGTTACAGTCATTCTAATTATTGCTCTCCTCCTGACCATAACATGGGTCGTATGCCTTCCTGATTGTTCACTGCTTCTTTAAGATTTGATATTTTATCTCTGCTAACTCCTTTCTAGTCTCTGCATGCTGTCATTTCTGCATGCTAACTTATGTTGTGCCAGTGATTTTCATACACTGACTAACTGAATTAGTTATTGAACGGAGACATCATTTTATCCTGTTATCTTTCACTCAAGCCTGCAACCTGCACAAGACAAAGAAAGGCTACAGTGTTCATTGAACCTTGCAGATGGTGTACATGGTGGTCTCTGAAAATATATTCAAGCACAAGTGAATCTTTGAAGAACCTTTAACCTCCTTCTCAATCATGAAATATCTTTCAGATTATAGTAGTATGTTTCCGGGTATTTTTAGCGATTCTTGTGACAGTTTCATTTTCTAAAAGTGACCAGGTTTCTGCAGTCCTAGTAGTTCCAGTGGTTTATTTTAAAGTATATTGATTAAGCGATGAGCAATTATCCTGTGAAAGTTGGGTCCCCTTGAAAATTTAAATCCATCTGTACTATTTTCTTTTAATAGCTTCACATCTTGAGAAATTATGGGGAAAATAAACATTCTCTGGCAAGCACTGTGTGAAGTAACCATTCTTTTGGCAAAGAGAAGCTTAGGCATGCATAATTTATCTACTTCCTCTCTGTTAGATGTGCCTTTTTTCCACATTTAGTGCCAAATTAACTATAGGGACTGCTATGTTGCAGGTAGCTGGGTAGACCTTTTTAAAGGCTATACTTGCTTATTTTGTAATGAACAGTCTGATCTTATAGGGGTTTCTGTAGAGGTATAAGTCACATTTGATTATTGTAAAAGCACTAATTCTCGCACAGCTGCCTTTCATTTCTAGTTTATTTCTCTGATTAATCAATAAGTATTCAGAAGAGCATACGTCCCTTGACAACCTACATGTGATGCCCAGTGCATGTGGCTTTGCCCTTACCATGAATTAACTAAATAGAAAATTGTCCATGACTATAGATTTATATCTGTTGGCACTGATACATCTCTACTCCATAGAAAGCCAGTATTTCAGCCTCACTGAATGGCTAGTACATATATGATTTCTTGTTGGAATACCTCACTGGCTTTATAATGAAAACTGAAGCTAAGGTATATTGAAGCAGTCCTACTTTTTTTATAAAACAAAACAAAGCAAATCCCGTTTATTGAATTAGAAGTGGTTCCCACCTGTAGAAAAGCAATCAAAGCATAAATTCAAATCTCAGTTTACTGTATCTATATTGACATGCTGCCATTTCCTGAAGAAGAGTCTAGGCACTCAATTTCTCTTTTTTTGTCAATTCATGATCTGTCAGTCGTTCAGAAGCAAGTCCCTTCTTTGTAAAATCCAGAATAATCATACGGATATTATATATAGTCTCACAGTGTTTTTTAATTGTGGTCATTCATGATAGTAAAATATTGAAGTGGACATTTCCTGTATTACATAGGAGATATCATTTGAAATTATACGCAGAAATGGGTTTGAGGCCCAGATTCATCACAATGGCTCAACTGCTTATTACTACAGGAAAAGATGTGAAGGAGACGGCATGTAGTAGTGAATATGGTCTTTGATCTCTTTCATTGTCTTATTGCAGTTATTAGATGAAGAAAAATCCTATAAAGCATTTCAGTTATGAACTACTTTGATGCATAAATAATTTTTATATAAGGAAATGAAATGTCAGGAAAATATTTAGATATTTTTGTTCAAGAGCTGTGATACATGCATACACATGTACTTAACAGAGTAACCCTGTTAATATTTTGTTTGTATATCTTTCAAAGATTTAGATTCTATTTCAAATGTTAAAAATACTCCTGTTTTATATTTGTATTACAAACATTGCTAATAATCACAGCTGAAATTGAAGCTCTCCTTAATTAAGCTCTGTCCATGTGTATGCCACAGGAAGACAGTCCCAAGCATAGGTAGCATATATTATAACTAGATAAATGATAAATACTTTTTTTTTCCACAATTTTGCACATAAAGGAACAGGGTTTATAGAAAATTTAAGTCTTGCCTAAAATTCTTTGAAGTTTCTCCTGCATTTACTTCTACAGAAAAGCTTCAAAACATGACCTGTGTGTGCTGGAAGGGCCAAAAAATGCTGAAAGAGAGATATTAAAGTACAAAATGGAAGACATATTTTAAAATTCACTGAATTTTCTTTGACTAGGTACTTGTTCATTACTTTCAAAAGAATTTTTTATCATTTTTGTAATGAAAATAGTTCTGTATATGGGTGTATAAGCAGTCCTTGTGCCTGTTTGAATCAATATGCAGAAGAATTATATGTATATATAAAATATACACATACAATGTATATTGTGCTTGCATATATTTTTAACATATTTAACTTAATATTAACATAAATACTGTGTTGTATTTAATTTAAAATTTGTTTTTAGTTTCCACTGTAGCACATTTTAAGAAGTCACTTGTTTCCACCATTTTCTCATAAAAAATGTGACCTTGACAGGCCTTTCTGGAAGATCATGTTTCTCTTATGTAAAAACCAAGCCTCCTTTTGTGCATCCTTCTGCTAACATAGTGTTTGAGCTCGAAACAGAGGTTTTATGCCTGAAAATAGGTGATGATGGAGCTCAATGACAGCTACTCAAAAAGTAAACACCAGTGATGAGATTCTTCAAGCTGAATTTAGTTGGCTGCAGCATAGACATTGACTGCTGGTTTGTTTCTTTACAAACAAATGAGAGAAACAGTTTTGCAGTAGAGAAGTCCCTTGACCTCAGGACAAAGTGAACCGTTCCTGAGATGACCCAGTTTCTCTCCATTGAATATAAGGTGGGTGTGTAAGACTTGAGAAGATGTATTGTATACATTTAGTGAGATGATTCCTCCCTTGGTATTTATTCATTTAGCCGTTTATCAGTGAGAGCTATTACGATACTCTGGTTTTCGGTTGCTATTCAATCGGTAATGATCACGGCATGGGTCATTTAAACAACTATGAACCCAAGTGATGTACATCAGCAAGCGTCTTTAATTTATCCTGTTTCCTCAGAGATTACATTAGGTTTCCTGTGCTACAGCTCTACTACAGCACTGGTAATGGCCCACAGGGGTCAGTGTATTAACTGGAGGCTTCTTCAGAGATCTGCCCTAGGCACCACCACTCCGTGCTACACTGAAATACAAGTGAGGAAACATTGCATGATATCAGTTATATTTTAACTCCAGTTTCCTAAATTTTGCTTCCAACATCCAAACTTCAACTTCCTGTATAAATGGCTTTAGGAGAACTTATATCAGCAGAAAAAAAATAAGAAATTTTAGGGTTTGCATGGGCTCTTTTGTACGGCTGCCATTCCAAAACAAGGCCAAATATGATATTCACTGATCTCCTTATAATCATAAAATACAAAATATTTAAAACAATTATATTGAAAATATTGAGTAACAATAAAAACAAAGCAGATGAAGATAAGAAATTGGTATCTTCAGGGGAAAGAAATGCTGTAATTTCATCTTAAAAAATTTGTGTGAGAATGCTCATTTTCAAGGAATGAAATCAACTTAATGATCACTGTACAGAGGCTAAACAAGGACATGATTAGGATCTTTTCTTGATTACTTTAGCTGTCTCAGCAGGATCCTTTAGATTTTTAACTTCTCTTTCGTCTGTTACAAAATGACATCTCTGTTTCTCCTCCTACTGTTTCTTAGGGACTTAAAAGTCTTAAAAGTTCATACAAATGGTTTGCTTGGGGGCTTTGTATAACATATTTGCTGCAGTTCTTCTGAGAGGTGCTTATGTACTGAGACATTTGTTTCTAATTTAAGAGTACCTTAGCCTGACTAGGACACATGAAAACATAGTCCCAAACAGTTCTACCCATAAGATTTTAATTAAATTACACTCCCGTATATATGCTAAGTGTTGTCAATATTCATATGTAGATGATATTTTAATATCATTTTACATAAAATAAATTTGTGTATGAGTATTTTGAATGAGAACAGAATAAACATTGTCATCATTCATCCATGAAATGTTTATTCCTTTGTTATGTCTCCATGACTCATGCTGAATTGTATGTTACCCCTCAATGAGTTCTATTGCGGCCATTTGGCAACTTGTAGAAAGAAACAACTTAAAGATATATAAAATGTTTTGAAATATCTACAGTTCTGAGTTTCTTAACATTTGTACCAAAACTGATGTTGTTTACAAGCTATGGAGTAGCCTGGCAAGGAAAAGACCAGAATTTGCTCTTAGTTAACTTTATCAATAGTTCTTCTAGCATTTCCAGTGTCTTGTTCGGACATGTATGTGTGAAAGTGGGTACATATAATTTTAGAAACTAGCAGATTGTTCTGTTTTACCTCTAAAAGTTTAAGGATCCACTGAGTTTTTCTCTGCTGAACAAGTTGGAGTTAGCTCACATGCACTTGAGTTTGGTTTGCATTGAAGGATCCAGAAAATCTAGTTGGATTTTGAAGAAAACCTTTGAACAGAGATTCATGAGACCTCATCCAGATATTTCTTGATGAATTCTTAGGATTATCAAGACATGTTTCGTGTAGGTAGACCAAGATTTCTAATGGATACTTGAGACACATGAGACTACTCAGTAAATTACATTGCAGAGAACACCAATGAATCACTACAGGCATTTTATTCAGTTTTAGCTAAAGTTTGGAAAAGGTAAGCTGATGGCTGTTCATTTTGTGTTTGAGGTATTGTTTTAATTTTCTATTATTGGGTTTTAGTCCTTTTCAGTATTGCTGGGGGGCAGTATTTGTATAGTGAAGCAGTTCTGAAAGCAAACTATTTTCATATCTACAAGAGAATTGCATGTGCAGGCACACTTGGCTAAGTTGTACAGCACTCGTATCTGTTTTGCTTTAAGATAAATATCTGTTGTATTTCACTTTGCCATTTTTTTCCTCAACATCAGCTTTTCCAAGGATTCTTACTCTTTTGTCTTTTAGTGTAAGAGTATGAACTGAGGTAATAGGAATTAGGGTTTTTTAGCCCACTCAGATATGGAAACAAAAAACCCCAGGTCAGGGCAATGCTGTCCTAGCATGGAGCAGCACTCCAAAAAGTCCCTTTTCCAGAATAGTAAAGAACAGCAATATGCAGTATGGCATGTTAGAGGCAGGTTGCAACAGGCAGTTCAGTGATTAAAATTTTGATTTAACTTAACCTTTCTGAATTCTTCTTCATAATTCTGGGCTCGTTTAATTGTTTAATTACTGGCTCTACAGTAAGAACAATTGTTCTTGCCAGTATATGCCACTGTGGCTGCATTTTCTCTGACTCTGCCACTCTCACTTCAGAAAATGCCCTAAATACAATGTAATATACATACATCGCTCACTTTCCATAGCAAATGCCTACTAAGTGACTTCTCCAAATCAGTTACACAGATCTGTGACCTAACGTGTGGATTAAAGGTAAAAAAGATAATTGGGATGAATTACAATACATTATTGGTGCATGAAGATACATGTTCAGGAAAATTTGCCTGTCAAAATAATTAAATACTTCTGCCAATATGCATTTCTAAGTTAACATAATTTGCAGCATCTTAATGTGCCTACAGATCTTGACAAGTTGCAGCTGTACTTGCACTTATAACATAGAAAAATATACTATTTTAAAACTAGCTTAGCATTGTTGCAGAAATTTTATTCCATTTTTTGATTCCTTGAGGTCAAGACAGCAAGAAGTTGAGCTTCTTTTATTACTAAATACTCTAAGTACATTTAAAAAAAAATCTGACAAATAAATCTGTCTCATCATGCTTCTTACAAAAATTTAAATCTACCACAACATTGAAAAGTAGGAGATAACCCAACCCTCTCACTGCAAACTCAAAGAAAATACTAATCTTGCGGAGTTTCCTAAGAAGTATACATAGCTTCCAAGAACAGAAATCTTCTCCATTACACTGACAATCCATCANTTGCCATTGAATGATCAATTTCAAAACATACCTGGAGTACTCTCACAATTAGGTTTCTTCAGTTAAGCACTATTTCCCTCACAGCTTTAGTGGCTGTCCTATTATTTAACTAGTAGCCTGAACAATTTGTGCACACTACACAAGATAATATAAACCCTGTGAAGTGCTAGGCTGAACACTCTCCTATTACCCTGAAGAAATCATTGCTGGTGGAAGGAACCTTTAGCCACTTGGGTTCTTATTTGCCATGAGAGAGGCATAATGAAGGGCATATGGTAACTGTATCTACCTTGTAGCTAAGCAGTCAGGAAATTTGATCATTTTCTTGGGAAGTAAGAAACCTGGCTTGTAGGTCCCACACAGCCTAAAAGCGAATCAAGCTACATCTTCCACCTGGCAGGTTTTATAATTAGTAGTCCATTAGGTATCTTTGGTATAGATGCTCAGGAGCACTCATCCTAGACTTGATGCAGCTGAATATCCAGTGGTAATGCTTCCCAGCTAAACAACAAGAGTGAGTTTCTCAGTGCTGAATTCCCATTCTGATTCCCAGATCTTTCAGTCATCATCTCTAAAATAAAAAGAAATGGCAAGATGCCTCTACTTATTCTCTCTTGTCATTCCAAGTGAATGGCTAGCTATCTAACTAATTGGAGAAATATAAAACCTAGCACACACTGAATATCTCCTGAGAAGCAGAATGAATATCTGCCCACACTGCACAGCTGCAGTTTGAGTGTGATGCCAGCAGTGTCTCAGCCAGCTAATTTCAACCTGAGATAAGCCACACTTAGAGCAGTCTTCTATGCTGCTTTATTCAACATTAGATTGAAATACCTCAGTGGATGTTGTGGTCATGCAAAACCAGGCCCATCTAGCACTTTGCAATAGAAATTATAGAGCTTTAGTTTTGAGATGGCTTCTCTCAAATGGGTGGTTCATTCTATGGCTTTGATTCAGTAAATACACTAAGTGTCATTTAAAGACTCCTATTTATAAGTATTAATAATGTAATTTAATGCCAGAAATGTGTGCATCTTTAAATAATGTGATTAATTGAGCATGTATTTACAGTACACGCTGCAAATGAGGCTTCCAAATATATTTACAGAAACTCTTTTTATGGAACATCTGCAATTCAAAGGTACTTATCTTCTCTTTCCATCATTTGAGGTCATAAGATGAACATAAAAAGTTTGTTCCCTTCTGAGTATTTTTGAGCTCTGTATTTTTGTCATACTGGTCTCTCCTCATATTTCTTTCTTTCATTTCCCCTGCAACACAATGAGTTAATCATTCACAGACAGCATGTGAACAGAAAAATAGCATTCTTTAGCAGATTTTTTTTTAAGTGTTCTCCTAAGGTTCATCTTAAAAATTCTTCATCTGCAGTGTGGACATTCACACAATACTCAACATTCCTCTGAGAGGCCACAATTTATTCTCTCTCATTTGTTCCTCTGTGCCTTTCTGGAGTATTTATCTTGTATAGTCATACAGGAAGGTTTAACACAAGTGATACTTTGGTAACCTGAGGAGAATGTATAACATAAAATTCATACTCTGCAGAAATGTATTTGAAAGATGTAGAAATAAAACTTTTCAATAGTATCTTACTGTTTAATCTTTGGCAATGCAACTGTTTGTATTTAAGTATGTGTGGAAATGTTTTTATATTCTTGCTAACCATCATAGCTGAATGCTATTCTTAGATATAAGGTCTCTTTATACACTCATGATGCAGTGACACAGGCCAGAGATGGTGACCCAACAACAGGACACAATTGCTTAGCCTAGCAAAAATCATTAAGATTGTATCCTGGACAAAGGAGACACTTTATACAATATGTATAAGATAGCCTGAATATGCAACAGTTGATCAGTTGCAATATGAAAAAAACTAATGGAGGAATACCCTAAATAGTAAAATATACCTTATGATAAACATATGCAGACAGTCGTGGGCTTTTTATAATCAAAATTCACACTTTCTAGGATATTTCAAACTGCCTTTTAAGAAGAGATTTTCGGTTAGTGAAAATTAAATCCAATTGTATCACAAGATTAATTGTTAATACTTGACTAATAAACTATTTCTGTCAGGTCTCTTTGTACAGCTTGAGCAGCTCAGACATAACCACAAAAAATCCCTTTTGGAGACTAATTTATAATCTCATCTAATGTGTGCATATGAATCTGTCAAAGGATATTTGTCACCTGATTACCAGGTTTCAACTACAGACTAAGAGTCAGGTTTTCAGTTCCATTTGAATGCTCCAGTATATTTATATGTTAACATAATTTTGCGGAAATGTTGTATATTGTGAAGCAAAAAAACCAAAAAAAAGGCATTTAAAACATTTAAAGGGAAGGTGATAAATCAAGTGATTCTTACATTAGAACTTCAGGAGGAGCAACAGGTCTGCTAACAGGTCACACAGCAGCTTAGGAGACTGAAATATCTCAAGGTTTCACAACAGTGTGGGCAAATAGTATTTCACCACTTCAAAAATGGGTGACCAAGATGAGGTTGCTTACGCCATGGTAAGGAGAGGTAAAACATGGAAGGACAAGAGAAGGAGCAGGCACAGATACCCTGACTGTCCTTGGAAGCATGGGAAAGTTGGGCTGGATGACTACAGGGAATCCTTCTCAGCTCTAGCGGTTTTCCTCAGCAGTTTCCTGTCTCGCCGCCTCCTTTGGTAGCTGAGAGAACCAATAAAGTAAAAGTAAAGATGGGTTTCTGCCAATTATAGTAAATGCTGG
The DNA here is from genome assembly GCA_013389865.1 of Piaya cayana. Classification (NCBI taxonomy): domain Eukaryota; kingdom Metazoa; phylum Chordata; class Aves; order Cuculiformes; family Coccyzidae; genus Piaya; species Piaya cayana. The sequence goes on along the minus strand of WAAB01018629.1, from coordinate 37,177 downwards.
TCATGCAGAAAAAAAAGTCAAATACCAAAAGTTATATAAGAAAATAAGTTAGGAAATCTATATTTTGAAGTATTCCTAGGGAAACAGTATTTTTTGGTCCTGTTCCACTCCTGCCGAACTCAGATGACAAAATTCCCACTGGCTTCAAGGGAAACAGAACCAGAGCCTATTTTACAAGACGTGTGTGTTATACTGAAATTTCATGATTCATTTTCAAATGTAACTTTAAAAATTATATATACATAAATATTAAAATATTAGGTCTGGAATTTCAGATTTTAAGTTTATATATATACACTCAGAAAATGGATAATAAGGGATTATTGAAAAAATGGATATGGAGAATGAGATATTTAATGGTTATGTAATTTTACTTATGCTCAGGAGAAAACAAATGCATTGTTAAATTATTAAGTGTAATTGCTAAAAGACAAGAAGTATCAAATACAACTTGCTAGCGTAGCTGGTGTGAAATAAAATGTTACTCTCTCTTCTCTCAGAAACATACATAATATCTAAAACAAAGAATGCCTTCAGAGAACTTTCTAGCAATAATAGAAGGTCATTTGGTATTTATACAACAAGGAAGGAGTCTCACTGATAATTTTTTTTTTTCTGGAACTTGGTTAAAAAATCACCTTCACAAATGCTAACTTCAATGGAACAATTTTATGATAAAATAGCTGCCTTTGTCTAGCCCTAGCCAAGCTACTGACCTTGGCCTTTGAATGCCAAAGGGTTTATACCACAAAAGAGAACACTGAAGCTAATTTTAACTTACACTTTCTGTCCAAAAACCATATCTGGGTAATTATATTGCAAGATAAAAGTGTTGTTTAGTTTTCAGGACTCATTTTGAATGTTGGGAAATGAAATTCTTCTTGAAAACAGTCCCAGGGACCAAAAGAACCCTGGTTTTACATCATCAGATTAAAAATTAAGTTTCTCTGATTCAGAGGAAAGTGAGAGTAGATTACATACATGTATGCAATTTCTTATTCTGAAGACATTTTTTTACCTTCAAGGGGAACAGTGTAGAGGGTATTACTTCTCCCTCCTTTTTTATGAGGAGGAGAGGGCTTTTTAACTCCCCCTTCTCTTGAAGCAAGCAGTTCTTTAGTCTTCCTTGTCCATAAAAAAACACATGCCTTCTAATAAAGCATATGGGCTTACACAGAGTAGTTCAGCAGACTGATATCTATACGGTGGTGAAAGCAACAGTTGAAGGGAACACTTATTTTTCTATCCCAAAAATCAACTATCAAGCATATCCACTTCAGTCATCAAGGAAGTTTTTCATTGGGTCCATCAGAACTTGGAGCAAACAGGTAAAATCTGATGGAATCTTATGTTCACAGGGCCTTATGCTTTACTTTAAAATGTAAATACTTAGTATTCTAATGAGTTATAATTTAGGGGAAAAATGCTCTTTCATACTCTGGCTACAGGATTTTCTTGAGAAGCTCTCTGTCTTTCCTGTTAAAACATTCATAGGCAAGCCTCATTTTTCTTCTCTAAGTAGAAATAGCAAAAGTAATAATGGATAATAATATGATCAGGGTCTGCCAGCAAGCCTGGACTGCATGAGCCTTTCATACAGTGATTAGGAGTTTTGACTCTTTCCTTTGATCTCCAGTCTTGCCCTTGGCAGCTGAAACATTGCCAAATGGACCTTGACAACACTTCATGTCCACCCTGTGCTCATATGCTCAGGCTTCTATGAAACTGTGCCATAATTAAATCTGTCTCTATCAACAATTATGAGATTTTCTTAGCCTGTTGGGTAGAATGAAACATCTCTGGCATCTGGTCCATTTATATAATGACCACAGGTTGAAATTAGAAGCAAGGATTTACCTTTCTCTTGCTTACACAGAATCTTAGATTCTCCATAAAATGCAACAGAACATAAAAGACACAGATCAAAATTATTACAACAGCAACAAATAAAAACAATACACAGAAAATTAGGGTCAAACGTTAGTTCTGCTGGTGTCAAAAGCAAAACACATAGCTCTTCAACAACTGACTTTATTTTAATTAAAATAGTATAAATGAAAATGTATTTTGTAAATATGTACCTTCAGAAATTATTTTTTTAATTGTATGGCAGATAATTGTTCTTGAAATGAACAGCTGAACAAAAGAAATGATTCAATGAATCCCTGAGGAATCAATTGTTATTTTCTTCTGTAACTTCTACTCCCTGAGGTGACCATCTCAAGTAGGGTGTGTCATACATACACATTTTAATTTTTACCAATGACTGTAGTTTTCTCAGCCTTTTTTCGTTTTTTGTAATTTTTTTTCTTGTGCACCATTTTTTACAAGCTTACAAGAATGGAAAGTTGTTTGGGAAGAAATAAGAAATATTTCTTGTTTTATGGGGTAGATTATTAGTTTTAATTTCACTCTGACTAATGTTTTTTCTGTGCTCAGTCTACCTGAGTGCTCTGTGTTTGCCACTGTTAGTTTTTTTCTTGAACTTGGCTTTACAAAAAAAAATCCTTCATACTTTATCATTAAAGGATAATAAGGTAGTATATATGTTTATTGCTTCAACTTTGTACATAGAATCTTTAATAGCTACAATGAACTCTTATTACTTTGGAATGGCACAAGTGTTCAACACACATCTCAGAATTAGGATTTTATATAATATGAGTAGAAAATTCTTAATTGGCTTTTTCCATGGACTTTTATGAAAGAGATATATTCATTCCAAAATCTTCATCACTTCCACATGCTTGTCATCTCCAGGATGCATTCCTGTATGCCTTTATATCTCTGGCTTTAGCAGGGAGTGGGGCAGAACACCAGCTGGGTGGCATGGGACAGCTAGCTCCTCAGTTAGGCAAGTTTTCCTTGTAGATCTAATTCATCCATCAGCTCCTAATCATTTCCCATTCCCTGTTCAAGAAGTTGCATTGGTCAGCTTGCTAGCAAATTCGAGGATGTGTCAACACTTTGGCAGCAGATTTGCCAGATTTGCTGCACATTTCAGGATTTCAGAATAGAATAAGACCAACTGTTTTGGTTTCTCTTTATTTTTTGGGAAGGGGGTGTTGAAGAGGGGGGATTTTATAATGAATAGAAGAGGAATTTCCTTCCTCTTCATCTAATAAGCAATAGTTTTACAATCATCGTGCTTGGTTAGCCTGTGGAGGGCAGGGCTTATAATTCTCTTTTTGATTATTGAGGTTATAAATTTAGTTCCCCCATTTGTCAGGCTGCATACATAATTTAATTGAGAGGAATACTCATCATCATAGGCTCCTGAGGTATAAGAAAGATGAGTTCATGTCTTGGTTTGAAATCATTAAACTAAAACTTAAACTTGGGACTCCTATTTCATAGGTGAATGCCTTTACTACAAGGCTATGATCTTTAGGTTATGAGTATTTAATCAGTTTTTCTAATTCAGGTCTACACAGGACCTAGGTGAGTCAATGTCTCTGATCTATCAAGACAAGAAGGAAGTACAGGTAACTATAGTAAACACAAAATACTTGTAACTTGGACAAATTCTTCTTTAACTGTTCATAAGATGTGAAATTTCCATAGCATAATCAAATAACAAAATGCCTTAATAAGTCTTTTCTACTATGGTTTTGTACTGTGCTTGAAAGTGTTCTACCTTAAAATGCTAACTGCTTATTCCAGCTTTTTGCAGTCTTATGGAGGCAAAATCAAGGTTCCTTGAGGAAGTCCAGCTCCTAATATTTGCTGTGCTAGTTGGATTTACCTATGACTACTGACACACCATAATGACAGGATCTACAGAAAACCTTAGAAGGAAAAGATATGTAAGTTCCCTAAGCAAAAATCCTAGAGATTTGATTCTGTGAATGACGTTCAACAGTGTCAGAGGATAAATCTCAGCTCCTATAGTATTTCCAACCTTTCACCATACATTTTGCTCTGAATTTTACTGCTCATTTCCCCACAACTGATATTAGCAATATAAGTAAAATGATGTAGAACAAGAAGTGAATATCCTAGTGAAAAACATACAATTTAGAACCTGCTATCTCACCTGGAGACTAAGTAATTCCTCTAACTGGATTATAAAAGCTGCATTCCAGGGTCTTTGGAAAATATTAAACTGATTTCCTTATCAGCAGAGCATATAGATAAGGAAATGGAAAAAACTGTAAAAAATAAAATGTGAAAGAAATAAAAAAAATTAACTAGATGTCTGATAATGCAAAGTTCATTGTGGGTGGAATCACTTTCTACGTTTTTTTCTTTTTTATTGGAAGCTTGCTGTGTGAATTGTAAATATAATAGAGAGACAGGGCTTTCATGTGCCCCAGCATGCAGCAGTAATGATTAAAAAGATGCAAATTTAACCCACAGATTTTCTGTATTTTGGAGACAGCAATTATTTTAATAGGCAATTTTTGTTTGTTTTCCAGATCTGGGGTCATGGCTTAATTCAGAGACTATGCAACTATTAAACATTTTCCCATATTTATCTTGAAGTGAAAGAAAGTCCTCTTTCTACATTTCTTCCACTGGACAAATGTACATGTCCTGTGAAGTTCAACTACAGAATTAATAGATGAGACATGCTTTTAAAATGTGTGAAATGAGATGACTGTAACATTTCAGTGAGGATAATAAGTCCTCTAGTTTTCCTGCCTTGGGCATAACCATTCTCACCTGTAGCCATGCACAGACTCAATTCCATACTGACATTTCAATGCAGGCGTTTTGAAGACAGGCATTAATAATCTAGAGTACAAGGGGCTATTTTGTGATGATTACTAGATGTGATAAATTGTTATGAGTAGCTCAGCTGATTTGATAAGCACCTTTCTTGAAAAGCAGGATTTCACATTCAGAAAATGCTTACATTGCTTGAAATCAGAATGGAACTTATATTCACTATTTACCTTCCCAAACAGATTAAATAATTCTGGCTTCTGCAGTGTTTCATAGGTTTCCAGCATTCTGGAAACTACAAGTCCAGTTAACAGCAGCCCTTAGCAGCTCCATTCTGGGGTGGACCCAGTGCTTTTTGCCCCAGGGAAGGAGAGCCAGATCTCTTAGAAACGCCACACCAGAAAACATCTGCTGGGAACTCTGAGTAGCACTCGATTTGCTGGAAGCTGGTGACTGTGAAGATATTTTGCATAATATATGTCAAATTATCTGGTATTAGGGAATGAAACATGAATTTTTAGAAAACTTTTAACCATCTCAAACAGTAAAAATATGCTGATATATCTAGCTGCAGGTTTTTGTTTATGTACTTATGCCTTTGTGTGGAAAGTAAGGATATAAATCTGAAAAACAGATTCTTTCCAGTGATACTCACTGTAATTTTCATAGTAGTGACAGAAGTTCATTTTAGAACTGGGTCTTGTATATCTGCCAATGCACAGCACGCTTGACCTGCAATGCCCTTGCTATTCCACTCCTAAGCCTCCCCTGAGCAAACCCTTGACAGTCATGCAAACTATGGCGATGTAGATCGGTAGCTGGTTAACAGGAAAGTTATATCCAGAAATTAATTTCCAACTGTGACTTGAAACAATTTGGCGGATAAAATAGCTTAGAGATGTCATCCAGTGTTCCCCAACCTTTAACAGCCGTACCTAATAACTGGTGTTCAGCTGGCTGTAATTTTTAAGACAGCTCTTAAAAAATAAAATTTGCTGATAAAATCAAATCTGAGATACCTTTACAGCATGAAATAGAGTCAAAGTAGAACAATAGATTTTTATTAGCTAGTTGCCCTTTCCTTTTATCAGAAAAAGTCAGGCATGTGCTTTGATGTAGTCGCTACACATCTATTGCAGTAACAAAGAAGATATAATGTTATTATTGACTGGCACTAGCAAAATTCTTGGAAGATCATGTGATCTTAACACCAGCTTAAGCAATTCAAGGAGAGGCCATCTAAAACCATGGTGTCTAAACCCATGTGATGTAGAGGGACCAGTTCTCACCCTGCTGCACCGTTGCTCATAGCAACAGGGAGGCATGTGATGGCTCTGGTGTGTTACAGCCACCCAGCAACAGCCAGAGCTCAGATTTAAATGAGAGGGATGGAAATATTGATTTGGACAGCTGGAGTTCCTGGTGCATTACAGTAATAATGTGGATTGATAATTCTGGTGGAAAAGGGAACAGGTAAAAAAACCCCAACCCTGTGAACAGAATTGCCAAATAATTTTCTAAGACATATTTCCAAGAACTATTTATCCCTCAAAAAATGAAGCAGATGAACTTACCATTAAAAACACCAGTTTGGGGATTTTTTTTTTCATCTATGCCTGCAGAAGAAAAAACAATGACCAAGATATTAATGGAGGAACTATCATATACTGAGTGGTGAAAACAAAGAATGAAGTAGAATGTATAAATCTTTAAGAGGAACAGGTAAGATTCACTCATTTTTCAGAGTCCTTTTATCCCCAGGAATTGATATAGTGATAAAACAAAGAATAAAGCTGAGAAATAGTGCTTATAAGCTTCAAGTCGTGATATCCAGATATTAAATTTGCATTAGCCCACTATGTAAATTATATACTTCTGAAGCTTGAAAGAACAGCACCCTCCTGGCATATCCTACAACTCAAACTCATTTTCATTTTCCATTCATCTTAATTCCAATAGATATAATTAAGCATTTATGTGTACAGCAAGTTAAAAACCTCCAAGTGGAATATTCCTATATCAGAAAATGCTACATAATGTATTTTGATTAGACATCACTTGCAATGTAAGAATTCAGAGTAGTCCCACAAGATAGAAATTTTTCTGTGTTGCATACTTCAGTGTTTCAACTGTTTTCCTCAGATCAGTTTTTTAAGGTTGTACTTCTGGATACTACCTTGCCTTTAGAGCTTGGTTCAATTCACTTTTTAAATGCTTGAGTAACTAAAAAAAATTTTGAAATTTCATTTAGTATAAATTCTTTTTTTTATTTTTCTAAACAGAAAAAAAAAATAAAATTGCCAAAAGTCTGCAGAAGTTCAAGTCCTTTTCTGCTCACGACCTCATACTTGCAGCAAAAATTTACTCATTAAATCATAAAAAAAAATATATTGTGGGTTTGCCTTATTCTCTCTAAAAATTTGTATATTTGACAGAGATACCTAAACCCTACACCTCTGCAGTTTTTAGGAGTATATGCTAGTGAGTATATATTGTAATAGTTAATTATAGTCTTTGTTCAAACAGCAACAGCAGTAAAAATCACTCAGATGTCTGAAGGATCAATCCCTTTCCGTAAAATTTTCTAAAGTGTTGAGTTGAAGCAATAGAGAAAATAGAAATATTTTATCAGGAAATACTTTTTTTTCCAGAAATTTCTTTTTGTAAGAACAGAATTACACGCAATTCATAGAATTCTATGCCATCTAACCATCATATTGTTCAAGAGCCTAATTCAGTCTACAACAGGATCTTTCCATTAGATGCAGTAGAGGATCTAAGCTGGATTTAGGCAGATTCAGGATGACTAAACCAGAAAAATCCCCTCGTACTCTCACTCACTGGTGTCTAAACCTGAAGGCTGTTAAGCTCAGCTGGTTCCTCTCTGTTTGATTTTCAGGTTCTCTTAAAATCTTGTTTCAGTGCATGCCCAGAGCTTCTCCAGCCCCAAAAGATGTTTATCTCCTGTCTAAGCATGAAGAAGATCCAGAAATAAGGTCTTTCTCTGCCAGGCTCCTTCAGGGTCTGACACAGGCTGACAGGACCTCACAAAAGTGTTTTGGCTTCTTTCTTTCTAATTGCAGCTGAAGGGGGTTGGTAGTAGCCACAGAGATTCATCAAAGAAACAGGCGATCTGGACTAAGTTCTCTTCTTCGCCTGAGGGATTCAAACCCACAACACCTACCTCCCAGGAGAGTCATGTAAGAACAAAGCTGTAGGTTATTCAAGGGAACAGTAGCAAAGCAAGTATGTGAAGGGGTGCTCTTTGCTTATTCTGCCTGCATTTTACCTCTGTGGGTTCAAAACAGAAGTCAAATTGGTTTACAGGTTTTAGTTGGCATCCTTCTGATACAGAGATCCAGAGCCATCTTTTACTTAAAATGCAGAAGCAGCCTGGAGAAGGGATCCAGAAAACCGTACAGCACTGTTCAAGTCCTAGTCATCAGTTTATGACACCAAGCTCCTCTTTTACTTGCCTCATGAACTTCAGTGCTAGCACAAGAGAGTGAAATGGTTTCTGACTATGTGTAATAATCGTTGTTCAGGGACTGTGTGGCCTTGCTGCCATATAATGAAGCTTTATGACTCTAAACCAATCTTTCTAAGGAGAATTTTGAACCCAAGCAGCATCCACTTTCTAACAGAGGCATAAAAGATAAACTATTTCCATCTCTCTTCTTTCTTTCTCTCCCTACCAATACCCTCTTTTTTTTCTTTTTATTTTAATAAGAGAAGTAAGCCCACAACCATTTAAAAGATTGGATAACCATGTCTTCCATAGTTTGCACCTACCTATCCAAGCCTTTTGAAAACAGTGTCCTGCAGCCCTTGTTCTTCACTTACAAACTACTTTTTCAAATGTACTGTTACTCAGTACTATGTGCAGACTGGTCATTTCCAAGTGTCTTATCCTTCTTGGATCTCATTCTGAAACAATTTTCCTTTTTGTTTTCGTTGGAAGCCAAAGTGCTTCACTCAAAACTTAGTTTCCTCTAAGAAAAAATGCCTAAACCATAATTAAGTATACATATATCTATGTATTAAACATAATTCTTCATTAACTGCAGATATTCAAGAAATGGAAAGAACCTGGCTTAATGCTCAAAGTGCATAAAACTTATAAAAAAATCTAAAATATTATTTTCTATCTAAGCTTAATATTTGTGATGTGAGAAGCCTTGCAGTACTCTCTGAATTAGATAATTTCCTCATTAAGTTTGCTTTCTTAGTGCCATCTTTACTGGAAATCACTTGTAAGAGATATTTGGATGCTGTATATCCAGCCAGTTAGAGTGAAAGTGAAATGCCAGTTTGATATTGAATGACCATAGGTTTTTTCCCTGCATATACACTCAATCACAGTAATATTAAGTAGTTTAATTCTGTGAACCTTTGTATATCTCTCATCAAGATTAATCTCTTGATTGTTTGCAGATCAGAGATTTCAGAGCAGCAAAGAGGGGAACCTTAAGGAGTGCTTTGTTTTAAGTATCACATAATTGGGAAAGCCATCAAAGGAAGTAAAAAAGTATGTGATTGTAATAAGTCCGATAGTCATAAAAGTTCTATATTTTTTAGCACCAGGAGGCTGAATTATTTACAGCAGTAAAAATACTACAATGAACAACAACACGTCCATACTTGTATGTAGGTATATGAATGAACACACAAGCATATGAACATACAGAGAAATATAACTAAATGACAGTGACAAATATACTTGTATGTACATAACAGACAGTTTTCTTTTCCCTTCATGCACTTCTTGTTTCTGTATCTTCATATCCTTAAATAAAGTCTGAATGGTAATAGATAGACAACATTTTTGTCAACCTTCAAATTTACACTGGGTCTTGACTTCTGGCTTGCCTTGTCTAAGTGCCATTGTGTACCCTTGTATAGTTGTTTCACTGAAAAATGACGTTTAAAATAAAGAACAATAACCAAATGTATTTGAAGAGTCTACTGCTAGGCAGAATGATATTGTTAAATCATCTGTTGTTTAGCCTATTTTATTGGAAAACCTACAGATGAAATAATTTACAAGGAAAGAACCTCAACATTCCCTGACATGATTCTGAATTTATTCCTAATAGCTTAGGAATTTTAAACTGTAGGGGAGCTTGGCCAAACAATATAACACAACTGTGATTTGTATTTCTATAGACATAGTGCAAGCTAGTAGATTTGAAGACTATAATCGTAATACTTGCTATTTAGAAGCAATCCATGGCAAATGTTTGGAAGGATTTAAGAACTAGATTTACAGTAAAGTGTGGATTAATAGAGAAATTTTTTTTTAAGTAAATAACTTGACACTCAGAATCCTGATTTCAGTTCAGTGTTTCTACATCTTTTGAAGTCACATATCAGGTATCAAAAACTCTTGATTTTGTTCCCAGTTCTGCAAATTATTGCTAAATGGGAGTAACGTTAGAAAGTGCCAAAATGGAAAAAAGAAATTAGCTTTCTTAACTTGTTCTGTTAAAAACTGCAGTGCTGCCTAGCATTCAGTATGATTTCCTTGAAGATTTAACAGACTGAGAAGAGATAGTTAAAGCAGTTTCAAGCACTTAGACTTCAGCAAAGCATTTGATAATGTTTCCCACAGTCTCCTTCTAGACAAACTGGCAAGATACAGACAGGATAGGTGGTAGGAGAGAAGGCTAGGAAACTGGCTTCAGGCTTCATGCAGAGGGTGGCAATCAATGGTTTTTACCGAGACTGGCAGCTTCTCAAACATGGGTTCCCCCAGGGATCAATACTGGCCCACATACTATTCAACATCTTCATATACGATCTGGACAATGGGATTGAAAGCACCCTCGCCAAGTTTGCTGATGACACTAACATGGGTTGGTTCTTCTTTGCTTAAGTAAGTTCAATTTCTTATTATAAATGTTCTTCAGAGTACTTTTAAATGCTGTCTTCATGTCCAGCATCGTCTTTTGATATCACTAGTCCATAACTCTTAAGAAAAGATGCTACCAACATTTAATCTGCATTAACTTTCTAATTTTGATATTGTATGCACTCTGCTCAGCAGTGGCAGAGAAAGGGAATAACAGAGAGTAGTCCTGTTGGACTTTTCACAAGTATTGTCTGAAGGCCTTATACTAAGGCTTAATATTTTATCTGAATTAGAAATTATGGAGCCAGTTTNTAAGAGCGGTTTGAGGGAAATTTCCTCTGTGCTAGTTATTTTTTCAAAAATGGTGGATTTCTATGAACGTAACTATTTTGAGGTTTGTGTTGCTCTGACATACTTGGTGTCTGCAGGGGGATCCAAAAGAAGGGAATGTGCCTCCAAAAGCACTCAGACATTAAGCATGATGGTATAGAACTGTTTATCTTGAGGAAGTTGAAATCTCATTCTCTCATTGTTTTAAAACACAATAGAAGAAAATTTTAAAAAAAGTTTTCATTGTTAAATGTATATTTGATTATAAATCAGATAATTTTAAAACTGTAGCTTATCCCTAAATGTTACCAGAAATCAAACTTAAGTCTTCAGAAAAGTGTTATGTCTGGTTAGAAAGATGTACTACATAAGAAGTTGATTTATTTAATTTTATGGACAGCCTGAAATGTTCACCTAGTGAGAATCACTTCTCACCATGCAAGACCTGCAAATTGTATTTGAAATTAATATTTCTGATTAAACATGGCACTTCTGAGCCTCTTGTTGACTAACCCCAGTTTGCTTGAGCGGTAAACTCATTTCAGCTGAGGAAGCACACTCACTTTCAGTTCTGTACTTCAATCTATTTTTGCAGGACGTATTTCAAACACTTATCCCAGACATAGCCACCAGGCTATGGACGTGCCTTGAATGTTTTCCCTGCAGCTTTTGCAACTGCTGTGATGAAATAGTAGACAGTGTAGTAGCTGAACATTTCTGCTTTCCTCTCAGTTGGTGTCCCTTAACAATTCTTCTCATCACCTGCTGTTCTACTACTGCCTTGTGATCACTGGCCATCTGGACCACCTGGTGCCAGCCCTACTATTTTATCTTCTGACATCATTCTGATACATTTCTACATTTTCCTAGATGTGTTTTAAGATACAGCAGCAGCCAAGCAAAAAGTTCACTGATATACTTCTCATTCTGTGAATATAAACACTTTTCTATTCCAAACCCAGATAATTACTCAAAAAAGTGCTATATCTGCCTTCATCTTCTAAATTGTGATCTTTTTGACTGCAAAAGTCCACATTTCTACTTTTGAAAATGTTGAAATATTCCTTTGCAAAGTGCTTTGTGTACCTCCAGAAAATAAAGCAAGTTAACATTTCTTCCTTTTCTAGACAGCAATTGTCACTCCTCCAAAGCAAAGAATGTAAAAGAAATATAGCAAAGTATGTTTTTTCTTCTCAGATTTTTATTTTTTTAAGTACATTCCCTTTCACCTTGAAAGCCGTAGCTGACCTTATGCAATTTCATCTTCACAATATCCTTTCAGAAGACTTCTAGCATTATTATCTCTGACCTGACACGGTGACAGAATTTTTATTGTGATTCTAAAGCAACACTCTCCTTTAATCAATATACCCGGTATTATCTGGAAATTACTATTCAGAGGGATCTTGACAGGCTTGAGAGGTGGGCCAGTGTGAAGCTCATGAAATTCAACAAGGCCAAGTGCAAGGTCCTGCACCTGGGTTAGGGCAATCCCACGCGCAAATACAGGGTGGGTGGAGAATTCATTGACAGTGGCACTAAAGAGAAGGACTTGGAGGTGCTGATGGACAAGTTCAACATGAGCCATTGATGTGCACTTACAGCCTAGAGAACCAACTGTATCCTGGCCTGCATCAAAAGAAGCGTGACCAGCATGCTGAGGAAGGTGATTCTTCCCCTCTACTCCCTTCTCATGACACTTTGCCTGGAGATTTGTGTTCAGTTCTGGAGCCCTCAAGACAGACAAGACATAGATCTGTTACAGCGAGTCCAAAGGAGGGCCACAAACATGATCAGAGGATTGGAGCACCTCCCCTATGTGGATATGCTGAGAGAGTGGTGCTTGTTTAGCCTAGAGAAAAGAAGGCTGCAGGAAGGCCTTCTAGCAGCCTTCCAATACTTAAGGGAGCCTACAGGAAAGATGAAAAGGGGCTGTTTATCAAGGAATGTAGTGATAGGGTGAGAAGTAATGGTTTTAAGCTGAAAAGGGGGAGATTTAGCTTAGATATTAGAATTGCAGAAACACAGAATCCTAGAGTGGTTGGGGTTGGAAGAGATCTTAAAAATCATCTAGTTCCAACTCCCCTGCTATGGGCAGGGACATGTTCCACTAAATCAGGTTACCCAAGGCCCCATCTAACCTGGTCTTGAACACCTCCAGGGGTGGGGCATCCACAACTTCCCCGGGCAACTTGTTCCCGTGCCTCACCACCCCATTGTGAAGAATTTCTTCCTAATGTCTAGTCTCAATCTTCCCCCTTCCAATTTAAAGCAATTACCCCTCATCCTATCACTACATGACTTTATAAAAAGTTCCTCCCCAGCCTTCTTGTAGGCCCCCTTCAGCTACTGGAAGGCTGCTATGAGGTCTCCCTAGAGCCTTCTCTTCTCCAGGCTGAACAGAACCAACACTCTCAAGCCTGTCCTCATATGGGAGGTGCTCCAGTCCTCAGATCATCCTTGTATCTCTCCTCTGGACCCATTCCAACAGCTCCATATCCTTCTTATGTTGAGGACAGAATACTCCAGATGAGGTCTCACAAGAGAGGAATAGAGGGACAGAATCACTTCCCTTGACCTGTTGGCCATGCTTCTTTTGATGCTGCCCAGGGTACAATTGGTCTTCTGGGCTGTGGGCATATCTTGCCAGCTCATGTCAAGCTTCTCATCAACCTACACCCCTAAGTCCTTCTCTGCAGGACAGCTCTGAGCCACATCATCCCCCACCCTGTATTGAAACTGTGGATTGCCCTGAGTCAGGTGTAGAACCTTGCTATTGGCTTTGTTGAACCTCATGAGGTTTACATATATTATCTGTGATTGTTTGCTCTTAGAAATATGCTATAGCTGATTAATGAGTTAGAGAACAGAGGTGAAATGACTAGTCCAGGAAATAAAAGTTGTTTATGGGAATATGTGTAATTACCTTCTCAGTGTAAGTATTAAGTGCTTAAGTCTTCACAAAATGCACAGGATTAACAAAAATACTACTCTCTACTGAGGGTCAATATCTAAAGTTGACTAAAATTCCATGAGTCACACTGAAAATCAAATAGTTCTGTAGAAAAAAACCTACAGAAACACAGAAGAGAAAGTGCTCACAGGGTATTGATGCAATCATGGAGACACCCTGCTCAGTCCATTTAGTGATTTGTGTATTTGACATGTCAGCAGTATCTGAGAAACTACTGTTTTCTTTCCCTGCCCCACTGCTCCACTCCATTACTCTAGTTCTCCAGAGGTGCTTCTTGTCTTAGTAATGCTGAGCTAAGAGATTTCAGTGGAAGAGCATATGATAGGACAGAAAATGACAGCACATGAAGTGCTTTAAAGAAAACATATGAAGAGAGAAGTTCATGATCTATATTGGGAATATTCTTGGGACAGCATGACAAAAATTCAGGCTTGAGGAGGTTTCCATCCACAACATTAGCACAACTAGTAGTGGTTTGGAAGGGGTTAAAATAACAAAAGCTCTTTGGAGCTGTGGGAAAGGTGAAGTCTGGGAAACAGTACAAGAATGCACCCACCAAGTCCAAAGCAGTACCTAACTCATCTGCCTGCATTACAGATGCAATAAAAAAGGTCACGGCCCCCTTCCTGCTTGTCTATTAGGAAGCTTACGTTTGCTGAATATTTAAGAAGCTACAGGTTTAAGGTTGTATTCATTCTTCCTCAGTGAGATAGTGTGCTTTTGTAACACTTTTTTTTTTTTGGCAATTCATGTTATTATGACAAAAAATTGAGGTGTTCATTGAGTCTTATCCTTCTTCTTTTAATTTTAAACTTCTCTGTAGGACAATAGGATTTATTTTCCTGTCATTATTACAGCCATTATTACATTAAAATAAAGAAGATTATTGTAATGCAGGTGTAATATTGTTTTGGAACAGTCTACTGGGCTTTTCCAACACTTAAAAGTGTTTTCAGAGTCATGGTTTTACATTCATAACACAGATTCAATCAATCTCTAATTCAGATGCAAATTGCAAGTCTAAACCTCTCCTAAATTAGAGTTTATTTCAAGTCAAGCACTAATTTTAGATAACCTTCATTTTGATGTAAGTATTTCCTATACTCTTTTAACAGATGTGTTTCAGAAATGCCTCAGGGAAAGTTGCTTTTAAGATATTAGTGTCTTATTGCAGAAACCTAGCCTTTTCTGAGAACTGTACTTCTGGGTTTAAGTATCACTGCTTTTCCACATTTCTTTTTATTTCTCATATAGCTGTGCTTTCTGTCTGTAGTAATCACTCACAAATACATTAGATATAGTCCTGGAAACATTTTTTGGCCCATTTTTGTCAGCCCCTGGGTATAACTACCATTTCTATTTATTTTTTTCACAGAATGAAATCCCTAATTTTATTTTACAGCCCTAACAACTCTTTCCTCTGTTATAACCACATGAAGATTACCCACTGTCTCACAGAGAAAATACATCAACTTCCATTTGCAAGTAAAGGCAGGATGTAAGAGAAATTTGATTCTTCTTCAATCTAATGCACCAGCCACTACAGCTTAGTCAAGAATTAGAAGGCATAAATAAGCATCACCAGACACAAACACTTATGCAATATACTTCCGCCTGAAGGAAAGAGAGCCAAGAATATGAATTACAATTTAACGCAAATATTAATGTTTCAGAGCAAATAATTAGATATTCTCCCTCATTAAGGGCTGGAGATAAACACTGAACCTACCATCACATTATGTATCCTTTGGACTCAGGACTATTTCTTCCTGTGTTTTCATAACAGAAATTCACAGCACAATCAGATTCAGAATTCTGCTAGAGATGGCAAGGTACTTGAAAATATATGTTTGTTGGACATATTTCCAGTACTTGCAGGAGAATATGTGTATGCAAAGAGTAATTTTGTAAACATCACTTTTATTTTATTTTGAATGTGTTCAAAGAAATCTTTGGCTCATAGAGTAACAAGTTTTTATGAGAAAAATGAAAATATAATAGGTTTATTTAAAATAATAACCCCCAGCCATTTTGATAATGCTAGTTTAAGAAAACTTTTATTAGAAAAGGTAATTTTACCCCTACAATTCTCCTAATCTATTTTAAAAAAAGTTTTAAAATCAGGATAATGAAAAAAGTTTTCTGATACATTTTTCCCAGAAATTTGGGGAAGAATATATCACAAAAAACCCATACAAATTCTACTCAAAATTGAATTCTCTGATTTAAAATGTAATCTGTTCAATTGTGTTGCTGAAAGTAATTACTCCACTAACTAGGGTAGTAGAGAATAAGGTATTTATTGTTGTCTTTTATGCTGTGCTAGAGGTGCAGCTGTGATTCTCTGCTCCAGCTGTAGCGGGGGAGACAGTCTGAAAGGGAGTGGGAAGCGTGCTAGTACCAGATTCTAGATCTCATTCTCTGCTGTGTCTGCTTTGAGGACAGACAGGTGCAGCAGACCATGGGACAGCTGCCTATGCTTCAGTAGCTCCAGCATGGAGGTGCTGATGTCTGACTTGTTTGCGGCTGCTGCAGCCATGAGGGAAACAGTTCATGGCAGAGGACGGGGCTGAGCCCTTGAAGCTAGCTTGTAAGAGCAAATTGTTATGAAAGCAGAGTTTTTTTTCTTATGATCTTTCAGAATTTCCTGAGAGTGACAAGCATAGCTTCTCACTTTGCTCTTCTTCTGAGAGATACTGTAGCAGTGGCAAATTGCCCCCTTCCCTTGACATTTTAGCATGGCTAGCAGCTTGTTGCTCCCTCCTCTCTAATTTGTCAGTTCCCATTGCCTTTATGGTATTTTGCAGTTTTTAGGTTCTTGCTCCAAAATGGTGTGATTACCTGCTGATTTAAGCATTGCTTTATCACTGTATACTGCTTTAATCTTAGTATACATAAAAAAAGCTTGAACATGTAATCTGTGTGTAGTCTGGAGACTCAGAAATTATAAATCAGACAGAAATTAAAACTGTTTATTTCTTTTTCCATTTTTTTTAATCCTGTGTCAAGTCAGACAAATGTTATTTTCAGACTTTACTCTTTATTCTCACATGCTTAAGACAGTAATATTAACCGCCTTTGCCACAAGTTGTGTCAGCAGAACAAGAGAGAAGCTGGTATACTGATACCATTACCTCCAGGATTCTGCATTATACATGTTGTCTTACAGTACAAATGTGGTTGAACTTCTTTTCCTGATCCCAAGTCAGTACAGATTTCCTAAAATAGAAACTACCTTTAAAACCTGAACAGACAGGGAAATCAGTTCAGTAGGATATTGTACTTCAAACTATTGAACATTACTTCCTTCTTATCTTTACAGGAGCAGCTCCTGCTTCAGAAACTATACAAGTCTATAGTACACTTTATTAGAGAATAATAGCTCTTTCTCAGACAAATTCTACTGATAAAAGTCTTGCACAAAAAAAAATTTGTTCCTGCAACTCAAAAATGATACGAGAGGCTGAAATACAGAAACCGAACTAGCATCAGGAGGGACTGAATGATTAAATCACTACATATATTTCTGAAAAAGAGAGCCCCTTGAAAAACACTGCATGAGGAGATGTGAATAGCTCTGTGTAACGGTTTGGATCCGACCCCCCTGCCCAGAGCCACAGGAAGGGAAGAGAGAGGAAGAGGTGTCTCTCCCTTCTTATTTATACCCTGGTTTACGTAGAAAATTGCATGGAATACTGGGAGGCTGAGTTCTTCCTCAGTTACAACCTGGTTTCTAAAATCAGAACCACAACATTCTGGTTTAGGGTTATTTGTCAAAACAATAAAATGCATGAATACATAAGATTGCCGACCAATGAGAACTACATGGGTGCTCTTTTATGGCTTACTGAATTGTTAGGCTCTGTAGCCCAGGAAAAATAATTTCCTCACTAATTATGCTGTAAGATTTTCCTTGGTAGTGGAAGTCATTATAAGCTTTAGTACATCCTCACAGGAAATGTATATCATGGTAACAGCATCGCTTCTGTAAAGAGAACCACTGTCTTATGAACATTTACTGGCTAGAGAGGAAAGAAACCCAACAGATTACCCTTAATGGAGTGAATTAATGTGACACATTTGTGATACAGAAAAAAAGAAAAACATATAAGTGTAAGGCAAAGTACCAGACATTTAAAAATGTGCAGTGAAAGCTGAAGTATGTGGAAGTCAAAGTAAATGCTACTACTGGTTTCCAGGGCTGAGGTTTCCACTCCAGAATATATATGCACTGCCAGAACCTCTTGTTATCATCATGCATATTTTCTTATTCAGAAAACATTTACCTATTTGCTTAACTTTAAATGTATGAGAACTCTACTTGGGCTTTCTGAATTCTTATTTATCTCTGTGATTAGTGTGAAAAAGACTTTGTTGGCAAGCACATGAAAATGACTTGAAGCAAAATGAAAACTGTTGTCTGCATGTAAGAAGCAGTCTGGAGCATTAATTATCTTTGTAGTGTATATGCAAAATCTTTTTTGGTGACTTACAATACTCATCCTTCCATGGTAGAGACACCATGTCTGAGGCTCACTTTTATAATGTGTGTTATTATCAAGCTTGTCTGACATCAGTTAAGAATGAGTCAGCCCAGATACAGATATGGGTACAGACTCTTGGCATAGCAGGAGGAAACTTCTCTGAGCCCCTCACAGTTAAGTCTCAAAAAGACCATGTAGGAGACTGGTCAAACTCATGAGGTTAAGCAGCTTCATTTTCACCTTATTTAATACTACCTGAATGCATTTTGTTCCTCCCAGGAGATATAAGTCTTGAATACTCTCCTAAATGTAGATACCTATGTCTTTCTTTCAAAGATGGAACAGAGATTGTTTCTTCCTCCTAAAACCCAGCTGCAGATGGTGATAACTCAGTGGTTGAAGCACTTACACTCATTTGCCTGAGGTCTATTTTATAACCTATCAATCCTCCAGCTGCATCTGTAGCTCTGCTCATCACTTAATAAGCTTTCCAAGAGAATGTGCAAGAGGGAAAACCTCAGCTCTGCCTTTGAAGCAGCAATGCTCTGAAAGAAAATAATGCCAGTTTTGGAGCTCAAATAGGTGACAAGTGAAGGCCAGTGACTGGGACAGTCTCCCAGGAGTGAGCTAGTTCTTTAGTGGGCTGTTAAACCCTCTTATTTACTTCTATGTATGACTGTGTCCTATTCCAGAAGTGCTCACCACGTCTGTGCACTCAGTCACATAAGAAATTCCTGCTGTTCCTCTCTCATAATGAGGAAATAAAATATTAGCCATTGAAGGTGCTCAAAGTTCTTCAGCTGAAAATTAGATTATCCTTTATATCTTTCCCCTATTTGAAGTTTGTTGCTCTTGGTCTGCATGTCCCTACCTCTGAGTTCAGTCTCAGATTGTTCCTTCCCTTCCCTTTTCAATCTGTCATGTTAAGATCAGAGGTAAGTGGAGAAAGGAGAAAGTTGCTTATTTGGCACAAACCAAACCCTTGACACCACACTTTTCTCTCTCCCACGCTGCAGAGCGCCTCTTCCTTGTCCTGTCACCACAGCATGCAGTTTGCAAACAACGACCCAATGAGTCTTCCATGTGCTGGGTGAGTGTGCAGTTGCACCCACAAATTTGCTTGGCTGGAGTCCCTCATGATCAGTGAGCTCTGAAAACACCATGTGGGTAAACCCATTGGTGGACAAGACCTAGCTGGTAAATTCTGATCAGGCTTAGAGACAAGCAACCATCTCAGCTTTGGTTATGGAGGTGAATACACTTCACAAGATAGAGTTAAAACAAAGAAAGAAAAAAAAATCTAATGATTTTACAGACTCATAGCTTTGTTTCTCTGAAGTGTCTATGCATCTTTTATATATATAAACTTTGGTTAAATGTAGAGTCTGTTATTTGTTTAAACTTTGGATTATCATGCTATCTGATAACCTGAGGGCACTCAGCTGACCTTGTAAGCCTGGTTATTGCTTGATCTATTCATAAAACAAGACTTTTCCTGTACTTACAAGTGTTATTGTCAAGTATTAAATGATATGCTGAACTACTGTGAAACAATGTGCCTCATGACAAATCTGTCAGTGAATATATTGTAGTAAATGTTTTTAACTGGTTAAATAAATTGCATTTCCTAGTTTTAGTTTTTTATAACTGAAACTATATGATTGATAATTAAGGCTCATCAAGCTATTACAATTACAGACAGGCTTGCACAACACCATTTATAAAGGACAGAAAAAGCACTAAGAATCATAAAATCATAGAATAACCAGGTTGGAAGAGACCCACTGGATCATATGTTGTCTTTTACTTTTTGAAGAACACAAATAAAATAAGCTACTAAATCTATGAGCTCCCTCTTTGACATACAAAAATCCACCTCTTATTTGTTTTGTACTCCTGAATCAACTGGAAATAAATATGTGGAGGAATTTAGAAAAGTAGTTTAGGGAGGATAAATTGATAGTAGATGTTTCCTCAGTTTTGTTTCTAGTTTTACTTCTCAGGTTTTTTTTCTCCATGAGACAGCATAGTTTCTGAATTTTTACTTGTTACTACTCCATTTAAAATAAGAAATTTCACTGAAACCAAAAGCTGAACTCTCCCCCAGCTAAATAAGGGCTGTGATTCCCCAATCAGCTATTTATGTCCTTACCTTTTCTGATTTTAGGTAAGTATAATTTTTCAGTTTTAACTCCTAAATGACGAGGAAGTTCATTGATGACCCTTGATGGTGAACAGATTCAGGACTGTAGCAAGAGGATAGAGAGTAATGTCTGTGCATACTTGATTATAGATGTGTTTTAGAAACACTTGGGAGTCTCTTAGAAATTCTTGGACTCACTGGGACAAATGCATATTATTATTCCATATTTCAGGGATCTTAGCAATTTGAAACATTTAAGTAGATGTCCAGAGGTAACTAAAACTTGCTGGTTTAATGGCTAAGTAGTTTCTGCAAGAAAAAAATCGTGTGTTTACTGTCAACAGATCTTTCCACTGATCATGAAAAAATATCAGGATCCAAGGCTCAAATTTAACCACAGGATGGGTAATTCATATACAAAGGTTAAATTAGAGTAGAAAAGCCCCAGTCTTGTTTTACAGCACGGGACGGGTACAGCACAAATTAATTTCAAAGTAATTTCTAGCAAACCTTAGAATTGTTAATGGTGACTTCAGTGGCAAAGAATCCAATTATTCTGTGGCAAGTCTGCCATGTGAATAAAAATCACACAGGAATTGTATACCTCTACATTACTGAAAGTGGAAGAAAAAGTTTCCTGTTTAGGAAAATGACTGCAAGCTATACAGTAAGCTAAAAGATGTTTCTCTACAAAACATAAAACCTGGGCTGAATGTGGCTTCATCTGTTTCAGTAAAGCTGACCTTATCAACTTAGGGCTTGAATTTGTTTCCATAACTGCTGATGCAAGAGAATCGTTGGGAGCTGCTGTTAGTCAGCTGCCCTTAAGGCAAGCTTATAATTATTGAAGACAATTACAAGATATGTTATATTATTATATGATGTTATTTGAACAGGTTAAAACTCATTAGAAACCACATAAAAACTTTTTTCATTAATGTCATAAAACAGTCCAGTATTGTGTTTCTGTGTCATAGGCAAATTTCTCTGATGTTACAAACACACCCTCTCATGTGCTGTACTGGCCTACGATCATGGTCAAGTGGATTATATATATAAAATCAAAAACTTTAGATTTGGATTATAATTCCCTTCACTTTGACCAAGGTGTAGATTAGGGAACATTCTCTTACTGTCAATGGCCTGAATCCCTTTTGCTTCAAACTTGCTTTTTCTTGCTGCCATGTTTTTTACTTTGCTCTCTCAGCTGCACAGACTCTTGCATAATTTATACCCATTGCCTGAGACTCTGTAAGTGATCTTACAGAAATCATTTACACTCTCTGAACAACAGCTCATAATCATCAAGGAGTGCAGTGAAACTTTGTTTATATTTATTTACAATTAGTCTGCAAGGTTGGTCTTTGTATATGGTTATTGAGTGCTTAGTTAAGCTGACTTTACACCACAGCTCAATAAACTGTCCTGTTGAGTTATTTGTTGACTGATGAGTTTTCTCACATTTAGTAGTTGTTCCATACAGATTTTGCAGACTATTTCTTCTGTTTTGCATGAAGTAAAAGTTTGGAGATTAAATAAATTTATTCATTCTATGCAACAGCATGCTTAAGTGAATTTAAATGTCAAAAGACAAAAAAAAGTTTTTAGGTATAAATATTAAAAATCAATGTCTCCATGTCTTAAATACTAGAAAGAATTTTAAAAAAACAAAAACAAAAAACCCAAACCCAACCAAAAAACCAAACATTCATACAATGATTTACAGTAAAGAACTTGAAACTACAGAGCTAGGAAATAGGATACTAAAACACCTTTGATTTGGGAAATATTTGTTCCAACGTGCCACTTGGCACACTCAAGTAAGGGAGGCAAAACCCATGTAAATTTATAGCACTCTATTATCTATACAATTCTTAGACCTCAGGTTATAGCAATAAGTAGGTTCTAACAGCAAAATCTCAGCAAGATTAAGTTTCTATGTCTCTAAGTTACATCTTGAGTGCTTGTTTCACCTTCACCTTGGCACAGGTAAGTAGGAAGCAAAAAAGTAGTGCTGGTGATTTCTGCACTAAACTGGAAGAGATGTGCTGCAGGTTTCCATTTTCTTTGTGAAACAGGAAGAAAACAGGAGGAAAACTGAAAAGTGACTGTTGGTGTGAGGTTCTTTCTGTGATCATGTATTTCTCTGGCCTTGGAGAAAAAAATCTGTTTAAGAACTGTGCAAAAAAGCCAGTAAACTTGAAAGATGGGGTCAAAGCTTATCTGATTAATGGAACAATCTTAATAGGGTTAGCTGATGTGCAAAAGAAAGTATTTCCCACTTTGTCAATGTTCACACTTCCAGAGTTCTCGTGACTCAGGGGTTGTCTAGAAAAATCTGTAAATCTAATTAGTTATGATGATCTTAAAAATTGGTATTTTGGACAGCTTAGCCAACCCAGTTCTCTAGCTTTTGAGGTGAACTTGTCAAGAATATTCATAATTTCTATGAAACATAAGGTCAGAAGTCTGACCTAAGCTATGAAAAGGCAAGGATTCAGATTTAACCTTGAAACTCCTTCTCCCTTGCCCCTGCCAGATATCAGAGCTCATAACAATACTGAGTGATTATGTATCATTTAATGTCTTGTAGCATAACTCTTTTTGAATCGTGGACTAAAAATGTGTCTTGTTGAGACAGGCTTGTTTTAGGTCTAAAGCAAATAAGAAACCATCTGGATTAAACACACTACAAATGAGTCAGTTTAAAACTTCTTCCCAGAATCCTCTGCCAGCATGGGGAACAAAGCAGGAAACATAAATTAATCTCAACATTTACTCCACTGTACTGTCACTGGCAGTACATATTTAGAAGAATTTTATTTTATGCACTTTCATAAACTCCTTGCTACATACTGATGAAACGTTCTGTGGACATCTCCCTTCACAATGCAGTACTAAAATGCATTTGATAAAAATACCTTGGGAATATAAACAGAAATGCTATCCAAACTTGTGTGGTTTTAGACTGGATTTGCTATTGATGGTATAAACTTCATGCAAATCTGTGGATGAAGCTGTCTGGCTCTTGTCTGGATTTAACTGACCGCAACAAAAGACCCGAACACCTTTCTCACTGATAGAGAGCAGAAGCACTGAATGATGCTAATAGGAGCAGACATAGCCTGCTGATGACTGGATTTTAAACAGTGTTACTTAAGTTTTATAAATTACTCTATTGTGATCCTACCATGTGAATTTTGACTTTTTACCATTGTAGAGCCCAAGCTGGATAACCTCACTGGTAACAGTGGAATTATTATTTATTAGAATAATGCCCAGTGGCTCCCAACAAACACCACTAAACAAATGCACAGAGTTAAAAAGCAGGCTCTGTATCCAAAAGGCATACAATTTAAAATAAGTAAGACAAAGGAAGACAAAAACTAGACGTTCTTCCTTTTTACAAAGCGGAATTTGGAAAAAGAAAAGATTGAAAAGATTCACCTACAATGACCCAATATGTCAACGGCAGAGAAGAAAAGTCAAGAATCAAGAATTTCTGAGTCTATATCTCCTGTCCCAAATACAGCGTTCCAGAGGTGGCTTGAACACTTTATTTCCAAATCAAGATCCAGCTAAGGGTGGCCTTGAATAACTTTTTTTTGCTTACATCTCTCATTCCTATTCACATTTCTAATAATCCTCACAGTAGTTTATCCTATCTGCACATAACCCATTCAGTATATTACATTATATATTTTATATGAAACACAATCTAAAGGAGTTCTGGTTCCCATTTGGATAAATGAACAAATATTCATCTATTGTCATGAAGGCAGCAAAGGGAATACCTACCTTCACTTATACAGACTTTCCTCTCTGCTCCCCCCAAAAAAAGCTGTAGAGAGCATTATGTGCAGACTCTGTTCTTGCTTGCACTGTTATTCATCTTGAGGAACACCACTAAACATGGTGGAGTTACACCCATGTGGACTGGTGTGAGGTAAAGAACCACCTGGCCTTTCTCTTCTTGAAGTATTCCTCTTTGGCTTTACAGCTATACAGGACAATGAAATGTGTGCAATTCAAAGAAGCCAATTAAAGCATTATATGAAAGATACAAGTACACATTCACATATATGCATTTAAAAGAAAAATGACTTTGAATTGGAGGAAATTGAAAAAGCTATAAATAAATATGGAGAAATATTCCAAAGGCCCTTTCCCCCTTCATGTATGCAGAGCTGTGTGAACATTCTAAATGTGTTTGCTTTTAGGTTTTTCATTTGTACTTTTTATTTCCACAAAACATAATAATTCTGTGTAGGGAAAAAAAAATCTCTTCTTGGAGGTTTTAAGCTAGTGCATAAAATCAAGAATTACAAAAAATCTATGAACTTTAACAGAGACGGAACATAACACTTTGGAAAGGGTATAGCAGTGATTCTGCTATTAAAATACTGGACTACCTCCGTTACTTTTAGTCTAGTTTCTCAACAACATAGCTACTTTCTAACATATTATCCACAGATAATTGAACTTCTCTGTGTTATGTCAAGGGTTTGAAAACTGTTAGTGAACACAGCTATCTGTCAGAGGTAGTGCAAAAGAATCCTTTCTAGTCAAGGAAAATATTATTAGCATTTCAAGCTGTTTACGTACAGTCATACCACAGTGTAATGAGTGTGGAAATCATGTCAGGTCAAGGCAGAGGGCAGCAGATCTAGGAAGTGTGCAGATTCTGCAGCTGCATTTCTTAGGAAAATGAGACCAAATAGATAGCATAGCCATGCTGTAATGGTATGCCTGTGTGAATGCACATGGAAATAAGTGTATGTGCAGGTATATGAAAACACATCTTTGCCAGAGTGTACATCTCTTATTCTTCCCCCATATCTTTTGCATCTATTGCCACTCTTACCAAGATTTGCAAGACAAAGGTTTGAAAATCTTCAGGTTACTATTATAGTGATGAAAACAGATGACTGAGGGTAGGAGAAAGCTTCTTAGAGGAGGGACTGCTACCTAAGCCTGCCCTTGATTAGTAATATGAGACACTATAAAAAAAAAAATTATGAAAATGCCTAACCAAAAATTATGTTCAACTGGGGCTTGTTTAAGGTAGCAAAATGCTACTCCTGTTGCTTTTGCTTTCTGTGGTGAATGTCAGGATATTACCAAAGTTTTTATTCCATTCCTTTGAACTGCTCAACAAATGAAATATATCTTTGCCTGGATCAGTGAAGTACATAAGGTATTTTCATGGAAATGTATCTAATCTACCTAAGTATATACAACTTCTTTCAAAATAAGGTATAAAATCTAAGATTCATTAGTCTAGTAATGATTGATGAATGGAATCACTTATAAATAAAAGCAGGATGGATGTGATATGAGAGCAGGTACCAGCCCAAGAATACTTGAGGTGAAGGTCGCAAAGGTTGTAACAGTCACGATCATCAAATAATTCAGGACTGAATCCTGGTTAAGACTGAAGAGCCAATGGGAACTGTTTCCATGCTGCAACATTCTTTTTTCTAGAAACTAAAGCTACTAAATGAAAAGTGCTTTGCCAAACTCTGCTGCAGGCTTTCAATAGATGATTAAGTTTCAATGTAGCCATTGGAAAAATGGATGGAACCATCAACAGTCAAACTAGAATTACATTGTTCAAGATCATCCATTCCTCCTCAATTCATCGTGTTTACAAATTATATATTATCTAAGAATCATGAGCTGTACTAGACTTCAAGACATCAGGTTGAAGTCTGCAATCTACCCTGAAACAGGACAGTAAGCCAAATAGTAAACCCATGGCTTCCCCAGCACTGGGAAAGCATGGAGCTACAGAGATATAAGTAGGACTAAGTCTTAAGAAGCAGTAAATCACCTACATTCTGCATTTATTTCATACAATGGAGAGTACAAGGGTACACCACCCAGCCACTTGGGACATCATTATATTCTTTACCCTACATTCAGCAGAAAGGGGAGAAGTGGGAATTGTCTCATGTCTCCTGCACTTCCCATGGGCAAGATAACTGTATAATATTACCAATCTGTTCCTCTAAAGCTGTTAGGCCCTCTACTTTTAAGTTCCCTCTGCACTGCATGTTCTCTGGGCATGATGGAATAGAACTGCATTTGGATAGAACTACGTGTTCTGTATGACAACTCCAATACAGCATTTACAAAGTGACATGCATTACCACTGATGTCTTTTGCAGCTTTTGTTTTCATTCACTGGATTTTACAGTTCATAGACAATAGGTGTCCTG
Organism: Piaya cayana; assembly: GCA_013389865.1. Classification (NCBI taxonomy): domain Eukaryota; kingdom Metazoa; phylum Chordata; class Aves; order Cuculiformes; family Coccyzidae; genus Piaya; species Piaya cayana. The sequence continues at coordinate 10,506 of WAAB01018629.1, read as the reverse complement.
TTGGGTGTTGCAATAATGTGTTGAGTTTGCCTGCAAACCATTCAGATCCTGCTGGGAACCCAAACAGGAATACAATTTAAAAAAGCTACAGCCAGACCAAAACCCCAAGAGATGCAGTATTACCAACAATTGCCAAGCCAAGTGCCCACAGAATATAATACTTGATCAATTTTTACAAGCTTTTAATAAAAGTTCAGTCTGTGGCTCCCCTCCCCCAATCTTTTTTTAAATGTCTGTGTATTTTATTGTAAAGTTTTCAGTCAAGACTACAAATAAATTCTAATGAAAGCCACTGTTCTCAACTAGAACTTTAAGAAATAAATCTAGAAATAAATCTAGAACTTTAAGAAATAAATAATTATCCAACATTTAACAAATCCTACAAATTAGCACAGTCTAAGACTACTAAAAACCTTAATTAAAATAAAGCCAAAGTATAAAATATGTTTAAATAAAAGACAATATTTACTGTAGGCTAATTTATAGTTACTTTCCACTAGTTCAATATTCTGAAATTGTCAATAAAAATTATCTCATTATTTAAAGACAGAAGTATTTCAAAAAGTTATTTAATGAGCCCTAAATTCCAGTAATTTACAGGGGGAAAATAATTTCTATGCCTTTTATAAATATTGAGATTATTTATCCAGTCGATTTGGAATAAAACATTGATCCTTTGTCTTTGGAAACTCTTAATTTAAATCAGTATTAAATAAATGCAATTTACTTAAAAATTGTTCAAACTAGGGAAAACTGAAATATAAACATATATTATTTCCAAGTGGAAATACATGATTGGAATCTATCTATTTTGCTTTACAAAGTATGAAATATACAGATCATTCTAATCGCCTTATTGTCATAAGGGATAAACTCCCTAAGTTCTGTGATCAAAGCATTGTGCAGGATTGTCTGCATATGTATTTAGCATAACTGAGGCTTATGAATGTTCTTTAAAGAAAGAAAGGTCACCTTTCATTTTGAAATATCATTAGATCACTGGGATCATATGTTAATGTCACTACATCTGTTAAAGCAAAAAGAATATTATTTACTGTACTCTTTTTAGATTTCTAAATATTTTATTAGAGAACAGGAGCTTGGCTAGTGATTATTCAAAGAGCTAGAAACAGTAACTCATTTTTTTTAAAAGGCTGTTTACATCTTACTTTTTTCTTTTATATTTTCATCTTTAGTGTTTCTTTTTTTGTTTCTTGATGGATGATAGCATCCTAGCAGCTCGTGTCCTATTAAAAAGTGGTTTCCATTTTTCATTACAAAAAGCTTTTCATCACAGACAAATTCTGTCTTTAATGTGTCCTGTTGTTTTGAACTTGGATCCTCAAATTCTTGGAAGTCATACCTGAAATTATCCCATCTATTCTAGCCCAAACGAATATTTAAAATATCTGGATCTGTTCCCTATGACTTTTCTGCTGAAGTAGCTTTATCTGTATTGTTACAGCATCTTCTCATTCAGAATATGCATATGATATTCACAGGAGAACTGACATAGACTAAATTAGCTTTGGATAAGTATCAAACACAAATTAAACATGTCCTGTGGGAACTGCACATTCTGTTCCCTTAGGAGATGAGCACTATGGAGATAAAACTGTAATTTTTATTTCTTTCAGAATATGAAAATTAAATAGCCAGGTGTATCCACACCACTTTTTTGATGAATCCCTAGCTACATAGTTAGACATCTAGTTCATTTGTGCCTCCCTATGTTGCCCAAAAATTATTTGGGATCTGCAGTCACTATGCATTTTTAAGATACCTGCTTCATTGCTACCCAGCATCTAGCTTGTACCTGTAGCTCTATTAATAAAACAAGTTTAAACTGAGCAGTGTAGGATTTATTCAAAGCCACATAAAGACCCTGGAGAATTCCCCAAACATTAGTCACAGTGAACACCAGGACTATTTGTTTGATGTAATACTAACAGTGATTCCATCTTCTTAATTATTCAGTGTTATAATAGTTGGAGGACCCATTACAGAGGTAGGAAATGGAGTTTTCAGTCTTATTCTCCCTAGAGCGTGGAACCCACCTTGACATTTCAGGATAGCATCCTAGTTCTCAAGTCATGAGACAAGTGAGAGAGGATTCAGTGTCCTTTTACTGAACCTTAAGCATTGTGCACCTAGGCACAAACAGTAGGGCAGATACTAAGAAAGGAAGTGGGAGCTTTAGTTTAGCATGGGGGTCCGGACATGGGTAGAAGTAAATTCCAACTCTGTAATGCATATATATTTTACACTGGCCTAGTATAGGCCAAAAAAGCCCCAACAAACAAAACAAAACAAAAAAAACCCAACAGGGACTGGAGCAAAGCTAAGAACATGAAGACAGTGGGACCATCTCTTTAGCAGCAGAGTGCTTTTAGGTCACATGAAAATGACTGTTTATCTGCACTCATTTCCTCTCTCTACTGATTTGTATAGGGAATTTATGCAATTAAGATTTCCCCCTGCACTCTCACACCAATAATCCCTTTGGGATTTATTGTAATTTTGGTGATGCAACTTCTAAATAAGCTGAACTGGATTTACTAATTTTCTTACTGAGCTTTAACACAGCTGCCGTGAGTTGTTTTCCGTGACAGTCCTGTGAAGCAAGTGCACTGTTGCTGAATGTCATTTTCTCTGATGCTACAGTGTCACATGGCTATCACCTTCAGACTTATTCAATATGTTTTAAAATATAAGGTGTGTACATTATGGCATTCTGTAAATCTTGTGTTTATTATCCCATGTTCTGTATAATTCTCAAGCTCCTTGTGTCCTCTACTGTCTACCTATAGGCATTGCACAAATAGGCAAACAAATGCTTCTTTCCATTTTCTTTCCTCAAAACTTTAAAGAAAAAAAGTTTAACTTTCCATCCTATAAAACTCTTCCTCTGTTCTTTCTTATTTCTTTTTTACCAGCTGCTATATTAGAAAAGATGCTTTTATAATAATACTTGTTAAGCACCAGCAGCACATGTGGCAGGACTGAAATTTTTTATATAATCTTCTTGCACATACAGTTATGTCTATTACCTCATCATCTGTCTGCTTACTGGAGATTTTATATTTTCTTGTGAATGTTGATGACAGATATTGGTAAGTATTGGCAGTATTTTCTTACATACTACAGGACATTCTCCTTCCACTTGGTCATGCCAAACTGGCACTGAGTACAATAGGAGCTGCTTCTATTAATCCTAAAATAATATTTGGGTACAGACTACTGTACATTTTTACAGAATTTGTATTTTAGCCTCATGTGTCAAGTCAGTGTGTGAGCACATAAGTGACAACCAATTTATGATATAGATACATTAGGATCAAATTCAGATTCCACATGTGACTTTATTTGGGCTTTCTGGATTCTTGACTATATAATATTAAAGTGAGATCTGACTAATCTAGCGTTAACTATTTCATCTTGTAAAAAGCATATGCTAATGCAAGTAGGCCTCCATGCAAACCAGAAAATTAAAGGTACTTCTAGAGCACCTCATTCTATAATACCTACCTAGAAAAAGTAGGATGAATTACTCTGTAGGAATATCTTACTCTCCACCTGCTCTAGAATGCTTGTCCAGCTTTTACATGACTGCATTTACCCAAATAATCCCATCCTTCTTATCCTTTTGAAACAGGGGTTGTGCATAAGAAATCATTTTACGTATAACAAACCAGTGAAACATGAATAGATGTTTATTAGATTTGGATGCAATTTACTGCACTGGACTAGTGAAGAACCATCCCACGTGGACCGAATATAAATGTTTATATATCTGCAGAAGAGACTTCATAATGACTGAAGTTTTCTGTATTTCTGAAAATGTAGCTATTAGAGGGAAGAACACTCCCCTGCCAACTTAACTTGATAGCTCAGGAAGAATACATAGAGATTTGCTTTTGAAGGTCTGATGAGCCATGTGAGAGCTTATGGACATGAACCACAGGACAAATTCATTCAGGTGATGTCATAGCAGGTATCTACCAGAGACTGCTTGATCAAGAAGGTGAAGTCCACAAACTATTCTTTAGGCAAATGGGAGGAGGGAGCCTCATAATTACTGGCCTCTGCACTCAGGAATCACCTGGCATCTGCTAGAACAGTGCAAGCAACATGAGATTTCTGGTGTAGGTCAACAATCTTGGGTTGTTGCAGGTAATCTACAATCCAGCTAGAGCAGATGGTCTGCTGGTTCTGTTACTCAGCTTATCAAGACATTTTAAGAACCAACTAGTAAATAGTAGGCTTTAACACGTGTAATTTTGTAGTATATTGCTGTATTCATAGCCATGAACAATAAACAAACATATGAAAGCCCAAACATTAGTAGCCTAGCAATTACTATATGTAAAGCACAACCCAAATTTTAGTGGAAGTAATTTTGTTGACTGTTGTCACAGGCATGGATCAGATACTTCTTGCACCACAGCAGTTCTCAGAAGAAGTCATGATGTATTTGGCCAAACACTGTTCTTTCTGATGTTTCTAAGTAGCTGAGCAGTTAGTGTGATCAAAAACACCTGAAAAATGAAAAAAGGTGAGTTAAAAACAACAAAGACAATGCTGACACTCACTCATGACAGAGTCAATCTGTCAGCACAGAGGGATGCAAAGGAGAATGAACACATGTGCCTGAAGACAGGAGAAGAATTCTCTGCTCTGCCACAGGCTTGTTGTATGACCTTCAGCAAGACATTTAGGCCCACATTCAAAGAAATATCTTTAAATCAATTTCAAACGGCATATAATTTAATGAAGTGTTAAGTGTTTCAGTGCTCTAGGTATCTTGGTATTAACTTCTTGAATGGGGATAACAGCCCTTGCCCACCTGACAAGTGTCAGTGATGGTTTACTGAAGACCATGAGACACTCGCCTACTGCACTAGTGAGGATTAGGTGAGTAGTAATAGAAGCATTTTCATTACGGAACTTGCCCACTTCATAGCCAGAATGTTTTCAACACATACCTCTATGGAAGATACTACACATGGAAGAGGTAAAATAGGTTGTATTTTTAATTCTTGGAGCAAAAATGAACTAATCTCAAAGACATTATTTTAGATATTATCAAGAAGCTAGGGAGGGACAATTTACCAGGGAGTGCAGCGATAGGGTGAGGGGGTAATGGTTTTAAGCTTAAAGAGGGTACATTTAAATTAGTTAGTAGAAGGAATTTTTTTACTGTGAGGCACTGGAACAGGTAGTCCAGAGAAATTATGGATGCCCCATCCCTGGAGGTATTCAAGGTCAAGTTGGATGAGGGTTGAGCAAGATGATCTAGTGGAAGGTGTCCCTGCCCATGGCAAGAGGGTCAGGACTGAATGATCTTTAAGGTCCCTTCCAAGCCAAACCATTCTGTGATTCTATGATTTGATTATATAATCCTCTGGTCAATGGCACTCAGCCTTCTGGGTGTCTCTGGGCTGAAAAATTGACTCTTATTGCCATAATTCATATAATTTTGTTTTGATATTGAAAAATTTATTCCTCTTTACTCAATAAAATTTTCTCATAAATATGTGGAAGGAGCAGTTTATGATTTTGTATTGTTTGACTTAGCATATTCCCGGGCATATTCCTCTGTACTAAAGAGGACAAAAGAGGTCTTTGCTCCACAGGTTTTACATTTGTTTTAACTGTATCCTTTCCTTGCAATGCTCTTTGCTTTCAAAGTCAGGTCAAATATTTCATCTAACAAAATTTGGATACCAATATATGTGCTTGTGCTTCAATATATCTGATTTTGTGACCAATCATTGCTTGATCTTACTTCTAATTGAAGGTTATGGAAAGCTTTACAAAATTTTGGAGACCATGCCAGAGCCAAATGGCACTGGATTGATTTTTATTGACCAGAAGAATAGAAAGGTTTTGTGGCATTTTGTTTAAAAGTACTCTTACCTGTGTAATTAGTATGCTGACTCTAATTGCAGTTAAGATCAAAACATTGTTTTCAAACCATGTATTTAAATATTCTTCACATCCCTAAGCAAGTACAGTCAAACAGATTGAAGAAAAATAATTTCAACTTTTGAATTCATATTGCATCATTTTAAGAACATACTTCTAATATAAACGGAATAGAACTTCCTGCACGTTACAAAGGGGTTCTGATAATAACTTGCCAGAAAATAAATACGTCAGTAGTGTGTGGTGCAGAGATTTAGCTGTAACATTTTAAAATCTACCTGAACTAAACAGGTTGTACTTAAGTAAATCTGATATTCTTGTATGTTCCAGAGCTTTTGACTTCATCAAAAGGGAATTTGCTTTTGTATAACAGAGAGACTACCTTACAAGAAAATGTTTGAAAGAATATTTTCAAGCTTTTACTCATTCTCATGTATTATGCATCCAGAAATGGATGTGCTTATTTTACCGATTACAATTTATTCTCCCTATATTGATTTTTAAAAGAAATTATAAATTATTACATAGATTAGAATAGTTATAAATACAGTAAAATATATAAATAAATACTATGGAAACAGAGAATAGAAACAGGTGGAGACACTGCTGACATTCTGTAATTACTAGTGGAAAATGTACTGTATACTTTTTATATACAATCACTTTCCATTTTTATCAATTTGCGAAAATGGAATTTTGAATGCTGAGATGTTTATTGCTTCTTAAACCATTACTAAGTGTCCCAGCAATATTAATCTATGATATTCACCACTCCTGTTTTCTTGAAATAACTTTAATTTAAAACTGCCCACGTTACTGACACCTAATGACTAAAAGGTCCCTTGGGAGCCACCAAAGGCAGAACAATGATTATTAATACTTTGGCATTTGTAAAACATGTTTTGGTGGAAAAAACGTTTTATATATTTGTTTCCAAAGCCCATTTATTAGCAAAAGTTACATTCTTCATGTTTCATTTCTTACCATACTATGCAGTGAATCCCTTGTGACATCACAAAACCATTTCTTCAGATTAGATTTTATGCATGAACATGGGATCTGAGTACTGTTTTCCTTGTTTTTATTCCTTTCCCACTGTGTGACACTGTATCTTCCACAGCATTCCATCTATAATAGAAATTCTGCAGACTGTAACTCCAGCACCTATAAAAACTGTCACACAGAGGAATTCTACCCCAACCAATGCTAGCTATTTAATTTAATTGGATTACATCAGCTATAAAGTTTCCCTCTATTCAGTATAGAGAGTTTTCTGCAATGTTGTACCCTTGAATATTTAAAATTTCTCATTATAAGCACAGGATAGAACAAATTTAAGAAGGATATTATATGAAAATATACTTTTAAAAGGATTTTTTTTCAGACTCTAAAATATTCCTGAACACATGTAAATACAAACAAAATTTAGAAACCCATATTAAAGCAAAACACTTTGACCAAACCCATTAATCTTCCAAACTAAATTTGGTGTAGAAAATATGTGGAAGCAGCAATTATATTAAGGATGTGCTCACTGTGGAGCACAACAAAAAAAGAAAGAAAACAATACACTACTGGAAACAACACAATGAAGGTTGTTTCATAATGAACGCAGTAAATAGGGACAGATTTTATAAAACATATTTTAATAAATAAAATTAAAAACACATACACTATTTTGCTCTTGGCTAGGGAATTAAATAAGGATCAGATTTTGAAAACGTTTTAGTTATCCTTTGTCACTTACTTCTAATGTCATATTTGCAAGAATTCTCTGACCTTAGCAAGAGATCTTTAGAAAGTCTCCCTATTACAACTTCTGTTATTTTAGCAGCAATTGACCTTTTGTGAACACATAGCTGAAAGTCAAAGCACAAAGCAAATACTATGCCCTGTTCAAATGGATTGTCAGATAACTCTTCACAAAAATCTATTTCAATACCAGTTACACAAGACCAAACCAAGCCAGCAAACAGCTTGCAGAAGAGAGTTCCTGTCATGTAGGAGATTCAAGCAGTTTTTTCGTTTTGAATCAGTATGAAACTTCAGAAATGGTTGGTTTTGTTGTGGATTGTGTTTGGTTGATTGGGTGGTCAGTTTTTCTATGGGATGAAAAGTTGGCCCTATTCTGGTTTAAACAAAAGCTAAACAAAAGCATCCAATTTGGGTGTTTTGAAAAGTCAATCCAAAATATTCCATTTCTAAATTTTGAAGAACTAGATAACCTAGCCAAAACTGTCCTTTCCATATGAAAACATTCAGTTGCAACAACCCTATAAGTTCATTTAAAAAAAAATCATGACCTTTTAGCAGTAGCAAGTTAAATCTTAACATTAATATATAAAAGTATAGTTCTTTTCTAATGCTATTCATGACCTTAGGCTTTTTTTTCCCTCATGGCAGATGCTGACAACACTGTAAAGAGCTGAAAGCATGTAACTCAAGACTTGAATGAAAATCTCAGGAGTATGATTATTGTTCACCTTGGCAGATTTAATATCATTTTATCTGGCATAGGTACCAACAGCAAAATATCCACATAACTTTGAAATATGCCACTATTTAAATATGGCCACCAGATCAGGTGATGGGTAGGTAACTCCGCCAAAATATGTGGTCCCATGAAAGTTCCATAAAACTGAGCTCAAGTACACCAGCACTGCCTAGCTGTACCGTTGACATAATGAGGTCACCATTAATCACTAGAGAAATCATGAATGTAATGAGAGAAGACTGTATTTTCAAAGAACAGATTTTAAATATACATTACAAATGCATTTGTAATCTTGAGTCTAGACATACACGCTTTGTGAGTTTTCTGGAATCATAAATTATCTTCAATGGTTGTCAAGGTCTACAGAACTCACCTCTGCAAAAAGTTATACTAAGGGACTGAGAGCTGGTCTATAGAAACATGTTAAATCATATTAAAATGTTAAATTAATTTGTAGGGCCACTGGTCAAAACATTGCTAACAACTTCCAAAATAATCTCTCCCATTTAAATGCTTTAAAGGACTTTTCTGAAGCAACAACAAAAAAAATTACATTAAGCCAGGCCACAAAAATTGTTATGATTAAGTAGGTGTGCTGAAAGTATTGATTTGCAAGCTCATTTAAGCAATATCAAGCTCATCTGCTTGTGCATGGTTCAGGTCAGTCTTGAGATCTAAGCAGATCAAGTGTTTTATGATATCCAAGATATTAGGAAACCCATCTTTAACATTCACCTGTATTAAATTTCAGTGACTAGAACAGTCTGCTTTTGCATACATTAACAAATCCTTCAAAAACCTAATCTCATGTGTGATAATCTGTAAAAACAAGGAATCTGCCCACTCACATCAGATCTTGAAGAATTCACGATTTACTATAAGATGTATTACTTCTGACTGGTATAAACACTTTTTTTGGTTGATAGAGTATTTTTGGTGGTGATATTTTGTGGGCTTTTTTCTTACATTGTGCTGCACAGCATTCAGAATGTTCCAGATGGCTTCTTGCTCAGCCAGACTCTCATTCCTATATTCAGAAATAACTTCATCCATTCTGTTGTTCCATTGATTGTGGACCTGTTCATAAATATTTATAGCATTTGATATATGCATATTGATAAAAGTGTGGATGTATAGTATGATCCTTGATCTGTTAATGATATTTGGACTTCTTCAAAGGTTATTTGCAAGTAGCAGCATCCTAATCAATTTACCAAACATAATATAAGACATGCCAAAGCTGTTGCACTAGTGGGAAAGTTGAAAGCAAAAAGGGAAGATAAATGAAGTGACTTATATCACATACGTAGCACAGGCAGACACAAGGTGATTGTGAAATACTAAATCATACCTCTCATACTTATTTTTAATAAGAAGAATGAATCCAAAATTTATTCTACACATACTGCAGTACAAACTTGTAATAGCATCACACAATCTGGCCAGGACATGTATTACTTTGAGCTAGGAGAGTTAATAGCTCATGTTACCCCAAGATTAGTCATCTTCGCAGGGACTGTTAAAATATAGCTTAAACAGTAATTGGATAAGCTGTTCATAAAGAGTGTGACTATACAGTGACATGGAAAACATGCAGAAGAGAACACCTAGGCCACTGAAAAATTTTGTTACAAAGCAAGAAAAAAATAAAGCTCATCCGATTCATTTCCTTTGCTACAGCCATAATTTAAAAAAAAATCCAAAAGCTTGTACAGTGAATAATGATGTTACAATCATTTATTTTTCTTCACTAACACTTAATTAAAGTTGAGGTAAAGTGTAGTTCCAGTTGATTAAAAAATAAACTTAACTGCAGTCTTTCAACCAATATCCCTGCACAAATAGCTGACTCCAGAATGCATCATTCCGAGAGTGTGAATTTGAATGCTTTGACCGTCCCAGGGAGCAGCCAGGTAGATGGATGCTCACCTCCGAAGCAGAAAGCATCACCTTCAGGTTGAGAAGGGAAGAGCGTGGAGTCCAAGCGTGTGTCCACGCTAAGGAACCACCAGAGAAGACGGGCAAGACTTGTTGCCCGTTCTTGTGCCTTTCAGGTTGGCAAAGACTGTAAAGAATAAGAAATC
>WAAB01018628.1:147388-249296 GCA_013389865.1 Piaya cayana | reverse complement strand
GTCTCTTCCAACCCAATTCTGTGAAAAACAGTGCACAGATTGCAGGACTCAGTGCATCTGGCAGGAGCAGCCAGGGTGCTGCATCCTGAGGTATGGGTGGGTTGAAAGACCTTTCTGGAAATATTTGTGTGCTGGTGATGATCGTATGTGCAACTTGGCTGACCTGAACTATGCTTGGCTCTTGTGCTCCTGCTAGCAGTAGCCAAACCTGTTTCGAATGCCCCTAAAAGCTGTAGTCACACTTTTGACAATAACCACAATATCTGTGGCATAACATGAACTGTATAGCACTTCTCATACATGTTATCCTCAGAGATTGCAAACAGATCATCTGACCAAAAACCTAATCTTTCCAAACAAATTTTACAAGCAGTTAATAAAATACATTAGATTCGCATTATGTTTCATCAGTTATACCTTACTGCATTCCCTGTAACCCACCTTCACAAGCTCCACATTAGGATAAAGACAGTGTTTGTCTTCACATGGGTGTACAAAAATGTCTCCAGCTCTTCTTTGCTCTCTAATCTGAGTGGCATTCACCCTTTTATTTCTGTGACTGAGCATCAGTTTGTCAGACACATACACTTAGCAGGCGTTTTCATCATGACATTAATAATAAGAATTGACACGTTCTAAATGAGGAATCCCTTGTTGTGCCCGGTAGTGCTGATGGATATTTGGGGAAATTGACAGCTTCTGAAAAATGTTTTTGCCACGACCACTACTTCTCTGACAGATTTTTAATGGCTCTCATAGAACTCTCGCTATCTTGAACACTTTTGCAGATGAAGTGGAAAGTGAGGAAATGTGCAGCTTTAACACTTTTGAAAGTTAGTGATGAAACATGGAAAAACTCTGATTTTTGCTTCTAAATCACAACCTCCCCCCCCTTTTTTTCTCTCTGAAAAGATCTTTTCCTCTATGAAAACTAAAAGATGGGAATGAATTAGCTAAAGGGGCAAACATTTGTTATGATACACCAGGACTGAGCTATATAACCCCCATTAACCTTAATGGGGACCACAAATCTCAGTCTGCTCATTTAGATGGAAATATCTCCCTGCTCGTCAGGGATCAATTGCACTGTGTGTTACCTGCTTGCAGTGTCTCGTTCAATACAGGAGTCACTGTTGTGACCTTGTAAGCCATGGACTATGAGAAAGGGAGCACAGCTAAATGGGGCTGTGAGAAGAAAAGCCAAGGAAAAGTATAAGCTAAAAAAGTGGAGAGAAAAAGTTATGAAAGTTGGTACATAACTCATGTTTGAAGTTCTCAAGAAAAGTAATTGCAATTAGATTGGAAGTCTTTGCAATTCAGTGGGATACGGCACAAATGGGATGCTGCACAAAATCAATACAAAGGTAACAGTGTATAGAGTTCAGGTTCTGCTGAGAATTCTGAAACTTAAAATAATTTTACTGAAAGAAGGCAGTAACTTTTTTTTTAATCCTTCCTATAAATGACAGAGTAAGATAGTGGTTCTTATATATTCCTAGTTTAGCTCTCCCAACCCTGAAGTTAAACATCACACACACAAACCTGAGCTACTAAGGGTGGTGTAATCAGAAAGGCCTAAGTGGAATTGATGCTCATCTCTTTTTGAAAGCCAATTAAGCTTTTGTGCCTAAAATCCAGTGTTTCTGTTTGAATCCCAGTCGATGGCTTTATTGAGAAAAATCTCTGGTTTCTTTTTTAAATGATAGGAGGATTGCGATTAAGTATAGCAAAAGCCTGACTCTATGCTGACATCTCTTGCCTCTCACTGATGAAAATAACAGGCATCCTCTGCCCCCAGAAGTGTTTTATAGTTGATGGGGGGATCAGAGGGGAAACAGCAAATCTAACACTATGGAAGGAACATGTTTACTGTGGAAAATTGTTGAAGTTTATGTTTATGATTTGAGGTTGCCCAGTGCAGATAACAAGAGGGATGTAAGTTAAACTTACATAAATGTTGTGCTGCTATAGGCGTGGTTTCTGATATTGAAATCTCCTTCATTAATACTAAAATAAGACTTCCTGTCTTCAGGTTGAGTACAGCAATCTTGAACCTAACATAGGAAAAGCATTACTGGCTTCCAAACAACTCTCTCAAACAGAAAATTGAAACAGAACTATAGATAGAATTTGAGAAAATTATTTCCTGTAGATTATTTTTCTTGCCTGGGAAAAGTAAGTTTTTTCAGCCCGTCATGGCAATTCTAAGCATACTTCTCAGAAGATGACTTTGTCCACTGCTTCTGCAAAGAAGAGTTCTTCCAGAATTCCCACGATAGCTAGTACTAAAGCATAGTATACAAGGACTACATGAAGAATAATAAAGTTGTCCTGATCTCTAAATTAAAGGTGAAAATGATATTCCATAGAAAAAATAGAACACTACCATATTAACCAATTTGTTCCTTTCCAGCTTAATGGAGATGTGTGGTAAAAAAGACAAAAAGCCTTTCTCAAAAGATGAGAAATGCAGGAGGTTAGAGGTGGACACCTCATTCTTAATGGTTACTTGCTGGCATGCCCCCAGGGAAACTACCTTGCCAAGAAACCGTGCTTGCCACCTATACAAATCTGTATGGACCATTGCAATATTGCATAGCAACCACAAGCCTCTACACTCAGATTTCCAGTTCTGTGTTCTAAGAGGAACACTTAATTGACGTTGTGTCCTGTAGGTTATAGTGGCATCTCATAATCTCAAAACAAGATATCCTTTTTCAACCAGTTTCTGTAATTTTATTTATTTCTCTTACTGCAAATATAGATCATTGAGAAGTGTATAAAAGACCTTGATGTCAATTCCGTTTATCAAACTTCCACCTCGTCCTGTGGTAGGATGGTTTCTCCTGAATCAATTTCTCCTTACGGTTATGTAAACAGATCTTTCAGTTTGGCCTCCTTGGAAACGAACTGCTTATTGATGCAAGACAGAAGGCGACCTTCTTGAATATCTGCATCCTGGGGTTACACATCTCATTGACAGCAAGTCCTCAGTCTAGACTCTGGAGAAAAGTCCCTGGTGTAGGGGTCAAGAGCCAGCATCTGCTGAGGGAGTTTGGTTTAGACAGCAAGATAAATATTATTTCTTTGTGCAGATTTAAAAGAGAGTGGCAGCGGTGCTGTAGAGCTTGGGTTGCTGTTACAGTTACCCCTGCAAGGGCTAAGTTATCACAAATGAGTTAGCAGCATTTGTATTTTTCCATCTTAAAGTAATGAGTCTTCCCTGTGAGGTCTTCTGAAGGCTGGTTACTCTATTTAACAAATGCAGTAGGAGTATCAGTTGCTGGCGTGTAATCAGATCTGAATTCCCAAATTTTGACTGCAGCAGTGGTACGTTGAGAACTTAGTTGGAAGCAGTGGTTTTAGTCCTAATAGCCCCTCCTGTGGGTGGTCATTAGGATTTTATTTTACTGAAAAATGGAATACAGCAATATGTGAGAAAACAGACATTTTCAGATGCTTTTAGTTTTTTTTCCCTTCAGAATATTTTTCAGCACTGTGTTTATCATGGCTGGTTTGCACTTTTCTTCCAGTTATAAATAACTGCTAAAGACTGATGTGTTTACTTTGTTTAACCATGGCAGTGATGGGTCGAGGACACATTAAATCATCCTTAGCTTCTTATTTGCAGCCAATTCTGAAATAACCAGAGTAGTGACATAAAATTACTTCATACTGCAGAGTATTTTATATTGGCCTAAGTCTCTGAAGTCTCTGGTGCTTTACAACAGGACTCTTCTTTAATGGTAAAATAGTGACAGCAAAGATGAAAGTCCACATGGAATTGCCTAGCAGACAACTCAAGGTTTGTTTAAGGTGCAAATATAGGAGAAACATGAGATTATTTTCTTCTGAGGTTTTCCTTGATGAGTTTGCAGTTCTATTGTTTATTTAAAATGCCTTCATATTCTAGTAATAGTGATGGAGAACAGTGTCTGTCTTATTATGATGAGATTAAAAGTGGAAAACGTTCTTTTCTGACAATTTCTACAAATGAAGCCTTTGTGTCTGCCCATCTGTGCTTCTCTGCAAACACCATTTGTATTTGTTACTATTAGTTTAATGCTGTGACCTCCTTCTTGTTTTGGAGTTAACCTGCAAGCAAACGTCTTCATTTATAATTGTCTATTGCTATCTAAAGTACAAGTGACTTTGAAGATCAAGTTTCTTTTTATTATATGGCGCACACAAAATTAATACATCTCCTTTACATTGTCAGTTACACATCAGCCTAGTGTTTGCAAAGTCTCCTTCTATTACTATATTAGTAAGATTGTGTCATTGATTTATTATATGTAATTAACAATGACTTAATTATGTGTGCCTGGGAATTATACCACTATTTGTTTGTATTAGAAAATTCTCTGCAGTCAGACTACATTCCAATACTGACTGGTGCTCACTCTGAAGTAACTTACAGAAATCAACCTGTAATTTTCACTTTACTTCTTTCTCAGATATCTGAGAAACAAGATGAGCTTTATCCTGTGGGTTAAAAAGTCTGAGCTCAATTATATCGTGTTTGGGAATGAACTGCAGAGTTCAGGACCATTTATGGAAATCACTCAGCCTCCAGGTAATACTACAGTATTTAAGTCAAACATTTTGTAGGCCAAGAATCCTCCCCTGAGGAATGAACGTATTGCAGGAGTTGAAGAGTCATTCATACAGCAGCCTGGAGAAAGGGAAAGGCGATGTCTTGAAATTCTTTTTTGTTTCCATATAAATAATTCTTTGCAATTGTCTTTCTTACAGTGGTTCCAGTCTGTTTCAAAGGAAGTAATTAAAATAATACACATCGTATTTACTAATGCTAGTGGGAATCGTAGATATTTTAGCTGGAACAACCTGAAGTTACCCAAAAGAAAATTAGAGCTCTGAACTAACAATGGGTAAAAAACTAAAACCCTGTTTAATTTCAAAAGGAATCTAAAAGCATCAGTGATAATATGCATCTATTTCCCTGTAAAGATAGATAATACTTTGATGGTTTAACTCTGTTGATTTACTGTTAAGTTTTGTTTCTTAGTAGTTGGAGGAAACATGAATAAATATTCTGAGTCAGTTTCTGAGTACAGGATTTTAGTTCCTCTTCCTGGATGTAGATCTGTGCTCAGTATACAACACAGCTGTAAGGTGAACTTGAAATGTGTGACTACCAGACACTTGTTTAAAACTAGAACTAAAAACATTCGCAGTTGCTACTGAACTGATGGTGAATAAGCTTTCTGGAGAGTTTTGGATTACAATGTTTACTTCTACCTCCATATTTAAAGGGGAGCAAAAGTGGGTGGGGGAGGTGGAGAAGGAGCCGCTGCTTATTTACCAGTGTTTGTAAATTCACAATAATAACTTTTGTTTCATGAGAAGACAAGATCAGTGTGAGAGGTGGGGCTCTCTAGAGCCTGCCTTCTCCACAATGCCATAGATATTCAAAGAAGAACTAATTTTCTCTCGAATAGCCTTAATTCCCACTTTGTGCTTTCATGCCCTTCAGGAAGAGGGCAACTACAAAGCAAAATAAGTAAGAGCTTAGCTTTTACAGAATCTATGCCATGAGGGGAAAGGGGTAAGGCAGACGCATGCTGTATTAATAATAATGAGAATGAGAAGAGATTGTATGAATCTAACAACAACATTCAGCAGTTTTGCAAATATAACATCACAAGGCTTTACAATTGCACCAGATATAATTTAATATAAATTCTTTATATCCAGAGCTAGCCTGAGCATAAAATATTCATTCTACAGAAAGTTTCAAAGTTTTGGATAATAATTCTCCTGGAAAATAAAATTATGCAAAATATTTTCAGAAAAAATGAAAAAAAATTTAGTTTGGTGAAACAGTCTTTTTAAGTCGCAGTAGTACCTTAACAAATCAGCTCTGTAGGACTTAGTTAAGGTATAATCCAATACTTTGGCTTGCAGAAGAACCCTGCAATATGGGCTGCATTAACTGCAAGACCCACTCTTTGCAATCCATTCAGTGCAACTGTTATGAAGTCATTCAGAACAGCCGAATTCTGAGTGGCAAGAAGTACTATATCTTGTATTCTGTAATTTCGTTGCTCTGATCTGTTATGTCTTCTGATGTTTCCAGTGCTTTTCTTTATGTGTTTTTTCCAGTTAATTTGATAAAATGTACCATCACATGACAATAAGAGAAGTGATACAGAAAATAATTCATAATGTAGTACTGATAAATAGCAGGTGCAGTAATAGCAATATGTCATCAATCACTTGCGTTCGTGTTTGATGGCATCATATAAACTAATTCAGAATGAGCGCCTTTGCTTTAACCTTGGTTGTATTTGCAACTTACTCTAGAGGAAAGTAATAATCCTTCATTAACTGGTAGGTGTGAAACATTCTTTATCAAGAGAGTAGAGGAGGCAAATTAAAATTGGTTTCAGAAGGTGTCTTAGGCCAAAATAGGTCCTTCTCTGCAGTCTCATAAACTGCATAGATTATTCTAATATGTTTCAAAGGGTGTGCAAGTGAATGAATCTTTGTATTTTGCAGGTTTTCTCTTTTTCTCTTTGTTGTTTTCTTTATAAGTATTCAAAGTACATATAAAAACATTCAAGGACACATCGCATCTTTGATCTTGCTGCAGCTTTACTTCTTAAGAGCCTATATAAGACTGTGCTTTACATTATGCATTAAGGTACTTGTAATTAGGAACTTGTGGTAATGACCCATTCTCAGACAAAGCCGTGCTGTTCCTTGCTTTCCATTAACTGCATGTTTATTTGCGGAGAATTGAGTTTAATTTGATTAGCGGGAATTGTGAGACATTTGCAACACAAAGTATATTAGCATAACACTTTGTTTCTAATGAGAGCCAAAAAGCATTTAGGGGAAGAGCTAATTATTGGACATATTCCTTCTTTTAATAAGGAAGGTCTAGCTAAATTTTAGTGCTCTGGTCTCAAAATCCCTTAAGCTTTAACTAGTAGCTACAAGAAAAATAAAATGGATTGGAAAAGTTCAGTGGATGTTTTCTGAAAGTCACCGTTGATTAAAATTCACCCATTTACTAAACAAAGAATTCATTTGATCTGAAAATTTGACAGCACCAGCAGGTTTGGTTTTTTTTTCTATATTTTTTCAGCTTATCAAGATGGTAGAAAGACACACTTGCTACTGAGGACAGATATTCACTCTGTTCAGCAAGGACTCCCCTTCCTTCTTCTTGCCCCACAGCCCCCGCTGAGTGTGTTGTGTTCTGTAACAGAAGCGCTGTGAGCTGACCTGGCTGGAAATTCCTGTTATGCCCACGTAAAGGCACTACTAATTCTATTAACTTGCTGTGAAGGCTTTTCATTGAATTTAACTATCTCAATATATTTTTTTTTGTTCAGTCTGTTGAGTAACTCTCTGCCCAAGAGAGTTAAGTGGGGGCAGCACACCTGGGATATAACCAAAATGCCCAAAAGACTCAACCTGTTCAGAGAGTGCAATGAAAATGCTGTTGCCTCGACAAATCAGTTCTTTGTATATCTGTAAGTTCCCTCGAAACAGCCATTGGTTTGTTAAGAATCTAGCTGAAAGTCTGGTTGAAATGTATTTTCAGTCAAATATAATAGTGAAAAAAATAAAGCAGGTCTCAGGTCAGTAAAAGATATTTTAGTACTGGAGAATATTTAAACAGCCTTTATAAAGATTAAGTCAAATCATTTATTGCTAAAATAAAATGGAATACATAGGACCCGTAAAGAAGATGTTGGTAATTTGTCCATGGAGAAAAGTGTTTTATTCTTAGTAAAGTATTCCTCTTCTCAAGTACAGGTACTCATCTTTTCTGGAAATAATTTTCACTCTTTTACCTTTAATTCTTCTGCTCCTTTTGTCATTTGCATAAGCTAGCAATCAGGAGCTATGTTCCTTAAATAGGGTTGCTTATAATTCTGGAAGTGTTCCAGGTTAAAGTAGCTTTTTTCCCTTACGTTCTCTCTGCGAGCTCCAAACCAAGCACTCTTGATCCGTTTAGTCTCTTGGCTGTTATTCCTTCATGTTTAACCTAAATCACTTTAGGTTTAGTGTTGATGATAGCAAATAACCCCATATTTGTCAAACAGGAATGGAATTGGACCGTAATCCAAAGCGATGTATATTTTTACACCCACTATCAAAACCCTAGGAAATTTTGGACGAGATTTTAGCAGTTTAACTGCTATCAGCTGCTGCATGGGACCGAACCCAGACCGCAATATTACCTACTTTACCAAGAATCCTTTTTTGTTTCTGCTCAAAACAAATTCATGTTCTGAGATGAATGAATAATTTTAGTACTTAAATTATGGTTGAATCCTATTATTAACATAATTTTATTAGAAATTAAATAATTCTGCTTGCTACTTTTTTACAACAGCTACTTGCTCTGGATTTCTTTATTTGTACTTTTGGCATTGTGGTACTCTTACATTATTAATTCTATTTCCATATTGCCACTAGAACCGTATTCTTTTTTTCTTTAGCAACAAGTTACTGTACTACAGCCTGCTGCCATACTTTTTGTCCTTTGCTTAACTCTCTCGGTTTGACTGGAGAAAACATGCAATTACAGTTCGCCAAATATGTAAAATACGTTTCTCCCCACCTTCTAGCATTAGTGTTTGCTTGAAGTTTTGAACAAATTTGATCAGAGTTCATTTGCACCTGCTTTGTGTTTGCTTCTCACAAATACGCTAGCAGATAAGTTCACTGGTATTCAGTGAGCATGCTGGCAGCAAGCGTTCAACAATTATTTCAGAATATTTGCAGAGAGAATTTTAACTTTGATTAGCCTGATAAAGCCTCACCATATTAGATGGTGAGGCAGAGTCACATAATTGATTTGTATATTTAACAGCCTGCTCACAAGCAAACTTCAACTCAGCTGAAGAATCAAACACAAAACATGTTGAGAGATTTGTTTCAGTAACTAACTCAATTAAGAAGATTGCAATGTTTCTTTACGTCTTTGCTGCTTCTCTTCTCTGCAACGTCCACTGAACAAAATATGCTTTAAGAATCATTTAATCAACTTCAGGATGTAAATTCCTTCAGTGCGTTTTATATTTACCACCTCTGCTGCTACATTTCACTCTTTAGTGGGAGAGGAAGGAAATGGAGGGCACAGGGAAGGTTTCTTAGGTTTGAGCACTTTGTCCTTTGAAGGCTGCCAACTCACTTCTCTGCAGTTTTGGGAGTACTGGGGGTATATTGTGCTGCAGCCTTGTTTAAATATCATAGGATCATCATAGAATGGTTTAGGTGGGAAGAGACCTTAAAGCCACAGGCAAGGACACCTCCCACTGCATCAGGTAGATCAAAGCCCCATCCAACCTGGACTTGAACAACTCTTGATGTGTTCATCACTGTAGTTTCCCTTTACTATTGTTTTTTACTACCAGTCTCTGTGGTTTTGTTGAATTCTGCTGTTTTTGCTGTCTTTGGCTTGGTTTGGTTTTCCAGTCATTTACCTTTTGATGCTGCCACCGTTCACGCTGAAATCAATATAAGTTCTCTTCTTTCCCCAAAGTGTTTACAGACTATTCCAAATGTAGCCCAGCAGGATTCTGGTCTTAGCTGAAATTAACTCATACAGAGGATTTGTTTATCTTTTCACATCCTTCTTACACAGATGTTTGTCCTTTGGCTTGTTCCTTTTTCTAATTTATTTTTTATTATAATTTGAAACACCTTCTGTCTATGCAATTTCTCCCCAAATTAAACAGTTCATTTCTTTCCCCTTCACCTACAGTGATTCCTCCAAAACTAAACATTATTCTAGTGTAAAGTGACTTTTATATTCAGCTGCTTTAAAGAAGAGTTTCTATGAAAATATATGTTTTGATGCTATACTGTTTCTTATTCTTCTTGAATTATGAAGGGGCATGTGCTATGTTGATTGTTGTTCTAAATTACTTGTGAAGAGGATGGTGGAGCTCATTTTCCATATTGGTGCTCAAAAATTTCTTTCTGAGGTCACCACTGAATTACAGGTAGATAATTGAAAAAATCAGGACAGTGCTAACAAACCCTGAACAAAACAAGGTGACAGGCCACCAGCAACTCTTAAAGCATGTAATTTCCTTATTTTCTAGCCAGTTTGTGGAAAGCAAATGCATGAAAAGAAATGAATTTCCTAAAATGACATCTCTGACAAGCATGGAAGAGGACCAAAATTGGACTGCTAAAGCAGTTACCGACTTCAGCTCTCTGTCTGGCCAGTACACACCACTGCCACTTAAGATAAAGGCATTGCTGAACTGCAGTTTCCAGACTGTGTGCACTGATTAACTTAAATGCTCCGGAATACTGGCTTTGGGGAGCACAAGGCCAGGAGACCAGAGCAAAGGGATGCAGAGCAAAGAGGAGATGCAGACAATTGTAAACTGTGGAGCACACATGGAGGGGCAAATGGATAGATTCTGGTCTTTTAGAAGGCCAGTGTAAAACGGGTTTGCATAATCCCTCTCTCTGTTTTCAAGCTTCCTGCTGCTGAATTTGCACTTTTATATTAAGTTCTGTTCAGTTTCTGCTTGCAAAGTCAGGAGAGAATCATGGAGAGAAACAGAAAGCATGTAGGAGATAGCACAACCGCCTCTGCCAACTAATTAGAGTAGCTGTGTGACAACTCATTGGTATGCAAGTGCAACTGTTGAAAATGGTGCAAACTCCACAGATAAAAAGAAGGTAATTGACAGCATTAAGAGGAAAGCTAATACAAAGTTGATGGCAGAAAAAAACCCCCCACTTTGTTTAATTCTTCAGTTCTCCAAGTTATTCACAGAAGTCTGTAACTTTACTACTTAGTTTAGATATTTTGCTAATCTGCTATAGCAGATTTCCCTCATCATATAAGCATAGTTACTCCAGTACAGAATTTCTTAATGGTGCCACGAAGTAACTGTGGTTTCAGGACTGATTCTGTTGGTGGCATGAGTGGTTTAAACAATTTCTACCTCCAGCTCACTGGACAGGGAGGTCTCCTTTTGCTCTTCAGTTCCACTAGGGTGATCATCTACCTGACTATTCTTTGAACTAGTAATGTGAAATAGGCTGAATTTCATAGAATCATAGAATAGTTTGGGTTGGAAGAGACCTTAAAGATTGCCCAGTTTCACCCGCCTGCCAGGGGTAGGGACACCTCCCACTGGATCAGTCTGCCCAAGGTCCCACCTAATTTGGCCTTGAACACCTCCAGGGATGGGGCAGCCACAGCTTCCCTGGGCAACCTGTTCCAGGGCCTCCCCACCCTTATACAGAATCTTAGAATTTAAGAGAGTAATAACACGCATATAGTGGATGTAGTTGAGTCCTTTTGGAGTGGGGCTGAGTGAGACTTGAAACATTCCACAGTTTTTCTTTAGCTGATGTTAAAATGTTAAGGGTCGGATTTAAGCTTTTTTTTTTTTTTTAAGACAAATTGAAATGTAATCGATTGATTGTTCAGGTGATCAAAGCCTGTGCGCATGATAATTAAGTCACAAGTATAATAAGGTTAATTGTCAGGAATCTTCGTTAAGATCATTTCTTTTTATGTCACCTTGTTCTTCCAAATTAACCTCTTTATTTATATGAGCATTTGGAATTATGTCAGTTAGCACCATTTGGATAGGCAGAATTATTTTGGTAATGATGACACTTTTATGGTTTTCTCATTCCTGTATTATGAACCTTCATATAAGGTTTCCACCATGGCAAGTAACATGTTAAGTGTGCATACAGTGGGATAACACAGAGGAGATGCAATTGCCTCCCTTTCTCCAACAGGATAATAGCTATCAATGGTCTGCTCCTTGAAAGAAGAAATTGAATATGCCTCTTCCTAAGTGAGAATACCAGAAAAAAATCAATAATACATGTTTGCTACTAGTCAGACTGTTCTAATATCCTTTACAGTGGGGAAATCAGGGAAAATGCTTTAATTATTTTGAATTCTCTTTGCACAAAAAAACAACTGTGGAGAAAAAAGTGAAGTGTTTCTCTGACAATAGGTTTTCTGTACCATACACAGCAGTAAAAAATGCAATTGGACAATACGTTCTAGGAAATGTGTCTTTCAAATCTTATCCAAGGTAGGGAAGGTTGTGGAGTTTCAGGTTTTGTTTTGGTTTTTTTAAGGTTTTTTTTTGTTTTGCTCTAAATGTAAGCAGAATTCAGATTGAATAGGTTTCCTGCAGAAGTTATTTATCCCACATTTTTCTATAGAAAAATTTCAGTTAAGAGAAAACAGAGAATGCCTCACTTCGTGTACTGTAAGCTGTGACTGTGGCAGTCCAGAAGTGACCATTAATTTTCCCTTGTGTTTGTAACTGACACTCATAGAAGAGAAGCTAAACTTCAGGTGTGAAATATATGGATCTTAATTATAACACAATGTAGAAATTTACAAACTTTGCTGCATAGGTGTGAGTCTGAACCTCCAATTAAAATTGAAATTGAAACATACTCTTTTTTCCTTTTGATCTGGACTTACTTGAGTGGAAAAAATGGACTGCCTGGTTTCTTTGCATCTGATTTGAGATATCTGGCATCTCTGTTATTTGCAAATAGGGCAAACAGACCTCCAAAGGTAATAACTGTTTGCCTCGTATAACCTCTTTAGCTTGACTGGATCTCCTGCTAGTTGCTTGCTTTGATTTTGTGGTATCTGTCAGGGTCCTTAGCAGTTCTTCTGAAGATCTAATGCTATTGTAGAGGAACCTGTGAAAAAAAAAATTGCCTCCTGACTGTTGCTATAATTACTCTGAATTTCATTCCACAACAGGAAAAGGTCATTAAGTTATACAAAAAGATGTACTAAGTAACATTTTTCTATTGCTCACTGGAATAGAAAAAAATTCCAAAAATTTGCTTTGCTGATGATTAGTTGCATTGTATATAACCTTCAGAAGTTTAGAGTTTGCCATGTCACGGAGTTCTTTCTCTGGCCCTTGGATGGTGTTATTCTGAAAGTACTTTTTCATTCACTGTTGGCTGTGTGAAAGAGCAAACCTAATGATATCAGTGGCAGTACTGGAATTCAGAGATAGCAGATGCAGAATTACCGGTTCAGATATGTGAGATTCATTTACAACAAGTTAATATGGAAATTTTAAAATGTTATATATTGTATCATTAGCAGGAGATAGTTTTAAATTATATCATTTACGATTAAGATGGGGAAAATACTAAAGATGCCACTGAATCAATCCAGATTTTTCCAAGTCAGAACTGTAAGAGGCATTGGAAATATTTGAATCATTACAGTTCAATAACTGACTTTTCTTTAGAATGTGTCCAAATGATCTAATCCATTTAATTGCAGACTATGTTAATAATTACACTTGGAAATTTTTTTGATTACAGAAAACAATCCCAGTAGGTTCAAGTATGCACAGCTTAATTGAAGAGCTAAGCTTAGGAGGGAAAGATTAGCAGAAGGCTCTATCACAGGTACTTTTCTCCTTTCTGGTCAGACGAATCTGTCACTTTTTAATGTCTTTTATAGCAGAAGTTCAAAACTTGACAGCAATAACCTTCGAACTGTGTCTACATGAATCTTACATCATGACTTCAATGAAGGACGATCTTGTCTGAGATTCTTTTCGTTACATTTCAAAGATTTATTCAAACTATATGCGATTAGGTTATGCAGGCTTAAGCGTGTCATTATAAGGCTGAGACTGTGAACAGAAATGAAATCTTAAAATAATCATTACAACAGATATATACTTATGTACCTTGTTAAGGAATTACTTTAGAGATTTAATTAAAGAGAAATATTTTCATTAATTAGTGGTCTGCTCCAAACGGGTAAGAGATTCAGGCCTGAGATTTCTTTTTTATATCTATAGTGTATCCCCAAAATGTTGCAGAATAAATGTGGTGGGAAAAAAAAATTAAAAGTTATATGATGGCTATTTTGCTTGGTAGCTTCATAATTAAGGTATTTATCTCTCCATTAATTGAAAGATATTTGCAATTTCCCAAGCAGTTCTGCAAGACATTAGGGTGGCTAATAGTCTTTGTCACATCTCATGAAACACGTCATCGGTGTGATGTATCTAAACTAACATTTCTTCAAACAACATTACTAGGGGTAAACAAAGTTCAAGGATTTTTCAAATCACTCCTTTTCTGCTAATGTGTAAGAAAAAATTTAGGGCAATGCTTACTGTCATGAATAAGAAAGTATTCTTAGAACCTAAGCTGCCAGAATCTCCAAAGCGTGCACTGTAAACATTTCACTTCTCCAGTGACAGCTAAGTGAAGATGCCTTGCTCATTATCCATAAAGAATGTGTGGCACAGATGAGCCCAGAATGTAAATTTGTAAGGAACTGGAGAAAATATAATTCATTTTTCATGCAGAAATGTGGTTTTTCTTTTAAGGCTGAAAGAGTCATAGAAAATTAATTAGTGGAAATGCAGCAAATATGTTGTCTTGGTAATACTGTAAAAATACTCTTGATTGCCAAAGGAATTAAGAGAGGCTAGAATCATTGAGGTTAAATGGAAAATGGGAGGAACAAATAGGTCCTCAATTATAGCTGTTCTTTATAGGACTTTTAAATAAATGACAGAAATTAGGAGAAATGTAGAAGAAGGATATTTAGTTTACTGCAATGTGGTATGAAATGCATTAGCTGTGTGTTACATTTCACTGAAGCTGCTGAAAATTTGTTAGCATTTTAAAATCTGGGGGTTTGTTAAAGAGAAAAAATAGTTGCATTCAGTGCATCTTTGCAAGCTTTGTCACAGTTCAAAAACTGTGTGCACTTACCAAAACTACAGTTGTTTCAATGACACCCTTAATTTTCTTGAAAGATGAGGGATTTACTGCAGTGCAGGGAGAAGCCTACTTGTTTACTAGTAGGTGAGTTCAGGCAGCCATGATATAAGTTTCCCGGAACAATACAAGGCTGGTTGGTATTTCTGGAGTCGTATCCATTATTTACATTGCTCGGCTGTGAGGATATTTGCAGCAATGTCACACTAACCTCCATGAATTCTTGATTGAGAAATAAAAAATTAACAATATGGACTGATGAGAACACTGGTGTATAGGGACAAGTCATTTTAAAACAATGACAGCGTAAGAAGGCTGTCGGTAGCACAAATACACAGACACACACGTGTCTCAGAGTAGCATTTAATGCTGTAGGATTTCCACAGAGCACCGATTCCATCCACCCCCCTGCTCTTCACACCTTCCCACAAAACTCAGACTTGAGAGTGCCTTAGTGTTTTCTTGGATTTATACATTTGCTAGATACTTTAAACGTCCTTCAGCCATGGAGTTGAGATTTAGACTGATGTTTAAGCTACAGTTTCCCTCTTCCAGGTGTAAAGTCGCTTTCCTATTCAGAGAAAGACCACCTGGTCAGCCCCAGCATCTGCTCTGGTGCCAACCTCACCCATTCACCTGTGCCTGACTTTGTGGGCTGCTGGGGTGCCTAGAGGGGCATCGACAGCACCATAAGGGTAACAAATGGCTTAGGATGAGTGAAATGAAATCATGGGTGACAGCCTCATCTTGTTAGATGGTGAAGTAATAATGATTATTCAGGAGAAAAAAACTGAAAAAAAGAAAACTCTTCTACAGTTTGTTTCTTAGTAACAGCTAGAATAGAAATTGCTTGTGATGCCAAGACGTACTACACGCTACCACCATTTTATAAACTACCTCTTTCAGTCTAGTCACCTCAGCTTTGTTTGCTTTCATATGGGGTTTAGTTTTTTGTTTACTCCTGAAACATCACCTGATAACTTGGCCATTGTTTAAACTTGTGACCTCCCTTATAATTAAATAAGTATCAGAGCAAAAAAAGAAAGCTGACAATATATATACACACAAGTTATTCGCAAAGTAGGTTTTGTAGACACATTGCACACTGTGTTTTCCACGTCAGTGCATACTTGACCACACCTCTGTGGTCCTGGATCCCATATAGCTGTAGTTTGGTGTGTTCTTTGTTACCTCACTGATACTTTTGCTTTGTTTTTATATTAAAATGGTGACTTATCACCAAGATCTCCTTTAAGAGAAGCTGAATTTACATTTGTTTTATATTGATGTGACTTCTCGCTACAGAATCTGGGGGGTGTGTGTTTAATTATTATTTTGCTGGGTAATCATCTTGAACTGATGGAGCCCTGCAAGGTTCCCTTGGTCTAAATGGATGTAAGGACCTGATTTGATGTTCACAGTCAAGAGAGCTTTCATCTCCTTTGAAGGAGTAATACTGGGATTATGATCAGCGTAGAGGTTAAGCAGAGCTGGCTTAAACAAGTGAAGAGCCTTGGTTTGTCTGCTAGTTTTGTTTATACACTAATGTAAGTACTTTATGAAAAATGGAAATGGATGCTGAGGTGCAAGGAGGTCACCTTTGGTTACTGGTACTCCTTCAGAAAACCTGTTTGTTTTTTCTTTTGTCAAAATGAAAAAGTGTTTTCAGAAGATGCTGTTCCACAATCTTTAGTTTTCTCTGAATGAAACAGGACTGGTGACAGCTGAACACTGCAGTCCCAGACTGCAAAGGGTGTTCAGCATGGTCTGACTTCAGGATTAGAGCCACTGTAAAGTGTTGGAGATTGCGATCAAGGGTGTTTTAGAGGTACATTGCAATCGAAAAGCTTTTACAAGAACTTTGTAAATTTTTAAATCATCTTCTTTACATGAATCCTGGAGCAGAGAGGTTGAAGAAAAGCTGTTTCAGTTTTGATATATTTTTCTTTTTGCACACGGAAGATTCCAAAAACCAAAATAATTTCTACAGGAGCCTTGAGGGACAGCAGCTGGTACTGGGTTTTACTACATTGTTTAGATTGCAATTCTGTAATGTACAAATTATAATACATCCTGCTTTTTAACCATACGTTTAAAGCCAGAGGATCATCTAATAGAAGAATACGTGTTGCTTATTGACAGTTTTTGCTTCTTAATGAAGACTTTCAGCAGTGCCCATACTAGAAGTATTTTACATAATTCATTGTGCTATTTTCTCACTGCCCTAGGAAATTACAAGCATCTCTTGCTGTGATCTTTCACTCCAAGGATTAGGGTTCTTTTAATATTCATAAATTTGAAGAACTGTAATAAATCTGTTGCATCGGTGAGCTCAGAATAATGGTCAGAAGTGACAGGGGAGGCTGTGAAGTTAGCTCATATACCACCGCTGACAGTATAACTGCTCTGAGGCAGCGTTTTTGGGTGCCATTTCAAATCTATTGACTTTCATAGTTCACAGAAAAGAAGGCTCACCAGTATTAAACATACAAGCAAGAGACAGGTATAAACCTGCTAATAATGAGAAATCCAGAGTAAAGGATTTTAAATAGCTTCACATATAGGTCTGAGACGGTGAGTGATACAGCTCTTTTATTTTGCATGCCTATCAGTATTGAATAAACCACATCTGTAACTTGGAAACAGATGAGAATTTCTCTTAGGAAATACTTATGCTAAGAGCTTTTTACAGCCCTGTCACAGTTTAAATGGACTTTCAAGCTGTGCTGATGTTAAGTCCCCTGTTTGGGGCCAGAATGATGGAAGAATTGCTATCCATTTCCCAGCTACAGTGACTGTCTTTTTGTCAGAGGTTAGATGTTTAAAAAGATGATTCAAAATTCTGAATTTTCTGGCACATGGAACTTATGTTCTCTTTAGTTAACTCTCAGGGTACTGAGGCCTCCAATATAATTCATCTTCTAGTAATACATTAAAAGTAGTTGAAAAATTTCTTTCTGGCTAAGTTTAAACTTAACCAATACTGACCAAAACATCTTAAACTTCCCTGTGAAGTAAAGGACCTGTGCATTGCTTTATCCTATTAGAGTACCTCAGTGCTTTATTATACTGATCTGGCCCCAGCCCCCTTTTTAATGCACCAACATGTTGTTGCTCTGAGATTATTAAGAAGGAAATGTTTATTTCAGTTCAGCGGGCATCTCGTTCCTTTAGGCCATGCACGCTTTGACCATAGGAGTCCATAATGTCAACTGTAAAATTCACTTGCCCTCTAGAGCCGTGATTAGGCACATGAGGAAAATGTTCTCTACGCAAATAGGACTGTTCTCCTTTTCCCTAGAACAGCTTGAGGAGAGAAATCATTTTTTGTAGCATGTCCCAAAGATCACCAAGGCCACATTTGACTAGATGGGAAATGTTGCCTTGCTAAGAGTATCCTGGCAATAACTCACTGTTTAAAAAAAATGGGAAGCTCAGGTCAAGGACCTCGATGGTCTGGGACTACCATGGTATGACATAAGGTGTAGAGAGGAGGGAAGGAATTTGGTTTAAAGGAGGCCTGAACAACATTGTTCTATGGATCAAAATGTCTTATATTTTATCTTTGTACATCAGGCTACATCAGTCCTCCTCTCTCCCAGTCATCAGGCTGCTGCCTTTTCTACTAGCTGTAGCCTCTGGAAGGATTTATGTCTTACTGCTGCACAGAATGTAGCACAATAATGTCATACCAGTTTAACAGAACAATGGATAACCGCAACCAGCTTTGAATCCTCTCAGCAAAAAAGATGGAAATGTGCTTGATTATTTCTGCTTTGGTTTAACAGAGCAACAGGAACTAGAGATATACTCAAGCCGTGAACGGTCAGGAATAAATGGACAGTTTACAAATGGCATTGTAAACATCTATACTGCTGAGAGGGAAGAAGATTTGGTTTCATAGAATCATAGAATCACCAGGTTGGAAGAGACCCACCAGATCATCAAGTCCAACCATTCCCACCAATCTCTAAAGCATGCCCCTCAGTACCTCGTCCACCCGCACCTTAAACACCTCCAGGGAAGGCGAGTCAACCACCTCCCTGGGCAGCCTGTTCCAGTGCCTAATTACCCTTTTTGTGAAAATTTTTTTCCTTATGTCAAGCTTGAACCTCCCCTGGCGGAGAGGTTTCTTATTGTTCTACTAGCTTTGTGTTGATTTGAAAAAATAGAAAAACAAAAACAACCAAAGAGTAGCATGTTTTGATGAGGATGATAGAGAGTAATGGCTTTTTTGTTTGGTTGGTTTTGCCTCACCTCATACAATGACAACGCAGAGTAGCTCTAGCTTAGTGCAGCACGGGAAGGTGGCACTAATATGTTAACATCTGTTCACTACAGCAGAGGTACAACGACCTTGGTGTATCATCATTAATTTCCCCAAAACAAACCATCCAGAACTATTGCTAGTAGAAACAATTTGAAGAACATCAGCATATAGTCAAACTTATTTAGTCTTTGACATTGATAGAAGGGTTGTTGCTTTTCTGATTGAAACTCATCATGCCCAGAAAGGCAGGGCCCTTGCTTTACTGAGGCTCTGCAGAAATGTTTGGCACGCTGGGGACGCTTTGACTCACCCCTGTAAAAGGTGGAAATGAGCAGCCAGACTTTAGAAAACGTTGACTAATTTCACAGGCCTCCTTTTTAATCAGAATACATGGGAGCATTGACAAAGAACTTTGTCTTCATTTCTGTGCCTCACAGACTTGAAGCACAGCTGTATAAATTATGTAGGAGGCACCACATCCCTCTGGAATTTGGGTATTTATGAATTTATTAGGCTAGTTCTTAAAAGCATGGAAACTGGCAAAGCTGAACTGGCTATATCCATGCTGATGTCGCCACCTGAGCAACTGGCCCATGTATTTTGTGCTGCTTTCTGTTATTGTCTCTGAAAACCACAAATGTATTTCATACTATTCACTTTAAGATGTTAACCTGCAAGGATTTGACTGGTGTTCTCATTAAGGATACCGCATTCATAAGAGAATTTACTTTGGAGGGGTCCTCTGCTTGGCTAACTTCAAATCATACCAAGCTGCCCCCACAGCTGGAGGTTGAGGGACTCAGACCCGTCCTGTTCCCCGACACTGTAGGGTGAACTGACAGAGCAGCTTGTAGTGGCCGGTGCTTGCCTGGGGCTGGTGGTTTGAACTGCCTGTGGGATCTCTCATCCCCGAGCTCTGATGATACCTGCCACCCCATCCCTCAGATGCACAGTTTGAGGGCACCGCAGGTGCAGAAACTCCCTCATACACCTCCTGCTCCTAACAGCACGTCCTGCTCACTTTCCCATGGTCTGAACTTGTGACATTCAGAGTATATCACTGCCACAGCATTTCTGCACAGTTTGTTTTATCCCAACAGAGGCATTTCTTGTTTCTTACATGACAAACCTCAAGGAAACAAAAGGTGCCAAGGCATTCCCCTGAGGACTGGCATTTTCTTAGCTTACCAGGTTTCCAGAGCTGCCCCAGGAGCAGAGGAGGTGAGGGCGCAGGGAGACAGTTGAAATCCATTAAAATCCTGAAAGTTTCTGGAGATGTGGACTTCTTTGGAGCTTTGAGCCGCAGTTGGTTGTTAATGGAGTTATTGGGTTAAGTTCATCATAATGTTTGACCTCCTGTTTAGGAGCCTGATGATGTGTGAAAGCCTCAGTGCCAAAGAGGAGTGATGGTGATGCAATTTTAGGGGCTAATGATTCTGCTGACCTAATGTCCTCATACAGCTGCTTTCTATTACTGTCGTTTAACTGGGACATGGCAGGCTCAAGGGACTGACTTGCTATAATGAGCTAGCTGTGCAATTATGGCAGCTACTGCAGGATGCTGGAGCTAAATCTATTGCCTTTTTTTTGCTTCATCATCTATTTTTATATTATTCTGGCATAACGTGGACATTCCAAAAAAATTGAGTTTATTGCTTCTAGGTGAAATGAATAGTGCTAGTAGCACTGCTGGGCTGTTGTGAGGCAGGGATGGAAAGGGAATTATTTCATAGGTAGCTTTTTGTGCTGTCCTCTTGCCTCAGTACTCTATAGCCCTAGAGAATTCTTGAGACATGAAAAATAATCACCAGAGATTTTTGTGTTTATATTTATAGTCTAGTTAATTTTCTTCTGGTTAAGCTAAGGAAGGAATCAGATAGCATTAATATAATTTTTACCAGAACCTATGGAAAAGCTGGATCGACTTAACAGTTTATTTGAAAATACTGTGTTTGCCTTGGATTTCAGATATGGTTTATTGTAGTTGCACTCTGGATTTTTCATCAGCTTCCACCACCCAAGAAGCATGAAAGCGTAGTTTTGGTTAACTTACAGAAATTGCAAAGTTTATCATGGGTTACAATGGAGCAATATTTGTGGATATTTTCTTAAAGGTATGGATAAAGTAGGCTCAGGTTTAATCTTAGAACAGCCAATACATTTTTAGCACTAGCAAACACTTTGTGGTTTTTTATGGCCACCTTATTAAGCCCTGACATTTTCTCTTATTATAAGGATAAAGGGATTTATTTTTATTAAAGAGGAACCATTCTGCACATTCTCTTCAGCGCAGGCTTCTTTGTAAAAGTGAGTTCAAATTTCAAAGAGAAACCCATGTCATTTTCAAAGAGCTTTGTAAGACATGTACAAATTTGCAGCATATTTCATGAAGAACACTGTAAATATTAGTTAAAGCAGATGTTTGGGGGCTTGTTTTCTGTTTCTTTACTTATTTGGCAGAGTTTACTTAGATTTAAGCTGAAAGAGGATGCAGATGCTCCATCCCTGGAGATGTTCAAGTCCAGGTTGGATGAAGCTTGGAGCAACCTGATCCAGTGGAGGTGTCTCTGCCCATGGTGGGGTGGGAGACGTGTGCATGTGGAACTGGATNAGGGGGAATGGCCTCAAGCTCCGCCAGGGGAGATTTAGGCTAGAGATTAGGAGGAAGTTTTTTACAGAAAGGGTCATTAAGCATTGGAATATGCTGCCCAGGGAGGTGATTGATTCACCTTCCCTGGAGGTGTTTAAGTTACGAGTAGACAAGGTCGTGAGGGACATGGTTTAGTGTTTGGTGGGAATGGTTGGACTCGATGATACAATGGGTCTCTTCCAACCTGGTGATTCTGTGATTGTGTGAAAGAGGCTTCACACATTAAAAGAATTATCCATGGTTTTCCATACCGTTTTACACAGCAGGTTTTGTTGAGAGATCTCAAACAGTCAGTATCAACTGAGCATCACAAGTACTATGATATAGTTAAAGACAGATATACTTTTCACCAGCTGTTAAAATCATTGCCTGTATGCTTATTGACTTCCCATAAATTTGGAGTGATCTAATGCTGTTGTCCATAGCAACAAGTAAAGTAAACAAAATTTAAGATACATATCTATGGAATAGGAGTCTTGATTCCACCTGTTCTCCATTCAGAGCATTCCACACATGTAAGTCTTCAATATATTGAGGTTTTTTAATGGTCAATCACATGTGACAGCCATAGATAGAATTTAGTGTTTTGGAAGACCAAGAGCACTGGCCCTGCAGTATATTCGATTAACTTCTCCAATGTGCTTTCAGGAGCGAGTGCTGAAGAAGAGCATTTTGTTCACACGGCTTCTGTGAGGCTGAGGGCTTTGCTAGCTTAAAGTCAAGTGAGTTTCTTGCCGAGTTTGGTGTATAGCTAAACAATATTCCAAAATGTTCAAGCAGAACAATTATTTCGGGATAAGGAGGGAGCATGCAGGCATAGGAAAAATGTCCAAAGGAAGAGGAGAATAGTGATAATTTCTTACCTTAGGAGAGCTTCTCAGTAGAGTAAAATGTCTGTGGAACTGTAGGCTGAAAGACATCACTGCCATGAAGCCATGAGCAGTTCACTCAGCAGAGGTCCCAGCTCTGGGCAAAACCTGAGGGCACTAACGATTCTTCAGAGCCCAGCACAGCCTCACTTGCCCATGGTCCATTAGCCCTATTTGGCTTTATAGTGTTTATGCCTTCTGTGTTGGGATGTGCACATGCACAAATATTTCATTTTCTAGCTCAATCTACAGATGACTTTTTAAAATGAAATTTTAGCTTTTTAAAAATGTAGCTTTGTTTGATAATTAATTAGCACAATATTAAGAACATAAATAAAAAAGCCAACATACCTGCATTAACATTTTGGGGTCAAGTTCCACCTTCCTGATGCTCAACCACTGTTGGGGCCATTAAGGATTAGATTTAGAACTGGTCGTGCAGTGTTTCTTAGTAGTCTAAGGAATGGGAAAGTAAAAGTGAATTTTACTTTGTTATCCAGCAATTCTTTAGAAAACAAGAAGGAAGTGAGTGAAAATCAATGAATCATAACTGACTTAGCAATAAGGTGATATCTCTTGCATGCATATTTTTGCATGCTTATGAAGAAGATATTTAAATGTGTTAAAAGAGCCATTTAGATTTATGGCTCTCTTTATTACTTCACTGAATTTGACTAGATATGTTAGAATATTGCATTTCATAGACATAGTGCTTTAGGAAGGAAAGTATTGCAACATAATTTTGCTTTTTTTATCTTTTAATTTTGGTCAGTGCAAAGCATCAGGCATTATATCGTGATATTACTGAACGGGTAGGTTTGTCAGTTGGTTTGGTGTTTTGTTTTTTGGTTTTTTCCTGTTGTTTCACTGCTGGTTTTTATCACAGTGAACCAGGGATATTGCTGGTAATTGTTCATCTAACGGAGTGCAGGGGTAGGGAAGAATACTCAGCATACGGCTGGTTTCTTCTCCCACGTGTCACAAAACAGCTCCAGTAGCTCAAATTCTGTTCAGTGGCATGGACTGTGAATCACAATCAGAAATATGTTATGAATCCTTAGGAGACACACTAAGGACTTCTTTAGGCAAAGTAAAAAAGGGGAAAAACCAATGGGCAATCTGTCTGTGAGCTGTCTCAAACACAGATAGATTCAGAAATTAATAACAGGTTGCAGCATGGCGATTATCAAATTGTAGTTTTTAAAACTGCCTAAGCTCAGTGAGACAAACATTTGGAAGTAGTGTTTCACATTTGTTCAGATGAATTCCAAACCCTTCACAAAACCTTGTTGAATTTCTGACCGTGATCTCCCTGTCAGCACAAACTTTAACTGGTTAACTTGGAGGTGTGTTTACTGCAGAAGTTTCAGGACTGTTTAAGCAGTGGAGATGTTGGTTATCTGTGAAAGAGCATGATGCAATCTCTTCCACAGTTGTTTGTTGGTCAGGGGGCTTATGTCTATGCAATGAAACTATTTCTAAAAAGAAATTAAACTTTGATTCATAGAATAATTTTGTTGGAATGGATCTTAAAGATCATTTAGTTCCAATGCCCCCATCATGGGCAGGGGCATAGATCAGGCTGATCAAAGCTTCCACCAGCCTTACCTTGAACATCTCCAGGGATGGAGCATTCACGATTTCTCTGGACAAGCTGTGCCATTGCCTCACCAGCCTCACAGGAAAACATTTCTTCCTAAGATCTCATCTCTATCTCCTGTCCTTTAACTTAAAACTGCCCTTCCTCATCTTTAATAAAGAGCCCCTCCCCAGGTTTTCTGTAGGCTTCCTTTAAATATTGGAAAGCTGCTTGCTGTAAGGTCTCCCCCGAGCCTTCTCTTTTCTATGCTAAACAAGCCCAGCTCTCTTAGCCTTTCCTTGTATGGGAGGTGCTTCAGGTGCTTTATGGCCCTCCTCTGGGCTGGCTCCAGCAGCCCCATGTCCTTCCTGTACTGGGGACTCCAGACCTGCATGCAGGGCTCCAGGTGGGGTCTCTCAAGAGCAGAGCAGAGGGGCAGAATCCCCCCCCCCTTACCCTGCTGGTCCCACTGCTGTGGATGCAGCCCAGGATACGGTGGCCTTCCCAGCTGCAGGCATCTGTGACAAAGATCTTAACATTGGTCCCAATGTCGACCCCTGTGGAATGACACCTGTCACAGGTCTCCACATTGATCTTGAGACACTGACCACAACTCACTGATACACAAAAGCTTAGTCATGCTGTATGACATGAGTGATGCTCATGTTTGTCTTCTAACAGCCCTGCAAGAACATGAGAGGTGGTTTACATACATCAAAAGCTGTATTCTAATAAAATTACTTTGTGTGATATCTGTCTGTTGAAGGAAACAGCTATCAGGTCAATTTATTATCATCAGTGATGGAAGAAAAAGAAATAAAACAATTCCATCTTGTCATTGACAATTTCAATCTTGCTTGTTTCTGCCCCCCCCCCCCCTTATTTATTTTCTTCATTCTCAAAATTCTCTTTGCCTAATATTCTAAAAGAATTCCTAAAGCCTGAAGTACAGGAGGTGGTTTTCTTAAATTTGTTGTAATGATTATTTGCAGCATTTTTGGTTTTTTAATCATGCTTTGGGAATGGATGATATTCACAGTTAAACACGGAAAATATTCTCACTGAACTGCAGGACCTTAGGTTCCAGCTCTTTGAATGCTTGTTCTTGCAACACGGCACATACGCATGGCTCACGTGGGACAAGATGGGCTAAACATGAGCAGACAGGGAAGGACTTCCATGCATTTTCCTTAATGGATAGGACTGAAATAACCCTTCTCTCATTCCACGGGACCCTAGGAATGTGGAAAGATATTAAGAGTGAAAACAGTGTCTTTCAAAATGTACAGGATTCAGGCTGATTTGAGAAGCTGAGAAAATTAAGAAGCAAACATCTGCTCTAGAAAAACGAGTAAAACAGAAAAAGAGCTTCACATGTTGATGAGATGAGACAGTTTAGTGAAATGGTCACTGACTTTAAAGTATGGGATACAGGAGAATCCTTGCTTATAACGTGTTCCTTTTAGCTTTTCTGCAGCAAATTTCACATATATTTAATATAAAATTGACATTAAATGAACTTTCCAGTTTCACATTTCAGGAAATTCCTTCACTCCAAAGTATTCCTCTATTTCTTTGTGGTAAGGTGCTGGCTTGAGATACATAACAAACAGCAACAATTTAGATACAGTTCTAGAATGGCAAATAATGTCCTTTCTAATTAATTCTGAAGAGTAGGAACTATGTATGCATGCACCTCAAGATAAGACCTTTCTAAATGCTAAAAACAGTAAACATGGTTTAAAAGACTGTTTACTGTATTTGCAGTGTTATCACTGTACCTACATTTTTGTCAGCTTTCACAGGGCTCCTTTTGTAGGCTGGGAAGTTCTGAATTGAGAGCGACTTTCACAAGCAGCAAAAAAGCCATTTTTAAGGATGTTTTCTGTCAGTCATGTATAGCTTCTAATACAAGAAAAATAAATTGCACCTTCCATGAGAAAGTGACATAAACCTATGGGTTTTTTATGTCACGGAGGGATTATTGTGAGAAAGACAGAAATCCCTCACCCAAGCTGTGATTTCTCTTGATGAAATTGCTGTGTTCTTAACTAATCCATAAAATGTCAGGGGGGACA
The DNA here is from genome assembly GCA_013389865.1 of Piaya cayana. Taxonomy (NCBI): domain Eukaryota; kingdom Metazoa; phylum Chordata; class Aves; order Cuculiformes; family Coccyzidae; genus Piaya; species Piaya cayana. The sequence goes on along the minus strand of WAAB01018628.1, from coordinate 223,087 downwards.
GTGAGAGACAGCAAAAGAATGTCATGCTTCATACAAATCATTGGCAAGAACTGCAGGCTGTTGCAGGTTGGATGGTCTACGAAGAAAGCCACCAGCCCTGAAAACCAAGATCAGGTGATGACAGGGACATTGTCTGCCCCCCACTTCTTGCTCTCTGCTCCTCCCCTTGGCTTCTCCCCATTCCCCCACTTCTGTAATGATGAGCTTATTGTCAAGACATAATTACAGTTACTCGACTGCCCACAATGAAGGTGAATAAACTGGTTTTGTGTTTTGGGTGACTTGGCTACAGATCTCTGTGGGTGCACTGCTTAAGGAGTTGATATCTTCCCAGAGGATTTAATAGAGTGATCACTCTGTGACACACAGATGTTTTTGTTGAAGCCCACAGCAAAGAATGACTTCCAAACTGCTGTTCTTCATCATACACTTTATGCTGTTCTTTCACCTGCTGACTTCTCAAACATAATGGAAGATACGGCTTTTGGTTTAAAAAGTATGAGTTTCAGGAGCTTAGGAAAGGGTCTATGGGGTGAAGAGGAGGAAGAAATCAGCTACACAAATGCTATGGTAATTCACTACATTAAGGTATATAATCAATTAAAACTTTTATATAATTGTCAAGTCTTCATGGACTAACAACAGCCTGCTCATTAATTTCATGAGCGTTATTTTGCCTATAATATTAAATTAATATAGAATCATAGAATCATAGAATCACCAGGCTGGAAGAGACCCATCGGATCATCAAGTCCAACTGTTCCTATCAAACACTAAATCATGTCCCTCAGGACCTTGTCTACCTGTGCCTTAAACACCTCTGGGGAAGGTGAATCAATCACCTCCCTGGGCAGCCTGTTCCAATGCCCAATGACCCTTTNGGTCTCACCAGTGCTGAATATGTTTTACTATTTATTAATTAAGTGTTTGCATGAGGAAGGTCATTGTTTTAAATAGAAACACTCCATCTCTGTCTCCATTTCTATGGTGATGAGTAGACTGTTCAAGATCATAGTCCGTCTGGTACAAGGATCACTTCACAGAGTGTTTGGAAATATCTCAGTTTATGTTGAGATCCCTGTGTCCAGCCTGGATACAGTGCAACTTTCTCACTTGTATAGGTAGGGCTGGAGAAGTTTTTCTCTAACATAATCCTGGTGCGACTGCCTGGTAACATGCCCTGCTGTACAGGTATCAGCACGGTACTGTATTGCTTAAAATAATGCTTTTCCTAGCAGCTTCACTGTATTGAGTTATTTGTAGTTTCATTTGATAATTTTTCATTAGTATGCTTGGCGTAAGAACGTGCTAATGAAATTTGATAAAAATGTAAAGCTGGGAGGAATTGCTAACATAGAAGAGCCTGGTATGTTATCCAGGAAGAGACAGATAGTCCAGCAGATTGAAATAAAAGTGAATCGATGTTAGTAATACCAAGTAAAAGGTCATTCTTCTACGACTAACCAGAATTCCACTGCTGAACAGGGATTTATCAGAGAATAACTTGGAGAAGAAAGATGGGAGCATAATGTATCAAGTGGTCCAGCTGACTGCTGGATGGGTATAAAGTGACAGGAAGATACAGCTGTAGAAAAGAGAAATACTGCCTTTGGACATACAAGGTGTAATTATTAAAATAGAAGAGTAATTAGTGAGTCATTGATTGGCATAGTCAGATTGTTAAGTTATATTCACGTTACTTTCATAGTTGATAGAGAGAACTAGTCACCTCTGAACGATAGGTTACAGCAGCGTTTAGGAGAGTTTCAGAAACCTCCACTTCAAATTTTGCTGGTTTAAATTAAGCTAGGGTTTGGGTATATCCTCTGCAATATACTTTTGTAGCCATTTGCCTCCAAGAATTATGTAATTCAATTGAAATAAGTGGAGGTCTACTGAGTTTGTCGGTGGAAAGACCTTCTTGTGAGGGGACTCAGATAGTGTGGCACATTAAGCCTAATGGAGTGTTAGCAGAGAGTGGATGTGGTGACTTCCAGTAAGTTTTGTGTTGGAGAGGAAAAATAACTGCTAATGCTAAAGAATCTTAATGAAGAGGAATAGTAAAAAAGGCAATAGATTGTAAATAAATGGAATTTAAATAAGGCAGCTTCTGCTTGTCTGAGAAAAATTCTTGAACAGCCTTCAAAAATCTTATTAGTGACAAAAGATACACATTTCAAATAGAGCTGAATCCGGTTTTGAATCAAGGTAAATGAAATAACTGTTTGTGATTGCAGGTACCTTGTTGTGATGTGACAGGAGTTCATTTCCATTCCTACATTCCTTTGAAATAAGTTTTTGATGAATTCACAGATGTCTTCCATTGAACAGCAGCTCTGCACACAAATTGTCTTTTTTGCTATGCAGACTGAGCTCCATTCAATAAACGCAGTGCTCTCCTTCCCTTCCCCTCAAACTGAGTCATGGTTGGTCACTCCCCGTCCTACTCCCAAAAGCTAGGGGGAGTTGGTGCTGTCTCCAAAAAGTGATTGCGCCAATATGAAGAAAGATCTGTTCTCATGTAGACAGAATTATAGCCAAGTGTCAGTCTTAAATTCTTGAGGAGATTATTAAAGGGTTTTCATACTAGTAAAGTTCTGACAATGTTGTGACATGAAGTTCTAACAAAGATTGTTGTTGTACAGACACAGCTTAACAGCCTTCACCATCCAATAACTCTTTATTAACTTTATGTGGGTTATTTGACCTGTAGTATTAAATGATATCTATGTCTATTTAAGGTCTTTGAACTGAAGTTACTTTAATATAAATGACAATCATGTCTATCTTGCCTGAACTGAATTTTGTGCAAGATTGTGGTGATCATTGACTTAGTTATGGTTTAGTATCTAAAGTAAGAGAGATGCAAAGTGCAGTTTAACTCCTCGATTGGCATTTCCACAGCTGTTCAGGAGACAAGTACATTTGTGCTAAGTACAGCCTTGGTTGCTCTAAGTCAGGACTGGAGCTAAGCCTGGCCCCACGCAGCCAAAACCTGGACACCCACACCCCACACTGTTTGGTACCAGTGAGAAGCAGCTGCTGAACCCTTCTTCATCACAGTTAATGTGGAATGTGTTCTTCATACTCTCCGTTGCTTCTAGCATCACAAAACTAAAGCTGACTTTTTTTTCCAAAGCATATCCTGGTAATTGTCTTGAGATGTTAGAATAGCTTATAGTTGCGATACCCTTAATTTCTGTTGAGAAACAGATTACAAATCAGAAAAAAATAAAATGTTTTTCCTATTCTGTTTTGGTATGTTTCCTAAACTTTTACCCAGTATTTCTGAATAGTTCTGTACTCTTAATTTATGCCAGTTTTTGCCTTCGGATGTGCCAGAGGTGAATAGTCTCTGCACAGTGTGAAAGAGTTCTCTTCAGTTCCGTTCCCTCAAGCCATAACAACCAATTAATGTCAGTTACCTCAAAAGCAAATTAATCCCACTTCTATTTTGTTGAATCAATACTAATGCATTTTCCCTGTAATTTTCAGGTTTTGACAACGCCGGCTGCCAGCAAAGTTGAGGTAGGAGATCTTGTCTAATACCAGTGGAATGTTAAGTTGCTGTCTGTGGTTTTGGTAGCAGGGCTTCCTTTTTCACAATTTGGGGCTGAAAATTCAAGAGACTTTAAGGCCTCTGGGCTGCTTCTGGTGTTCAATGAGCCAATAGCTGGAATTCTTGTCTTCTAACAATGATAAAGTGTTCCTAGGAATATTTTATCATTATGTAAGTCTTGCTGAAGACTTCCTTGGCGTTGAAGCCACGTAACTCAGAGATTTGTTAAGTATGTATTATAGTATAAAAGGTGGCTATCTGACCTTTTCACTACACCCTTCAATTTTTCTACTTTACTTGACAGCAAAAGAGGTACAGTATCTGCTCCAAAGTTGGTTCTGGTGGTTGAAATATATTCCCTTCAAGGCTCAATCTAAGCTTGCCTCGTTTATCTGAAACCATATATCTGTTTGGACACCCTGGGATGTGAGAGAAAAGTTGAGTTTTGTGACAGAACACTACTAGTTGAATTCTTGGTAAATTCCGGAATGGCAGCTGCCTGCATTGGATACTTGATACTGCTATAGCTTAGATTCCTCATTTTGGATTCAGGTCTATTTTATCAGCTTTTCTACTTGTGTGCGAGGACCTTGCATGGTCTTAATGGGTCTAACACTATTCTTAGCAGTGAAAATATGATTATTGGAGTATATGTTGAGTAACTGATTGATAGAGCAAAAATGCCAGTCCTTGGTGACCACTAACATGTTATACTGCATTTTTCTCTTTTGAACGCTGCTGTTGAATAAGTTGCTGCACTTTTAATAACTGAGAGATATTTTTATTCAGTACACAGTTACTGACTCATTTAAATGTAATGTCAATTGGAAGCTCAGAGTGTTTCTATATGAAATGGGGCTCGGACTCACAGCAGGGAATTTGAGATGTACTCCAAAGCTAATGTTTAACTATGACAAAATGTCTAGGTGACTGTAACTGCTGTAGTCAGATAAATTTTTAATATGGACCTTTGGTAAATTAAATTGCATTATTAAATAGAATAGATAAACCGTGTTAGTTATTTTAAAGAACAAGGACACAAGTTCACTTGCATTCTGTAAAAGAATGACATAATGTATTTTTATTTAGATTATGGTCAATACTACGATTCAGTTTTGCTGGTCTGATTTGATTGTATACTTGGTTTGTCTCAGAGGGTGCAGGGGGTAGGATTTGTACCCAATTTTTCACTGTTGCACTGCTTTAAATGTCTGTTGCTCCTATATCAATAGAGTCCACTAATAAGTAGTCCCTTCCAGTTTCTTATTATGTAATGGGATTTTTTTGCACTTAGATATTAGTGCACAGGCACTAATATAAATTTTGCTCTCCTATGATGTCTGTTTTTTCATATATTTGAAAAACGTTCCCCTGTGCTTTTTTTGGTAGCAGTTTTACCATTTGAAAAATTTTTGAGTTAAATATTCAGTTCTTTAAAAAAGCATATCAACTGGCTTTTGTGCTTCAGCCCATGGACTCAGTAGGCACAAGTCTGTCTGTAAGAAGTTTCTATTAGGTGATGATTCTCCAGTTCATCAAAGTACTCAGAAGAAATGCCAGAGTCCCCCGATACAGGAAGAAGTCCTATTTCAGAGTAAAGAATAATTAAGTGCTTTCCTTGATCAGGGTAGTACTGTTGTTTGTAAATAGTTCAGTGAATTCTGTGGAAAATCTCACAAGAATAACAAGCAAGTGGAACTGGTTGCTGAGTTTTTGCATTGCAGTCAATATTCAGCTTGAGGGAAATGGATGTTTTGACATAATGGTCAACTTCCCAAGATTTCTTCCTGGGACCTATATCATACACTGTATATTAGGCATAACAGTGTACAGCCTTGGTGCTTTTTGAGGCTAACATGCCTTAATAACAGTGTGGACGACATACAAGCATTCCCTCAAGTTTGAGAATAGTGACCTCATGTTTTGCCTGATGTTATTGTTTTGTTTTCTTTGACTGATATTTGTTCTGGTGGCTTGTGATATTTTCATTGTTTTAGTTTGGGATTTTTAACTCTCTGTTTCGTTGTGAGCAGCTCTGAGAAAGATAGAAGCCAAAATAACCTTGATGTTACCTTTGTGTCACATCTTAACACGCTCAAGCTCCTCAGTTCTTTGCTGCTCTGTAGTGCTTGTGTCATAAGCAATCCAACCTGCCTTTTTTTCTTTTTTTTTTTAAAGTATATCTGTTTGCTTTCTCCCATTTTCTATTAGAATGACTATTTGGTTATTCTTGAACTTTTGATCCAAGTAGTCTTGAAATTTGATTCTTCTTTTTCTTCTTATTTTATATAGGTGGATTCCCTTACTGAATATTTTATCAAGTCTGAATGAAATCTTGGCATGTTTGTATTTCTGTTGAATGTTTTAGGATGGTACAAACAAGGTGTGGGTTTTTTTTTTCTTTTTCCAAATACTTGTTGCCACATGCCAACTGCAGAGAAACAAGTACATGTAGAGGAAGCTGTCAAGTAATCCAGAGACCTTTCTTCCATCTTTTAACACAAAGGGGCAGCAAATAGTGACAGAGTCAGAGTTGTAGGCAGTGAAGCCTTCTGTGGATAATTGCCAAATCTGCCTACACAGTGTCTTTTAGTGTCATAGTCTTGTAAATATGCAAGTTAGAAGCATCTTAAAAAAGGCCAACTTGTGTGTATGTAGTCAGATGTGAAGGTTTTAATCATAATACTCTGGTTTCTTGCACAATAAAGCATATAATGGATCATCTTCTTGCCATTACAAAATGGACCTGAGAGCAGTCTCGAATACAGCTATACACTAAGCAAATTGTCATAACACACAATATATTATAATAACATTTTCCTGTAATTGCCTGGAACAACACAGTCTGAGGAATACCTTTTTTCAGGTTTACTGACTTAAGCTAATGCCGGTACAGGGCAGTCTAGTCCTTTTATCGCTTTTCTGAATATACAGTTGTCCCCTTCAAAAGGCATCACAGACAGTAAACTGACTTTTTTCCAGAGTGTCCATCTCTCTAATTAGCTGCTAGTATGAAAAAAAACTTCATGTTGGGAAAAGCATCATTTATTTTCTTCTTTCTGAAACAAAAATCATTAACAATACAAAGAACAGAAAGCTGCTTACGATTCCTGCTTTCCTTTCCAACATTTGAAAATATTCTATGGTGAAGTTCAAGGCCTTTTCTTGTGAGAAGTTAGAGATCATGCTAATGGAAATACAAGTTTAGTACAACTTTGTGTAAGCTCTCTGAGCCTGCTGTTATGTGAGTGATGACAACGCTGCCTTTTTCACTCTCATAAAGAAAAGGCTGCCGATATGTCTCCATAAAACTGGAAATCAAAATCAGCTCAAAGCCAAGGAGGTTACTAAATCAGAGTTTGACGAAAACCTCAGAATAGTAAGCAGAATATGGCTCTAACAATAACAAAACTGTGGCTGATTTATACTGCAATCCCTAAGGTCCTTGGTTATGGGGAAATGTCATTGCTAATCCCCCCACCTTTCTTGCATGGAAGGAATAGGTGAGACCCAGTGAGTAGCATATTTCTGAAAAGGCCAGCAGATGTATCACACCTCAGTTGCCCTTTTGCTGCTTTGTGTGTGGGGTGGGAAGAGGAGAAAAATCCTCTGACAGGACAGAAAATGCTTCCATTTATTTCGTTGTTTGTAAAATGTTTATGAAAAATCATTTATGCTTGCAGTGCTGTGGAAATACGTTTGCATGAATGATGCAAGAGATGCATGTGCAAGGTGTCTTAAGCAGATAGGGTCTGAAAGGCATTCAGAGCATTTGCACCAGCTGGAATTATTGTCTGTCTGCATTGCACTAATGCCTAGTGGCCCCCAGTTGGAATCCTGGTCTTTCAGGTGCTGTACAGGCATGTGTTACACAGACAGTATTTCAAAGGTCTTACACACTGACATAGATAATACATAAAATGGCTAGAGCGAAATGGAAAAAGCCATGGAGCAGGTCTGGAGCAGAACCATGGGGTTTCATTGCTAGCAGGACCACAATATCTGTTTTTTCTAGTTTTTAATACCAAAGTAAACTAATTAATTTTTGAAAATGTTTGCAAAAGAGTGTGTGTAAAGCAGAGGGCAGAACTATCAATGCATGTTGTTCTACTATTATCTACTATTTCATAGTCTGCAGTGCATTTTCTTCCTAGGTGACATAATTATTTTTACTAGTATATGAGTAATTTTTAAATCCTCTTGTCTGATTTATTTCCATGCAAAAACTATGATATCGATGGAAGCTGCATTTGGGGAAACATGAAATCTTTGATCCTCTTTGGATAAATAGCAGGTATTGTATTGAAAATACGTGGTAGATAAAAACATGTCATTCAGCCTTCCTAGCCTCTGTGCCCTACTTTATTCTCCAAAGCACACTTAACATGCAAGGACCTAGCCTACCATCACTCTAGGGTAAGTACGTGCTCGGGACAGAAGACATTTCCATTCTATTTTCAGATTGTTTTTTCAGAATGAATCAATGAATGGATTATAGCGTCTCCCTTTTCTGATGCCTCAAAACTTTGCATCAGCCAAAGCATTTGATTGAACCTATGCGTTGTTAATCCTATCCAGATGTATATTCTCTCTTCTGTAAAAGAGGAATGAGGCACTGAATGAGCAGTCTTAATAACCAATGAAATATTTGTATATTTAATGTTATTTTAATTTTTTTCTATATAGTGATGATTATTTTAAGGGTTTTAACATTTCTGTAGTTTGCAGCAGGGCTTTAAAATTTATCAAATGGATAATTATTACAGTAAGTCAATCCTTCTTTCTCGATCCATTGAAATCCCTTCAAAGCTGGCTGAGTCATAAGCTGTTACAAATTGTGTATAAGTATCACCAGTTTTTAAAACTAGATAATTGCAGTTGTTGGTATTTTTTTATTATGTTACTATTAAGAATATTGATAATTTGAAGTGCAAATTCAAGAATTTTATGTCAAAGCAATTTTTACTTGCCAGGTTTTAAGAGATGAGCAGTTATAACTCTGCAGAAACTGTTATTTTGATGTTTACCTGCAAATAATTTCTACTGAGAAGTATGTTATAAGCAGAGAAGCTGAGTAAGGGCCTGAACTCCCACTGAAAGGTGTCTAGGGGTAATTCAGCGTCACATATAAATCCTGCTGAGACCCTACCTGTGTCTTCAGATACCTAATAAACTCTTGATTGTCAGTGACGGGAACTCCCAGCTGTAGCAATTATCTTGACAAGTTAATATGGACATTGCAAATGTGGCAGAAAAGAAATTCATAGCAGAGCATGCCTGGTAGGTGACCTTTGAACGTGATCCGAGTGCATCTCCCTCTGAACACTTAAAATACCTGCCTTCATTAGTATTTGCTAGATTCCTCTCCAACTTTCATTATCAGTGGCAGAATCCTGGCTACCAGTAATAGTTAGGAGGTTTAACCACGTTAGCTCCATATACATACATAAAAACTACACAAAATGGCTGAAAAGGAGAGATAAGAAGTTTTCCCCCATATTTTTTTACTCTGGTATGAATTTATAGTATCGTGCTACTTCAGTATGGATCCTCTACAGTAATTTTAAGCTGTGCAGTGTGAGACAGTCTTGCTGTAGCTGCTACTGTAAAGGCTAATTTGCTGCATAAAATATGAGAGCTATAGTGAAATATGAGCCTGGAGAGCAACTCTTTTGATCTTCAGTAGTCAAAAGGTTGGCACGTATAATACTATGAAAATAAATGATGTCAAAACTGTGGAGATATAATTTATGGTTTGGAGACTACTTATAGAGAAGAAGCCCCTACTGTTGAAAAGCAAATAGTTCGACGTAAGATAATGAATGGAAATTACAAACTTTCATTAAAAACCAAATATGTTAAATCTTGCAATACATCACTTCAGACATAGCCAGCTGACTAATTTACTGATTATAGTTCATTAAAAAGAGCTTTTATAAGAGAAATGACTGGAACTTCAGTCTTCGTTTTGTATTTCGTTAAATGAAGTAACGGGCATTAGCTGTCATCCAGTTTGGCAAAGACGTGGTCACATAAATTTTCTTTACGCACTTCTGGTGACAAAAGCTTGGCTCTGTACACTCTTAAAAATGAACTGCTTTTTCATCCATCACAGGACAGTCTGATGGAGTACCCAAGGTCTTCGTGGTGCTTCTGGGAGAGCGAGCCACTGCAAAACAAGATCATAATGTTTGTTGACTGAAATGTTTATCATTACTATTCCATACAGACTCTTATGTGTGGCTCTGGCAGCTGAGACTCCATAGCCCACACAGGTTTTAGACTAGGAATTTTTTTTCTTTAATATTTATATAAATAATCATCCATCAGCTATGTCAGTTACCTAAATTCGGTTCATTTAAAAATTGCAGTCTCCCCCAAGAAAGTCTCTCTCTCTTGAAAATTTCAATTTTTTTTCTTTAGTCTTTATCTTTCTTTTGAAGTCTGCTTTGTTAAGTTTTGCTATACTTCTCTCTTGTCCTTCTGTCACTCAAATTCTGCTCAGTCCCCTTGGTCAGGACTTTAAAGCTTTTCATGGAACATAGTGTGACATAAGTCTGGCATTTCGTTTGGACTGGGATTTCATTGTCGTTTGGAAAGTGTGCGATGAAAGGGGAAGTGTTGTTATCCAGATCTATACAGCTTCTGCCAAGGCCCTTTAGAACAATATAGACCAGTAAGTCTGAAATTAAAATTTTTCTCCAGCGATCTAGAAATTGCATCCCTGTGACAACACCTGCCCCTGGAGCCCCACCGCCATCAAAAAACCCAGCAGCAGTTTGGACAGGACTCCAGAGCGTGTTTCAGCAAGGTGCATGAGTAACTTGATGGCAACAGAAATTAATATGAACTAGTCTCACAAAGGGCTAGTATTGACTTGAAGATGCACTTTGTTTATTGTTTCTGTTTCTTAGTTTATTCCTGCTACCTTCTAAATGCCATAAGTTTTGACTGCTTATATATGAGAATCTTAACATGTTTTGATAAAGTTTTAAAGATACTGTATTGATCGCTTTTTTCAGTCCCTTTGTTGTGAATTTTGAGAGTATGATACTGTCAGAACTGTAGACGTGCCATATTGATCTTGATGATTAAATCAGCCAAAGGAAACTTGATTTCAAAGGGAAAACTTAATATTCTCAAAGCTGGAATGTCTCCTAAATATTTATAGGCTACAAATGTTGATCAACTACCTTTGTTCTCTGATTATTACAGTGAATAGTGACACATAGTTCAGATTCACATCATATTAATGTGATGCAGTAATATATAAATTCCTATGTATGTGTTTTCAGTCGTGTGAATACACAGAGGTAACTTTTTTTTTTCTATTGTGGCAAGGCAAGAAGATAAATAGGTGAAAATGTGTATGTGTTTGAGCGATAAAGTAGGTTTAATGATTCTTGGGGAAAAATTTCCTGTGGTACATACGGTAGTGACTTGATTGAACAGGACAGAATCATGCAGTTCAATTAATGTGCAAATATGTGTTCACTGAACTTTCATTCCATTTATCACATGGACATGGAAATAGGGTCATTTTTTATCTCTGTATTATGTATATGACATCTTAGTTTGCTTCTTGCATGTTGCTATGGGAAAAATAGCAATGTGGCGCACCACAGGCAAAAAGAATTGGAGATAAATTCCTCAGCTGTCACAAACATCTTTAAGGAGATCATATTTAAGGATAAACCTCTTCCTTCTGCAAGGATTAAAATTAAGAAAGCTTTTGCATGCTCTTTCCATTAAAACTGTGTGTGTCTCTTGGCTGTGTGTTGTGAAAAATCATCAGCAACGATTGTCATATTTATGAAGTACCTAGTTAGCAAAGAAAGTGCAATCACAAAAAAAAACTCAAAAGGAATTTTTACTTGAAATTACATTTATATTCACCATTGGTTATTTAACATAAGAAGCCATTCATTTCAAAGTATTTTCTGATGCTTTTAAAGGTTTTCTTCCATCCTCAGACTTAGTGAAATTTGTCTTGGGACTGTTCTCTTTCTTTTGACTAATTATTCTAAATCAGGTTATCAAGGTAACAGTTGGTTATTCAGTTTTTACACTGATAACCAACACTATACATTCTGTTATTGGAAAGTACAGCAAATAAAATATATTTTTTTTATAATTGGGGGGAAAAAGGTATTCTTTTCTCTTGATATTAAACAAAAATCATTCATAGCAGCAGGGGAGAAAGATGGAATTTTATAGGTTCAGTGTAAAATAATGTAATAAAAAAAAAAATCCTTTCCTAAGAATATGTAAGAAGATAGGAATGTGGTTAAAATTTTCTTTGTCCTGTTTCATTGATAGTCTAAATTAAAGACCTTTTGGCTGACACAGTCAGCTGTATAAATTAAAGACTAGCTGAATTCCACATGGAACTGTAATCTTTACAGGCAAAGCTTATAACCTTTAAACAAACCACAGGCCAAGTTCTCTGCCATGTAAATTGGCAGAGCTTCATAAACTTTAATGAAGCTGTACCTAAATGGAGCTCTGCTAGCTTTTAAGAGTAGTGAATGTGATCTTAATTTAGGTAGAAGGTGGTAGAAGCTTAGGAATATAAAGAAGAGTCTAAATTGTCAATTATCAGTTCCCACACCTCCTTTTAAACAGGAAAAGGTCCCATTTCCTCGGGGACTGCGACGTGATGACAGCTTTTAAGAAGGGTCCACAAGGCACAGCCAAAAAATCTACTCCTCAACCCCTTTGGTCTTAAGTTTTCTCAGGCAGCATAGTAATAAAATTTCTGTTGTGGGTGAATCAACTGTGTACTTTGGGATACAGAGGGAGATCTGCATCTATCACACTATAAAAGGGCAAATGATAGAGGCCAGCCCAGCATATGTGTTTGCCTCTTGAGGCACATGTTTTTCCCCAGCAGTTCCACATTTCATTGCCATTGAAGGAGGAATCCAATTTCTAGTCTGATACGGTTTCCAATTACCTGTAGCCTGGAAGTGGTTTACTCTCATTATCATGAAATATTTGCATACGATAAATTATTTGCAGAATGACAAAAGTGTTTTCCCAACCAAAGGGTGCTGCCTGTCTGATTGGGACTTCATGACTATGAGACAAGGCTCAGGTCTTCAGCGTATGCTTTACAGAGTTTCCATAACAGAACAGACTAACTCACTGCAGTTGGTTTGACAATTACTCTTCCTTGCTGTATATAATTTTCTTCTTTGTTAGCACCCTTTATCCCTGAAGGACACAGTGGATGTTGCAGTGTACATGATTTGAAGAAATTCAGAATAGATTCCAAATCATCTAGAGAAGCTCAGTGCATTCAATCTTTTAAACGTGATTCCTTTTTTTCTGCAGACTTTCCATTCTTAGACATCAAACATAACAAGAGTTTCTTTCCCATGCTGGGTTCAGTGAATGTTTATGCTCTGACTTCTCTGGGGAGGCAAAGCAGCTTCCAGCTGAACAGCTCTTCATGTACAGCATGATTCTTGAAAAAATGAAATTGAAAATAGCATATTATTTGAGCTCTAGATGATTTATTCTGGCAAACAACAGAAGGGCGTGTATAGATAAAGGAAAATGATTACATGTAGGCAAAGCCACCAATTGTGAAGAGACCAGAATAATGTTTTAGGAGGAAATATCTGTGATGTTTAATGAAGTATGATGCATCACTACAAAACCTGTGTTACAAACCAGCTTTCTAAATCAACACCAAGAACATGCTTAATTTATAAAGACAGTGTTCTAAGACCTTTGTTATGTTCATTAGCTTAGTTTGTCTTGAATTGAATTAGCCCAAGGAGGCAACTTAATACTGTTTCATAGAATCGTAGAATAGCTTGAGTTAGAAGGGGCTTTAAAGTTCATCTAGTTCCACCTTCCCTCTCATGGGCAGAGGCTCCTCGCACTGGATCAGGCTGCCCAAGCTCCATCCAACCTGGCCTTGAACACCTCCAGAGACGCGGCAGCTATGACATCCCTGGGCAACCTGTGCCTGGGCCTCCCCACTCTCATTGTGAAGAGTTTCTTCCTTATGTCTAGTCTAAACCTGCCCCTCTCCAGTTTATTCCCATTGCCCCTCATCCTATCACTACATGCCTTTGTAAAGAGTCCCTCCCCAGCTTTCTTGCAGCCCCTTCAGGTACTGGAAGGTCGCTATAAGGTTTCCTTGGAGCATTCTCTTCTCCAGACTGAACAATCCCAACTCTCTCAGCCTGTCCTCATACGGGAGGTGCTCCAGCCCTCTGATCATCCTTGTAGCTTCCTCTGGTCCTGCACCAAAAGCTCCATCTCCTTCTCATGTTGAGGATTCCAGAACTGGCCACAGTACTCCAGATGCGGTTGGTACGTTCATTTTGAAGTGTGCTTTTCAGCAGAGAATCACATTAAGGCCTAGACTACTATCAAAAGAAAGCTAAACAAAATGGGCGAACTAATTTAATCCTGTCACCGTTAATCTTGTAATAAATGCTTTCTTCATTGTTTAATGGGCAATATATTCAATTACGATTCTCTGTTGCTCAGTACTGTATCTTAGGAGAGACATTACAGAAAACTCGGCAACAGTTAGGACGGAAGTGACAAGTATTTTTGAAGGTGGCTGTAACTGACAGAAAATTATGTTTATGGATTTTTGCTGAATAATTTAAATACCAAATTAAAGGAGTAGTAGAGTCGTCCAATTTGTCTCTTCTAATAATTTTAAGTGCATTATCGTAGAGAGAATGTGAAAGTGTAGCAACCATTTGAGGCACTAATTGAGCTGCTTCTCCCACCGGTAACTTGACACTTAATTCCTTATCACCCTTAGCTAGACTTACTGCAAGACTCTGCTATAAATAGCAGGGAACTTCGCTTGAACTTCTCGATTGCAAAACTACATCTAAAATCCCTCTGATGTCTTAGCCTCTATACTGTCTATATAGAGACTGGGGATCACCTGTTGTTTTGGCTTGGTTTTGTTATCCTTTTGTTATCTTTATATGTAATCCTTCTCTAGAAAGTGGTAAGATATCAAAACAAAAGCTGTAGAAAAGACTGGTGAAATGTTTGTGGATTTTCTGTTTGTAGAATTGTCGGCAAAAGAATACAGCAACTTAGTCCAAAATTCTCTTTATCATTGAGATGCTTTCTGGGTGTTTTTTTCAGTTGTGGCCTGAAGAATGTAAGATATTCTGTCACAAAAGTTACAAAGAAGAAGTCCAGTCTTAAAAGTAGAGAACATATGGCCAGTGGCTTAATACTTGCTATGCTGGTACTAAAATGCCATCAAGTATGAGATCAGAAGACACTCTCTTAGACTTCTCAGCCTCTGGTAAAGATGGTCTGATTTTCATTTTCTATTTGCAAATGATATTTTTGCATTTTCCCCAATTTTGATTTGTTGGGTTTGGGTTTTGTTTGTTTGTTTGTTTTTTAATAAGACTCATGGGGTAACAATTTGCATGTAAGGGGTGGATTCATTTTGAAAGTAGATGTGGTTGTTCTCATGTAGACATGTATTTGAACTTTTAAAGAGATTTCTCAAGGTGGGAGATAATATCACAGAAATGTAATATTACAAAACATTTAAGCAATTAATCAGTCATTCTGTGGCCCCAGCTACAGAAATAAGGCTTTGAGCAGTGAGCTGGATTTTCTGTTTTCATTTTCTTGAGCAGCCATTACATATTTTTCTGTTCCTGCAGAGCAGGGCCTGTGTTTTGAGTTGGTTGATTTTTTTTTTTTCAATAAAGACCCCACATTTAGCTAAGTTAATGGCAAAATTTGAATAACAGGCTTCACAATATTTCACTGTATATGCGCAGTGTTCTATTTCTGCTATCCTAACTGACAACCATATAGTAAAGCTGCATCAGTTGTGTGCTCTTGAGCAGGACTGATGATGTGGAAAACTAAAGTTTTTGGTTTATGTCACCAAACTTTAAAAACAAAAAATAAAGAAAGAAATCCCTGTTTTTCCTTTTACAAAATGCCTTAAAGTGAAGATGTGCGATTCCATTTTGATTAAAAGTAATTACAAGTAATGTTAATTAGCTCCTGATCCCATGAGGTTCAAGGAATGCTCTATTTAAGCTTAACTAATATGAAAAATTAAGATTTCCTGAATATTTCCATAATAAACTGGAATGTGTTTTCCTTTATTCTTTCCCAGTGTTTAAAAGTAAAGATCTCTTAAACAATAAATCAAAATTTAAATGCCCAGAACAAGAACACAGAAGCTACTAAGAACCTTATTGTCATCATTCCAATAACTGATTTTAAACTTCAAATTTTCATGGATAGGTAACCATTCACTTTCTACATGAGTTGCTGTGATAAGAATTTATTACAGGACCTCGGGGAAATGTTGTTACATCTATTAAAAAAAAGTTACCGTTAATTTTGTGGAATTAGAACATCGATTTAATTTGGCCTCCTTTAATTGATGTTAGGCAGCTTGGGAACTGATGTCCTCACTTTGTAAATGCACTTAATCACTTCTTGCTACAAAACCTTGAACATAATTTTTCCAATCAGAGCTGACAGTTGTAGGGTTAAAGCTCAAAGCTAATAAATTCACATGGACTAGATACTGTACTACCTGGTAGCCTTCTTTAAAATATTCATATTGTAAAGGAAGTCCAAATAATCTTAATTAGATAATCTCAGTAACTGTTACTCTTCTAAATACATTTTATTTGCTAATGTTTGCACGTTAATTAGATTTGGTGATATTTTCTTCATGGGGAAATGGATATTTTCTTCATTCCTGTGCTTATATGGTTGTGAGCTAGCATACTGTAAAACACAGCTAAATATATGGCCAGAGTGCCTGGAATTAAGTGGCACTTGGGTTGTCATTTCTGAAGGCAGAGAGGTTTCAGCAGCATGCGGACAAAGACACTGTCAGGTTAAAAGCCATCCAGTTCACAAAAGCAAATGTCAACATGCTCAGGTTAATGATGGCACTTTAAATGAATGATATGGAAATAATTACTTTTAAAATTTGCCTGCTTATTCTCATTTGTGGTATTTCTTCAACTTTTCACACCTCATTTGGAGAATAAAAATAGATTTGTGAGTGAAGAGTTTTAATGACTTGTTCCTGATGAATAATCATTGCTGCAATCAAAGTTCTCCCTCGAGATCACGGTCCAAATATGAAAGAGATGTTGGTTGGGGGAAGAAGAAAAAGCTCCAAGAGTCCTGTTACTATAAAATACCATTTTCCATTAAAGTTATTTCCCCTCCTATTGTCAGTCTTGCTTATGATCCCCCAGCCACCTAGGAGAAACAGTGGGAGCGGAAAAAAAACTTTAGTCTTGGAAAAGCTTCTCAAGCAGTCAGAAAAGAAATTAAGTTGGATTTTATTTTTTTTTCTTTCAGCAGTGAAGGGCTAAATAAAATAAGTAAACCTATGTGGCAGCTTTTCAGATTATTAGTTAGTTACCCAGTCTTTTATTCTATGCTACCAGTGAAGAAAGCTCTGACTGTCCATAGTGGAGGCCACACACCCCTGTAGCTACCAGCATGGTGTGCCAGAGATCCTCTCCTGTTTTATCTCCACTGCTGAATCTCAAGTGTAAGGCTAAGAATGAGACATTCAAAGACAGAAACAAGTCTGTATTTACTGGCTTCTTCTTTCCTTCCCTCTTTTGAGCAGATAAGAGTAAATTGGTGAAAAGGAAAAAGCACATTTAACAATTCAAAATTATAGTTATAATTAACTAAGCAGACCCTGAAGCTTAGACCGTTCAAAGACACGACAACAACAGAAACTAACCACAACTGAATTACCAGTTCTATAGACTTCCTCTATTTAATTTAGTCTTTAGAAAGTTTATTTGTATATATAGGCAGAATTAGTTTGAGGATTCTATTCATTGACTTGAAGTCCACTCTCTAAACACACAGCAGAGACAGGCTTCTGTTTATACACTTTCTTTGACAACTGCGTGTTTTTTCATAAAATATGTTTTTTTCTGTTTTAAAAAAGTAAAGCAAGTTGTTTCAAATTTATAAATTGGAATAAACAGCCTTATTTCCCAAGTGATAATAACTTTTCTCAGGTGAATACATTCCTAGGCACTTTTAAATTATGAATGTAAAATGCTAACTGGGTCAAAGCAATGTGAAAACTGTTTTGGCTTACTATATGATCATGATGAGTTTTATTTTAGACCATTCAGATTTTGACATGATTTATTAATATATTTATCACTGTCAAAATTATTGCTCTCTTTTTACCAATTGTTCTTCACACAGAAGCTTGAACATTTCTACCACTTGTCTAAGACTGCAGATAAGCTCATCGGATGAGTGCAAAGGAGTTTGAACTCTAAGGGATGAAGCAGATGATTTTTTAAATGTGCAGATATTTCCTTCTCAAATGACATTATCTGAACCCTGTTGATCCTGTGTGGTGTCAGGAATTGATGCACTGAGGGTAGATGTTCAACTTTATCTGAAATATTCCATCTCTGCAAGTCTTAGAAACTGAGAATTTTAATGGGGGATAATTCTTCTACACTAGGAAACATACTGTGTTATGCACATGGATAAAAGCAGCATATATTTATGTTTGCTTTTAATAGAACTTCTAATAGAAAGGAGAGACTTTCCCTTATATATGTTACATCATCCCAAGCTAGTACTGAGCTTGTGAGCATCCTCCCTTCACATGGGACACAATCTGCTTTTAAACACTTAAATAACTAGGCTAGCTAATTTCCAAACAAAATTATAGAAGACCAAACAATTAGGTTCATTTTAATCTGTTTTGTGCCAAATGCATTTAAAAGAATACTCTCTGAGGAACAGATCATCTAACACAATCAGATCTGAGAATGACCAGTTCATCTGTATGAAAATGTAAGTGCCAACCATCTGTTTTTCAAGCCTTGGTACACTCATAAACATCTATTTTGTGTAATTAACTGCTTTTGTCCTTTATGTTAGGGAGTCGTAAATAACTTAACTGTGCCAGAGAAAGAATACTGTTGGTTTTCATACAGATGTGTTATTTCTTCCAAGGACAGGGCATTTTCAATACTGTAAAATTAAGATCATTGTTCTGTCGTTCTCAGCTGAAGTAACTGCTTTTCACTGTGTTCATAGGGAACTTACCCTATTGTGTATTGCTTAATCTCTGAAAAATCAGTTATAAGTGAATTCCTGTATCGATCTGATTTAGTACAGAAGTGTACAGAAATACCACTGGGATATCATCACTATAAAATCTGTCCTGGGGATTTTATGTAATTGGATTTGCAAAGTACACATTTCTCGGGACTGACATTTCTATTTTTATATTAAATATTTATCTTTCAAGTCAGTAGCTTGCGCTGACCATTTCACTGATGAAATTGAGGACAGCTTGGGATTCTGTTGTTGATGTTTGTATTTAACCTCTGACTTTTGAAGGAAATTCATTAGTTAATATACAGTTCCCAGTAGTTCACTTAACTTTTTTTAGTCGTGCAGTAAGGTGACCTCTGCGAGATCCACAGCCAACTGTTTATGGTGGTTTTTTAATGAGCTACCTTCGAGGAAACCTATCATGAGGGCCAGCTTTAGGTACAAGCAAAGCAGGTAGTTTTCTAGAGTTGTAAATTGATAAGGGTATCCAAATCCCAGTTTAAGACAAGATAGAACTTCACTGCATTTCCCAGCACCAGCTGCGTCTCCTTGCCTTGGTTTCCCTCCTCCTGTGGTGACAGCAAAGCAGCTCTACAACCACAGTCTAAGAGGTGTGGAACACAGTGCTGGGCTGCCTGGTTGTGTAGGAATGGAGTCAGGAAGGCCATGGCACAGCTGGACCTGAACTTGGCAAGGGAGATCAAAGCATGTGTACTCCTTGTGATGAACATGACTAGCAAACTGATACCAACAGACAAGGAGGAGGCTAAAGTGCTCACTAATTTTTTTGCCTCAGTAATCTTTGGCAACCTAGGAAAGCAAAGTCCCTCCCACTGTAAGAAAAAATCAGGTTTCTGAACCACCTGAGGGACCTGAGCATATGTAAGGCTATAGGATCTCACAAGATGCATCCCAGAATCCTGAGGGCACTGGCTGATGCAGTTACCAAGCCACTCTCCATGATATTTGAAAAGTCATGGTGTTCAGGTGAAGTCCCTGGTGACTGAAAAAAGGAAACATTCCATCCATTCAGCTGCAGAGTCTTCAGCACAGGGAAGACATGGACCTGTTAGAGTGGGCCCCAAAGAGAGCACAACAATGTTCAGGTGGATGGAGCATCTCTGCTGCGAGGAAAAAGGATGTGAGAAAGTTGGGGGTTTTCCACATGGAAAAGAGAAGGGTCTGTGGAAGGANGCTGGACCTGAACTTGGCAAGGGAGATCAAAGCATGTGTACTCCTTGTGATGAACATGACTAGCAAACTGATACCAACAGACAAGGAGGAGGCTAAAGTGCTCACTAATTTTTTTGCCTCAGTAATCTTTGGCAACCTAGGAAAGCAAAGTCCCTCCCACTGTAAGAAAAAATCAGGTTTCTGAACCACTGGAGGAACCTGAGCATACGTAAGTCTATAGGATCTCACAAGATGCATCCCAGAATCCTGAGGGCACTGGCTGATGTAGTTACCAAGCCACTCTCCATGATATTTGAAAAGTCATGGTGTTCAGGTGAAGTCCCTGGTGACTGAAAAAAGGAAAAATTCCATCCATTCAGCTGCAGAGTCTTCAGCACAGGGAAGACATGGACCTGTTAGAGTGGGCCCCAAAGAGAGCACAACAATGTTCAGGTGGATGGAGCATCTCTGCTGCGAGGAAAAAGGATGTGAGAAAGTTGGGGGTTTTCCACATGGAAAAGAGAAGGGTCTGTGGAAGGATCTTGTGGCCTTTCAGTACTTAAAAGGAGCTTGTAAGAAAGATGGGGACAAACTTTTTAGCAGGGCCTGTGGCAACAGGATGAGGGGCAATGTGTTTTTTTACTAAAAGAAGTTATATTTGTAATTGATATTAAGAAGACATTTTTTATTATGAGGATGGTGAGGCACAGGTTGCCCTGAGAGGTAGTAGGTACCTCATCCCTGGAAATATTTAAGGTCAGGTTGCATGGGGACTTGAGCAACCTGTTGTAGTTGAAGATGTTCTGTCTCATTGCGGGTGCCTAGACTAGATGACCTCTAAAGGTCTCTTTCAACCCAGTCTATTCTATGATTCTGCCCTTCCTGAGCTCTGCCCTCTTATAGGGGGCAAGAGGTTGTGCAGATAATAGATCCCTGCTGATATGATGCAGGGCATGTAGGCAGATGCTGTTAGCAGCATGAATTTCCTTTACTGCTTGTCTTTTACAATCACAGTTTTGCAAATGCATACGTTTCACATGGACATTTATGGAGAAAGACGGAGGCAACAGGATCATAGTATTTTCTGGAGACAGACAGCTTATTCTAACTTTCCTGGGGAAAATAGTGTTTGATGAAGTCAGGCTCTCAAAGCTGTAAAATAGAACTTCTCTATATTGCAAAGAAATTTTGAAATGCTTTTGGTTGATTCTGTAAAAACTNAGCTTGCGCTGACCATTTCACTGATGAAATTGAGGACAGCTTGGGATTCTGTTGTTGATGTTTGTATTTAACCTCTGACTTTTGAAGGAAATTCATTAGTTAATATACAGTTCCCAGTAGTTCACTTAACTTTTTTTAGTCGTGCAGTAAGGTGACCTCTGCGAGATCCACAGCCAACTGTTTATGGTGGTTTTTTAATGAGCTACCTTCGAGGAAACCTATCACGAGGGCCAGCTTTAGGTACAAGCAAAGCAGGTAGTTTTCTAGAGTTGTAAATTGATAAGGGTATCCAAATCCCAGTTTAAGACAAGATAGAACTTCACTGCATTTCCCAGCACCAGCTGCGTCTCCTTGCCTTGGTTTCCCTCCTCCTGTGGTGACAGCAAAGCAGCTCTACAACCACAGTCTAAGAGGTGTGGAACACAGTGCTGGGCTGCCTGGTTGTGTAGGAATGGAGTCAGGAAGGCCATGGCACAGCTGGACCTGAACTTGGCAAGGGAGATCAAAGCATGTGTACTCCTTGTGATGAACATGACTAGCAAACTGATACCAACAGACAAGGAGGAGGCTAAAGTGCTCACTAATTTTTTTGCCTCAGTAATCTTTGGCAACCTAGGAAAGCAAAGTCCCTCCCACTGTAAGAAAAAATCAGGTTTCTGAACCACCTGAGGGACCTGAGCATATGTAAGGCTATAGGATCTCACAAGATGCATCCCAGAATCCTGAGGGCACTGGCTGATGCAGTTACCAAGCCACTCTCCATGATATTTGAAAAGTCATGGTGTTCAGGTGAAGTCCCTGGTGACTGAAAAAAGGAAACATTCCATCCATTCAGCTGCAGAGTCTTCAGCACAGGGAAGACATGGACCTGTTAGAGTGGGCCCCAAAGAGAGCACAACAATGTTCAGGTGGATGGAGCATCTCTGCTGCGAGGAAAAAGGATGTGAGAAAGTTGGGGGTTTTCCACATGGAAAAGAGAAGGGTCTGTGGAAGGATCTTGTGGCCTTTCAGTACTTAAAAGGAGCTTGTAAGAAAGATGGGGACAAACTTTTTAGCAGGGCCTGTGGCAACAGGATGAGGGGCAATGTGTTTTTTTACTAAAAGAAGTTATATTTGTAATTGATATTAAGAAGACATTTTTTATTATGAGGATGGTGAGGCACAGGTTGCCCAGAGAGGTAGTAGGTACCTCATCCCTGGAAATATTTAAGGTCAGGTTGCATGGGGACTTGAGCAACCTGTTGTAGTTGAAGATGTTCTGTCTCATTGCGGGTGCCTAGACTAGATGACCTCTAAAGGTCTCTTTCAACCCAGTCTATTCTATGATTCTGCCCTTCCTGAGCTCTGCCCTCTTATAGGGGGCAAGAGGTTGTGCAGATAATAGATCCCTGCTGATATGATGCAGGGCATGTAGGCAGATGCTGTTAGCAGCATGAATTTCCTTTACTGCTTGTCTTTTACAATCACAGTTTTGCAAATGCATACGTTTCACATGGACATTTATGGAGAAAGACGGAGGCAACAGGATCATAGTATTTTCTGGAGACAGACAGCTTATTCTAACTTTCCTGGGGAAAATAGTGTTTGATGAAGTCAGGCTCTCAAAGCTGTAAAATAGAACTTCTCTATATTGCAAAGAAATTTTGAAATGCTTTTGGTTGATTCTGTAAAAACTGATGATAATAAACCTGTTCCTCATGCTACATGTTGTGTTACTGATGGACAGAGTTGTATTCTGTAAGCCGTGAATGAGTTTGTGGCAATCTCCTGTTCCTTCCTAGAAAGTATTCTTAATCAAGCTATCACCTAATTAACTTTGCAACCCATTTGGCAGGAGCACAGGGGAAGCAGAAAGATCAAGAGCCAGTATGACTCCATACCTGTGAGTCATGTTCTGGTACCAGCTGAGTGGCCAAGCTGTTGCGAACTCCTGCTGTTCCACCCCACTCCCAACAGGCAGGCACCTGCTGTTTTGTGAAAGTGCTGCTGTTCAGTTGATCTGAGGGTCTGCCTTGGATGAAAGTGAAGTCCAGTTAGGCCCTGGTCCCAGGTAGGGAATGCAATGCTGCTAATTGCTTTCCTTTAAAAGGCACCAATCCCTGTCTCAATACATTAGTGTTGCTATTGGACTCATCAGACCAAAAACGCAGGGCTTGGGCCAGGCCCTAAAATAACTTGTAAAACTAGATACTTTTTTAGCTCTGAGAAATCTAGAGCCTGAGAATTAAAATCCGAAGTCTTAAATCCTGGCTATCCTTGTGGAGTCCCTGAAGAGTGAATTTCCTGTAGTGCCTCCCTTAGCTATCTTAAGTATAGGGGAAGACAGCTGGGTTCTCTCCTTTAATTAGACTAAGGAAGCTGCTCATAAAAAAAATTGGAAAAGGGAGCAGGAACTATCCAACTTCCTAGTGGAAATGCTGTATGAATATTATTGGGAGGGAGTAAGCAGATCTGAGAAGTTAAATAAGCCAAAGAGTTATCAATTGTTTTTTCCCATTTTTGCACATTTCCCTGGTAACAGTTGGGCAAGTCGATGATTCAGAACATGGTTCCATTTATTTGGTTGAAAAGGGATGAGAGTTGTAAATATTTTAGAGGAATTTGTGGTAAGTTTCGTCTACTGTGACTCATAAGGATTTGTGTTATTATTATGAAAACATTTGTAAAGTTAGCGTCTGTCTTTCCTTCAAGAAATGCTACCTTGAGAATCCATGCTAGGACTGTGGTGTTCATTGCTTTTCTGTTTTTTCTCTAGGGTTTGAAGTGTTAGTCATCATAGCAGGGCACTAAAACAGTGCCTGGTGCTATGTGTGACAGTGTGTAAAATGAATGGCAATATTCAGACTGTGCATAGACTGAAAATATTATCATGAGGCAGCTATTGAGAGAAACAGCGATTGCTTATTGCATTCAAAACCATATCAAAGTTAAAGCTAAGCAAGTTCTTTTTTAATGTGTTTCATGCACCAGGTAATAGAATTCATGGGCAACTGAGGGAGTAGGCTTACATATATATATATGTATATGTATATATAAATAAATATATAAAAAGAAGTAAAGGAAGAAATGAACATATACTACCCAAAGTGTTCTCTAGATGTATATGTAAAAGAATAGTATTTGCAATCTTTTGTAAATTTTCAGTAAATTTTCAGTTATACTGCATGTAACATGGGTGCCATACACTTATACCAGCATAGCAAGTCCAAACTCAAGCACCTAGCCTGCTTTTCTATAATTCATAGGATTTAAAATGTGATTCTTCTTTGGGAAGTGTCCTTAAATAATTCACCCTGCTTAGTTTTAGGGTTGCAGAGTACAGATAGGTCAGACCTTGGTACTTAAGCTACTAAATGTTTGTACAAGCTTTGAAAGGAACAGTGTTTTCATTATAGATATTCTTGTTATTGTGCAGTGAGTGCATTTATAAATTGCTTATAGAAAGTGAAAATACTCTACAGACAGAACAAGTTACCAGTTAATGCAATTGCTTTTTCAGTTGAAACAATTCAGGGCCAGAGGAGATAGAATTACAGCGCACATGCTGCTGTCTGCATTTTCCAGAGTATTATGTCCTAACCAGACTGTGTGGCTAAATTTCTGTAAGATCTGGACTACTACTGACATATCCACAGAAGCCACGTGTGCTTCTTTCTTTGGGACTAAAGCGTGGATTTTAAAATCCAAACGATCTTTTTGATCATGTTAAAGGATGTCACATTTGCTACTCTTGGGCCAGAAAACAATTCCTGTTCTGGAGGCTGCTTTAGTGCCCTTCATTACAAAACATTCCTTCCTTCCCCGAAAAAAATTGTCTGTTGCTATAGAACAAGTTATGTGAACAAAAATGAAATGTCAGGATCAGCATTTCAACAATCTCTAGCTCCTTAGGATTAACTTTAAGATTCACAACAGAATTTTTGCTTCAATGTTATGAATCTTAAAGTTATTGTAACTAACATAAAATGTCCAGTGAAACCTTTTGTGACTAATTAAAATGGAGCTTGAGTGGTGCTTCAAAGTATTGCATTAACAATTTACTTATTTCACAAAGCTGTGTTATTAGCTGATTCTGTATTGTACTTCTCATAACAACAGAGCTCTTTTGGGGAACATCTTCATTGTCTCGTGTTAGGTAGAAATCATTTATTGTTTATTTGTTGCTTTGGCCACATAGATCCGTATGCACACTTTCCTTTTCCCTTTGCTACAGTCTATCGCACTTGTCCGTTTAACTTACATATAGGGATCTCTATTTAATATAATTTTTAAAGCATCACTTTACTCATCCTTGAATACTTAAAGAGTGCCAGAACATTTTGGAATGGTACATAGGAAGCGATGTTGCTTTAGTTTACCAAGTCACAAGCAACAGAATATAATGTTAGCTCTGAACTACAAGTTCAGAGCTCAGGGTTTATTTAAAGTATCGAAAATGCAGGTTCTTGAGTTTTGCCTGCACATTGTTTTAAGTCATACCACTGATTGACTTCTGTTGCTATAGAAATATCAGAAATGCTATTTCAACATAGAAGAGCTAATTGCACTTCTACTGTCATGGAAACAAATAGCTTTTTCTTTGTTCTATGATGATGATCGGTGAAGTTGAAAAATAGCAGATTAAAACCAGCAGTGAACCAATGAAGAGGTGCCACCAAGCATCTTCCATGTATAACAGTATTAAAACACCCCAAGCCAGGCTTTATTTTTCATCTAAGTTTGAGGAAAGTCAAGGCGTTTGATACAAAATTAAAGCCTGGCTTGTGTAATACAATACATGGAATACATTTAGTAAGAAGTTCTAGCTTCACAGTCACTGAATGTAAAACAAGAACAACATTTGTATAAATGAAGTTATTCCATGACTTGGCATATCTCTGCATTCAATGATTTTGGTTGGACTCAATAATCCAGTGGGACTCTTCCAACCTGGTTATTGTATGAGTCTATGATTTTGCAAACCTCAGTGTCCAGCTCCAGCACACCAAATGCCGCTGCTATACCTGGGAGCCTCCACTCCCCATACAGCAAAGAGATCTTTGCAGAGCGTTTAATGTACCCAGGGACTGAATTCCTAGTCTTTCTCTGTTGAGCATGAGCTCCATTTGTAGGTGCTTTTTGTTTGGTGCCATAAGCAACAGGACTTCGCTTTCACTTGTGCTCAATACCATTATGTGTGGCATGTATTTGTATTGTGAATGATTTAACATGTCTCCTAAATTATTTTTAATAGCAAAATTGATAGAAGTCCTATTATGCAGTAGACTAATAGCCTGGATGTTTTAAACTAGCTTCACTACTAAAAACTGTAACATTTGCCTGGAAATTTCAAAGGCAGATATTTTACTCATCAAAGAAACAGTAGCTGTGCAAAACAAGTATTTTAATAATAGTAATTTGGTTTGCGTTCTAGAGTGATTGACAAATATATATATAAACTGAGGTCCTTTAATGATGATTACAGGCACTGGATAGGAAAGTGTTCTTAGACAATGAATGTCCCTGGTTTTCTCTGCATTTGACCTGAACAATTTGATCTAGAAAATATGAGTTAATAGTCCTAATTCAGATGCCACCTTCTGCTCTGCATGTCACCTAGGGCCAGCACTCTGACAGTGCTTCTTCCCTTCCTGCTTTCTAAGCAACATGAAAACTAGCAAGCAGACAGAGCTTCCTGCTTTAGGATTCATTTGGTGCAGGGATATTGACTGATGCTTTGAAATATTCCCCTTTTTTCCTGACCCATGGGCAAAACTCTGATATTACTATTCACTGAATATTCACATGTGGGTGCCCCTTTGGTTTTGTGTGAAAACTGCCTCAAAGCTTCTCTTGCTTTTCTAAACCTCAAACCATCAGAGAAGCATCCTGTGAGCATTGTCACTGTGCTGAGTGAAACGTCAAGGCTACAGATGACACTTCTACTGGCACTTGGTGCACAATAGTTGCCAGGTGACATTTCTTTCTAGTGGGAAGTAAACAGCGTGATTTATTGTGCTGCTTATGGAGCATTGAATGATATACTTCTGTGCTCTCTGAAATTTCTTCACTTCTTGAGCAATTGTACTAATTCAGCTCTTCAAAGCCGTCACACATCTGTGATGCTTATGAGAACACAGGTCAGCCCTGATCTTGGGGCTGCACTGGGTTCTGCTCCATTGTGGGATCACTCATATCTCTCCAATTTCACCTGTGAGCACTTTGAGCAATACAGACCTACTGTTCAAACTTCTACTTGCTGAATTATTCTGTGAGTTTTATAGAAAACATTGCATCAGAAAGACTGTATGGGATAACTTCTTCTGGCAGGACCTAATCTCAGATCTGTCTTTGATGTGCAGATTCTGTCAGACGCTCACACAAGGTCGTTCCTCTGGGCCTCATCTCAGTTGCTCGGGTCAGCCAGCAATCTGCACAGCAGTATATTCTGTTTTGAATTCCTTTACGTAGCAAAAGACGAGTCCACTCTGAAAACATAAGAACTGTCCTGTTTGAATGCTAATGAGATACATTTAGGAAATTCACATAATTTTTAATTGCTCCAACCTCACCTGTGAATTACTTTCTCTACATTCTACATTGAAATTTAAAATAAAGACTTAGCAAAAAGATAGGTGTTTGTGATAATATATTTTAGGATGCAGCAAGTGAATAGGTTTTCTTCTGCAATGAAAAGAAAAATTATTCAATTACATAAAATAACAGGATACTAAGTAGATATTTCAAAGAAGAGGTCATTCAGACAATCTGATGAAATGCATAAAATTGACTGCCCTCATTTTAGTCACTTGCCGTCTAGATTTCTGTAGACGATTCTGACAGAGACATGATACTTTAGGAACATAGCATGTTCAACTAGTCTTTTCCTCAACAGCCATCACAGCCAAGACTGATGGAATTTATCACAGAGTCCTGTACAGGAGACAAATACATTTTAATAATAGTTTTAAGATTTGAAAATAACTTGAGGTCTGTAATGAACGTATGTTGTTGTCTGCTGTAATAAATGTCAGTTATGTATGGCGGTGGCAAAATTACACCTAATTTTATTTATTCATTTAAATAGTAGAATGCAACTGCAGAAACAATATAGATTTCTTTTCAGACTTTTGTTCTTTCTAGAAAAAAAACACCCAAACTTATATTGTGAAATATGCAGTACTTGAGCATTTTTCCCCCAGTTGTGAGCATTTTCCATTCTTCTTGGGAAAACTCATCATGGGAACAATCACATATTACGAATGGCCTTGAAAAATAAATAAACAATGTATTCTTTTGTTAAGAGAGTGTGTGCGTCTGTCCTCCTCTGTATTCCTTCTGTGTTGTTATTCTACAAAGTCAATTCTTCCAGAGAATGTATTTGATTTTTTTTCCCCTTGTAAGAAGCTTACAGGACAAAGAGCAATAGAAATTCACCTCAATATTGTTCTTGAGGAGCTATTTTCCCTTACTACCTTGAACAAGCTCCTTGTATGAAAAATGAAATAGAAGGAAAACATTAAACTATCTGCCTTTTATCCCTCTCATTTAACGAAGCAAGATTCTCCTGTAGAATGCCTTAGAGTATTTAAAAAGCCTAGTGATACATTAATTACAGACTGAAGAAAATGTTACTGCCTTGTCTGGTGCTCTAGGTGAGGTTTTGCAGGATAAGTTTCTCTAACTTTTTGTTGCCAGAAGTGGGGAATTGTAGAGCCATGGGAAACATTCCTGACACAGGATTTTGAGAGTTACCAGTGAGACTGTGTACGCGCTCACCCATAAACAGTGCTGCTGGCCTGTCTGGCTGCCCTTGCCTTTTAGGAGAGGTTAAAATAGTAATGACAATTTTAGAAAAGATACTAAAGAGAAACTAGAGAGTTTTCCGAAAGGCATAAACTCGATAATAAGTCCTGTTAATCACAAGTCATATTTCATACTTAAGGTTCTTCCTTGGTTCAGTGTTTGTACCCTATCATCTCAAGCTCCTAATACTGTCACTTTGGTTAATGGTGAGATCCGAGGTTAATGGCTTGACACAGTGATGCCTTTTGATCATCTTGAAGTCCTCTGTTACTCTCCTTTGGCTGTTTATGAGCAGCATTGCCTAAGGTCCTATGTTTCTTGAAAGAGCAGGCACTTGGTATAAATACTGTTACAGCTGGAATAAAAAAGCTTAATCGAATAGTGTGTCTCTCACCTAGAAATAAAACCCAGGTAGTGTTCCCGCTAGTTAAGCCTTAAAAATGCCAAGGTTTTGCTCAATTTGGTTGGTCTGTGGGCAGCAGAAATGTTCTGACAAAATGTTGGCGACTTTTAGAAACTGAGATGACTTTCTTGAGTAGATAGTGATAAATATTTAACAGGTTTCCATTTTGAGGAGAAAGCTCTTATTATATCATCTAGACAATAAGCATTTGTGTAATGAAACATATAACATTAAAAAAAATCTCTTCCAGCTGTGATCCAAAGTTCTACCAGTAATATACTTTATAAATTTACTACTATCTCAAACTACTGTCACAAAGAATCAAAACAGAACATAATAAAGCTGCCATATGTGAAAGAATTCCACACCCCCCTTCCCCAAAGGGAAGCCCAACAGTCAATATCCACTCTGAATACTGATATATCAGAAATTATCTCAGCTCTGTTCATCCTCATTTTGTGTTGTCATTCAGAGGGGATAAAACTGAGTAATTGATTTTGTTTCCTCTAATAATCAGAATCCTCTCGTTTTTACGGAATATACCTTTACATTTGCTGAATAGGTTTCTCATCTGAAAAATTCATTGCTATTTAGTGTACAATTGCATCCAGCCTTAGAATTAATGCCTTTTATTCATATCACTGAGTAACTATTCTGTGTAGTGGAAAGTTGATTTAGGCAATTTTCCCTATAGATTTGTGCATATGTCACCTTTGGGCAAAAGATGAGCTGATAGCATTGAAATGAATGTAATTGGCAGAAGGTCAGCCAGGGAGCCATATACGTCTAGAGTTTCCAGAAAAGCCAGAGTTGTTTCATGTTGGCATATTACTTGATTAGTATGCAGGTAAGGTGATTGTGCCTCAACAGAATAATTGGATCATTCAAATATCTGCAAGCCCTGGTGTATCTACAAAGCCTGAGCAGTGATTAGATCCTGCCTGTTCATCGCGGCAAGCCTTGAAATTCTTCCCACTGTGAAAAACTAATTTTCTGTGGGAATTTATTAAATAAGAAATCTGCATGCCACTTTACCTTGTAAGCATTACCAGCAGAATACAAAGATTTCTTTTGACTTTGATGTATGCACTTCATGGATGCTTTTATATCATTGTTTTGTTATTTTTCTGCATTCAGCACAAATTCTGGTATTTCTTCGTTACATAGATTTCTGGAGGAGAGTTGCATCTCTCTTCAGTGATAAAGCAGCGGTTCATTTAAAGAGAAGGGAGAGGGGGAAGGGTGTTTTGTGGGGAAAAAGAGAGCCACAATTAAAACATGGCAATACATTTCAGTTGTTCTGTTAAGGATAAAGCCAGAACAAATATTCACAAGTTGTGTTTCATATTTCTGTGCACTAATTGGTTGCTGCTGCATCAGTGAATAGATTTTATCTGATTTTTGTTTTAAAACTAGAGAATGCTAATCTGTGTTAATAAGGAACAACCAATATAACAGTGTAAGATTTCTGTGCTGCCCAGCAGATTTTAAAAAAGGAGGAAAAAAAATAGAATTTAAGCTTCCTCGCTGGTTTGCAAGGTCTATGTCATCCATATACAGAAGTTTTCTCAAGGGCAAAATAACAAGGTCCTTTCTATACTTACAAAATGAACTCATGCTGTATCTTGAATGCCTTAGAGCTACTGTCTCAGTCAAAATACCTTTTCAGTAAGAGGGTGCAGGGTCCAATTAATCTTCTAATCTCAGCTAATGATAGCCAGTCTGTAGTGGAACAGAATAGTCCAAACATCTGCCCCTCTTTGCTCTTTTTTTTCTGTGTGTGATTTTAAGTACTTAATGGCTGTAGTACAGTTACTCCTGGAAGCCAATCTAGAGTTATAAACACAGTATAACTTAAGCTACAGTGTAGCACAGACACAGCAGAAGAT
Organism: Piaya cayana; assembly: GCA_013389865.1. Lineage (NCBI taxonomy): Eukaryota > Metazoa > Chordata > Aves > Cuculiformes > Coccyzidae > Piaya > Piaya cayana. Next base: position 191,952 of record WAAB01018628.1, on the reverse strand, counting down.
AATCACCTAAAAAGAGTAAATCCTCTTGGGCTAAGGAAAAGAGTTGTATGCAGAGCTAAATGAATAATTCATGGAAAATAATTTTTTCAGCTTGTAGAATGGTTTGAGATTCTCTCAACTGTGTATTAATTATTCAGATGTTTCTGAGAAATATTTTCCTTAAACTTTATTGTAAATATTGGAAATTTGAGCTTGATTCTTGCAATGAATTATTTAGAAGACCACATGGACCTTCCAGACCTTAATTGGTTGGGTGTTCACCTGTCTGACTATATTTGGTGTAGATTTAAAACTTGTTTTCAATACAATCTCTGTCTAATGAAACTTAAGAAGTCCTAATTACAAACTATGTTTCCATAGGAAAATGCAGCAGCTTTAATTTTTTAATGAAAGAAGACCATCCAGCACAATATAACATGGCTGAAAGTAATTCAGTTAGAAACTCCAATGGATCTTTAAATACTTTTTCCTGCATAATTTATGCAGCTCTACTCGTGCGATGCTAATCACTACTTATTAGTGTTGAATTTATACTACGCAATAGGGAAATATTTCTTTGTTCCTTCTCTTTTAAGTTGTAATTATCCCTCCATTGATAGGTGTTGGCATCCTAGTGGTTTGAGGATGGTACATTAAATACCCATATATTTGTGTAATGTGACACAGTCGTGCTGTAAAAAGCATCCTGAACCGTTATATAAACTAAGGCAACAGTGCTAAGTTTTCCTCATTTGTGCAGAAGGGAGGAAAAGTGTCGTTGCCTTGATAGTTTCCCATCAAGATGCCAGCACGTGTGAGAAATACAAAGGGATGGGGTATTTTTAGTATTTTTCCTGGCTGCTTTGAGGCCCTTTGGAGGAAATGTTTATCAGATCACTGTCTAAAGTGGCATCGCGGCATGAACTCACAGACCTGGGTCCTGGTAATTTATGGACTAGCTACAGGAAATGTGGTTTTGACACATGTGTTGATGATTTACATAAAATCTGGAGATGCATTATTAATGTCCTTGCTAAGTTCCCTTCAGGTGGGTAAATTTTACTTGTTTTGCCAGAGTAATTACAGTTTGCTTACCTTGCCATAGTTGTTCTTCTAATCTCAATTAGATAAAAAGAATCAGTTTCCTGTAGCAACTGTTTCTGATTCTGCATGTATGTAACTGACTGATTCTGCATGTATGTAACGCCTCTTGCGTTTCTCAAGTGGCTGCGTTTCAGCGATGGTTAAAGTAATAGATGAGGAGAGGGATGGGGGCTATCTTCACTGGGGAAGGTGCTATTACTGCCTCCTTTTTCCTGCTCCGTAACTGGTTCTGTATCCAGTGCCCTATTTTTACCTTCTAGCCTGTGACTCCTGGCCATTAATCTCTGATGTGGATTTTTTTCAAATGCTTTTTGAAAAACGAAATGCACTACAAGCGCAGTATTTCTCTTATCTATCACAGCAGTAATATCTTCAAAGAACTCTAGGAGATTAGTTGAGCATAACCTCCCCTGCCTAAATCTGTGCTGGCTACCCTTAATCATACTGTGTTCTCTTGAGTGCTCTTCAACCTCGTGCTTTTATTTTTCTCCTTCAACTGACTTTACTTAAACTTAGAACGTATATGGGGAGTTTACATGGAGATTAGGCATGGGTGAACAATGTTATCAGTGAGCTCCTACATGAGGAACAACAAAATAAAGGAAAAATACTCTCTAGGCTAGGAAAAAGGGAGCTTGTGACAAGGATCTATAAAACCTGAGTGAAATTGAGAGGATTAATAGGAAATGATAGATCACTGTCTCATCCACTGCCAAAATTAGGGCACAACAAATGAAACTAGCATGAAGCAGAATCAAAACAAAAGGAGCTGGTTATTAACAGAACCTGTAATTAAGTCAGGGAATTTTTTTTTTTACTGTCAGTTTTTATGGTTGGTAAAGTTTACATAGGTTCAAAATGACACTGGACACATTCATGCAAGGCAAGTCTGTCAAGGTCACTTAAATGTCAAGACAGTGAAATACAAGGTAGTCCTTAGGCTACAGATAACAAGGAATTATCACTAAATTTAGCCCTGTACCTACACTCTTTCCTTTTCATCTTCTGACAGCCCATGGCAGGGGGGTTGGAACTAGATGATCTTTAATGTCCCCTCTAACCCAAACTATTCTATGGTTCTACGTGATGTGGGACTACATGAACACATAGACTGACTATCTAGCCTTTGTTTTAAATTTCTTCAAGATCACTGTAGTTGTAAATGAGAGTTCCCTGACCATCAAAATCTTCAAGAATTTTCATCTGGATGTAGACTGACATAGGGTTTGGACTGCATGTCTCACAAGAACAGTTTGAAGCCGCTAAAGGGTTCACTAAAATTCACTGTTTGGCTTAGTGCCCAACATGTTTTGCATAGTTGGCAGAAATTTAGCATGCAGACAACCTGTGCATTGATTGCAGGATTTGAAGTTACACTAGAAAATGCAAATAACTCCATTTTGTCTCTTTCTTAGTTTAGGTTTTCTGATTGGTTAGGTTTACTTGGCCTTAATTAATATTTTTAGAGTGGTAGAGTTTTTTTTTCCTATTCGTGCTGAATGATTTCCCCTCATCCTCTTCTCAAGGGAAAGAATCATCTAGATGAGGACTGAAGGAAGCATTAATTAAACTTAGTGATGGGATAACGTCTACAAAGATGATGTTTTAAGTTTCTTGTCAATTAATGTCCATATCAGGAAGTTTTATAATTTCCTTAAATTTCATCACTAAAGGTAGTGTCACAATGCAGAGGATGTTTGCTGTGTCAGTGTGTGCCTGCCAGGTTATCCAAATCTGAAAATATAAGAGCAGAATCATTTCCTGCTTGCTTGCTTGGACTTTCAAGTCAGTGCAGTAATTTAAATAAGTTTTCTGATGTCATACAAAAAGGTGTTATGACTGGGGTTTTTTTGTTTGTTCAAAAAATTATTGTCAGGAATTATATAGAAGTAGGGGGAGTTGGCATCAGATTGCCAGAGCTGACCTGGCAACAGAGTTGACATTCTCACAAAGTGGGAAGAAAGAGAAAGAAAACAAAAGAGATTATTCCGTGTAGGTAATGTATTCAGTTTTACTGATCTTAAAACCCTGAATCAGAAAGAGAAGTGGTAAACAAAGAAAATAAGCAAAACATCATGTACTGCTATCTCAAAAGAAAATAGTTTAAATATTTAAATAAACAATACAACTTAGGCTTTGAAACAAACGTAGATTAAAATTGACCATCCTGTAGCTGCAGAAAGACTGTACATGGCTGGGATTTTTTTAAAAAAGTCTTTAGTAAAATCAGTGGATTTTAATGGACAATCCATGACCAGAAGTACATAGCCTAAGCAATTTAGCACAACATAGTCTAGAACTTTAGCTGTACTGGTAGTCTGACGTTTCTAATTCTATGTAACCACTGGACAGCTGAGCTGTTAAGTCAACTTTTAAGTAATAATAATTAGAGATATTAATAAATAATATTAATGTCATATTAGAATAGCAATACCATTTTGCTCAGGTATATTTTTAAATTCATAGCGTTTATATTCCAGAAAGATATTTATGTAGTTGAATAAGTCAGAAATGTTACTAAACAATGAACTTATAAGTCTCATGCCAGATAACTGATGCCCAGACAGGAGAAGAATAACTATAGCAGTGTCCTACTGGATCAAACTGGTGGCAGCTTAATGAAGGAAAATATTTTTCTAGGTATCATTGGGCACAAAGTCTTAGAGTTTCTGACTAATTGCAGCTGCCGATCCCAGTGTTCTAATACTGAGCAGGAATGAAACCATTTTTGTTCATTCTGTCAGAGTAGAGAAATGTGTAGAACTAAAGCATCAAATGTATTTGCGTAACAGATGCGTTCATGGAAATCAGAATTTGCTTCCTGACAAACCAGAAGGGTGAAATGCAGCTACCTTCATCAGAGGAGATATTGACTGTGAATTGTTCAGTCAGCTCTAGAAACTTATTAACATTAGTTGAAGAACCTTTAGAGGCAAAATAGAACAAGTCTTCATATTAATCACGTGAGATGCTCCTTTTTGTTAGTTTATATCAAGTCACGTCAAAGTGCTGCTTCAATCTCACCTCATAAAATGTAGATTGTAAGATACATCACAGTGTAAGGAAAAATTTTGGAGACAAAAATACATCTTGAAAGACACCAAATGAATTAATATATTTTTAGTTGAGATTGGGCAGTCTGGTAGGGACACATGGTTGTGGGAAAAAGGGGAAGAAAGGGGAAAAAGACAAGAATTGTCCTGGGAATCTTCCTTGGTTACTGGGAGCACAGACAGGAATCAGACACTCCAAAGGGATCAAGCCAGAGGGCTGAGGAATGAAGGGGCGCTCAATAGCTTTGGTCAGAGAGGAGGAAAACATACCTAAGAGAATACAAAAGAAAACAGTAGGAAAATGAATATGGATATGTACATGTTCCTATACAACTCTGTATTTCAGGTGTATCCCAATGACAATGGTTAGACGCATGACTGGCTCTCTGCATAGGCCTGAGCGCTGATTCCCAGTGGAGGAGGATTGACTTCTTTTGAAAAAAGATATATTTTGAGTGATTTTTTTTACTAATCTTTTGGTAGTGGGATGAGGTGCATGATAACTTTCTCTATTTTAGCATTCAAGGTCTACAGACTGATTTTGAATATTTGGTCCTATAATTTTTTTAATTAAGCACTCTAAAAGTTCAGTGAGACTAAACAGCAAGATTGAAAGAGGAGAAGTTTTAAAATGAACTGACAATTATTCATGGGTCATCCATTCTCCAAATTCATTTAATGAAAGACCCATAAAAGCACACATTGTAAGGTGGTTCATTTTTAATAATTTCTTTAACTTTTTTATCTCATTTTCAAAATTATAAGAGTCATTAAGAGACTAATTTTGAGATTCCCTCCAGAGTTTTCTTAATCAGGCACATTTTATTCTGTCTCTGGTAGCTGTGAATTAAGACTAACTGAGTAAAGTTGTTAAATACCTGTTTAAGTACACACCTCTGTCTATGCAACATGGAAAGCACACATGCAGAACTGAAGTGCAGTAGTAAATTGGGTCAACATCATAATGTCATTAAGAAAGTAATAATACTATCATCAAATTAACTGGATACATTAGGGAAGTGTACTCTGATTTGATAGAATTTCGTTGTTATATAGCTGTACCTTAAAGTATTTTTTAATCTGAGAGAGTTGGGGTTTGTTTAGCTTGGAGAAGAGAAGGCTCCAAGGAAACCTTATAGCGACCTTCCAATACCTGAAGGGGCTACAAGAAAGCTGGGGAGGGGCTGTTTACAAAGGCTTGTGGTGATAGGACAAGGGGCACTGGCTATAAACTGGAGAGAGGAAGATTTAGACTAGACATAAGGAGGAATTTCTTCACAATGAAAGTCGTGAAGCCCTGGAACAGGTTTCTCAGGGAAGTTGTGGCTGCCCCATCCTTGGAGGTGTTCAAGGCCAGGCTGGATGGGGCTTGGAGCCCCTGATCCAGTGGGAGGTGTCTCTGCCCATGGCAGGGGGTGGGATTGGATGGGCTTTGAGGTCCCTTCCAACCCAAACTATTCTATGATCTTCTACTGCAATAAGTGAGATTTTAATACTCACTGTTTACCGGTGGAATATAGCGCTCACTCATTTCTGTTTTAAATTGTACGGGCAAAGAATATAATTCCTTTCACAAAATGGACTATGTTCTTCTGTCTCCTTTTTCACATTGGGTGAGAAACTGAAGGAGAAAACATAACCTGGCTGAATAAATCAGAAACCACGGTTTTATATTTCTATATCCAGTGGAAAACTGTGGCTTTCAGCACACTTACGATTTTCAAAGCTTTATGAATGAGGAAGAATTTTGGTCTGAGAACATTGCCTGAGTTGTAAGTGCTTGAGCTTGCAATGCAGAAAGTTATTGAGAAAATTCTTTACCTTAATAAGGCAAGAACAGGACTCCAGCTGCTCTTTAGCATCAATATCCTCCCCACTGTTTCATTAAAATTAGTTTGTTGTCTTTATTTACCAGTTTAATTTCTGTATCAAACACATTTATTTCAGCCCTTCAACATGATAAATCTCAGTTTTCTAATTAACCAAGATTTACTGGATAATAGGGAAAAAATGCTCAGGTAGATAATTAAAACTATGTATTGTCTGACAGGTCTGTCACCTTCCCAATATTATATACTATACTGGTAACACAGGATGCACTAAACTCTGGAATGAATTCTTAAATGGAATAGACTTTATACTGATGAAATATCTGATGAAGAACGATAACAAGGATGCCCTGGCTGCGTAGTGTTCAGTTACCTGCTAGAAGAACTTTAAGCACCATGAAAGTGCCTTGGTCAGTGCTAAAACCAAAAATCATAGTCATAATAATGATTAAATTGCATTACTGCAAAAGAAGTGGCTCAAAATCCACTTGAAAAAAATCTGTGTGGATACTAAACAGTAGACAAGATAGAGCTAGTGGTCTAACTTTTTCTGAGAAATAGGTTGAAATCATAACTATTTAGCATTAAGTCTTCCCAAGTACTAAGTAATTACACTGAAAGAGAGACACACAATTCTTATAAATGTGACAAGTAAAACAGTGCAGCAAGTGCCACCAATATGTGACTAACTTATCAGACTCACTATATGGACAAATGCTAAAGTTCAAAAAGTTCCTGTGTGTGTAGAAACCCAGATCTTACTGACTTTCACTGGGACTTGGAATTTAAAAAAGAAAATCCAAGATTACCGAGTTCTTATAACAACAGCTTCAAAGCAATTCTGAACTATATGTCATCCAAGACTCAAGCTATACATATAAACAAGAGTAGTATAGTTGAACAGAATTGTCTGTAGTCTATCTTAAGAGAATGCAAGGAGCAAGATAAATCAATTCATCTTTCTAGGTAAGGAACTGGCTTTTCAAATTGCTCAGTTCCCTACTGTTTCTCTGAGAGTGATGGAAACTGCCCTTTTTCTGTGGAAGCCTCATAGAAGCTGTTAAGTATTCAAGAAGGGTTGTTTGGATTTTCTTTAACCTGGTTAGTCGTTTGTAGAATAGAAGTTGAATTAAACTGAAATATTTTTGCTCTTTGGACTGTTTGCCACCTTCTTATCTCATGCTTAATCAATATCAAGGGAGTAAAAAGGGCCTTTGGAGGTTTGGAGATAGAAGCTCAGGGCTCATGAGCTGTTCAGAGGTAGCAGGGGTGACTTTACCCTCCCTTCCGCACCCCCTCTGCTCTCCTGCTGGCAGCTATGAATGTGCTGCATAAATAAGCACAGCTATATCTTGCCACAGTGATTCCACATAGATGCTAGAGTACAGAAGTTTCTGCATCAGCAGGCTGGGATCATAATAGAGTGCAAGGTAAATTGAAAGCTGTTCACTTTTCTTTAAACTGCTGCGTTTGGGTCCTGACGTTCTTCACAAACAAATAAATTTAAAACCATCTCTGGGAGCTTTCACTTTCTTCCAGAAATGAGTTAATAAGAATTTTCAATATCTTTATGTAAGTCATAGGCAGAGCTGGAAGCTATGAGAATAAAATTGCACTTTGTGGTGTGTAACTCTGTGCAGTGTGCCTCTCCAGCCCGCTGAGCTCTCTGGAACATGTGAGGGAGGCTATTTCCCTGCCTTTTATTCTGGTTATCCAGTATCTGATGAGGTCATTACCATTATTTTAATTTCTGTAATAGTACTGGGAAATGGAGTAGGTGATTGCTAATATACTTATTGCCTGCACCTTCTGGACCCTTTTGTTAATACTTACCCTATACAGAGATTTTAAAAATGCACATTTTTCCCCTGGGGAATTAGGCTTTACTTAATGTAGTGGAAATATTCTTCTCTCTCTCTGAAATCTCAGGCAATGGTCTTTGTTAGGTAACAGACCACAGGGCTTCAAGGACTCTGATTTGATTCAGCGTGTGACAAAGTTTATTTTCTTATGAACTTTTCGGGAATGCTTTTTATCTGAAAACCAATACAAAGATTTGCTGATTGATTCTGTGTTAGAGTGCAAAGCAACAGCTAATTAGACATTCCTTTTACTCTTACAGTGACAACATTTGCATCATTTGCTCTGATCCTTTTCTTAATTTTTAATAAATTCTTGACTGCTACACTTTTATTCATTAACTTCATTTTTGAAAGGATTGACTCAGCTTTTTCAAATGCGTACATGAACACGAAAGAATAGAGCCAAGATGCTTGATTCTTTCAAGTCACAATCCCAGATGCCTCCGAACTAGTTTCGTGATCATTATGCTGCAGCAGTAATTCAAGTACCTTACTGCCAGGATGCTTTCTGAGTGTGCAATTAGAAACTCAGAGCTGTTAGTCTAAGCTGTGTTCTGTTTCTGTGTTCTTGGTTGAGGGCATTTCACACGTCTATCAGGTTTGAGAATCTCCTTGATTGAGGTAATGATGTTCAAATACCCTTTAAACAGAGAGGAACTTTATGCCTTCGTTGCACTTTTTTTGGTACATTGGTTAAAAAAATTATCCTGGGGCTAAGAAAAGGCCTAAGAATAAATGTGCAAGTTAAAATATCAGTGTTTTGGAAGAGCTGGACAGTGTCAGACTGGTCTTTGGAGGTGGTTTCTGACACCAAGAGTTCCCATGTAGAAGTGTTTTACTGCAGTAGGCAAATTCTGTAGTATTCCTAGGAATAACTCTCAAAAATATTTGGGTTTAGTAGCTTCTCATCCCTCTTGTTTTCTAATTTTTAATGTTTATTTGCATTGGCGAAATGTGCAGAGTGCACCAGCAGCTAATTTGGAGGGACAACTCTCCCTTGTAAAGTAGCAGAAAATAAGTATCTGAACAGACAATGAGTATCTATTTCAAGAATTAACTCGACACAGCCAGGCAAACAGATCCATGATATGGCCTCTGATTATCTGCACTGTAACAAACTACAGTTTTGAAAAACTAAGTTTAAAATACTCAGGAGTTAATTGCAGCACTGTGTGAAGAAATGTCTTTAATCTTGTTTGATGGAACCTGTGGTGATTTGCCATTATGATAAGATCATGTAGCAGGGTAAACACCATGAGCTGCCTTAGTGTCTACATATATGTAATAGATATTTAGACAACATGCATATAGATATTTTTTATTGACCTGTTCTTCCAGCTCATTAAACACAGCTGCTGCTTGCTATCAGGAGAAAGTGCAATGAAAGTCATTTGCAGAGGGAGGTGATTGGTTGTATTAAATCCACCATGTGGTGTTTATCTTGCTTCATAAAAGAGAAGCTGTTTTATTGCAGATGTTTGCCAAAACCCAGTAATCACTAAATGGAGTGAAGAGAGAAAGTGATAGAGAAGTGTAATCTATACAGCTAGTTGGAGAAAAAACCTTTTCCAGTGTTGCTGGATAATGATAGGTATCCTCCACCTGTCAACAAAGTAGAGGGGCAGTAGAAAGAGCTTACCTGAGCTGTCTTTATTTTCAAAAGCATTTTGATTTTTAGCCAACACTGACAGTCAGTGGCTATTAATATTGTTTCCTTGTCCTTTAATTGTTCAACTGCTTATAGGGGAAATACCGATCCAGACACAGGTTAAGCCCAGCTCCAGTTCATTTTGAAATCATGTTGAAATTCATTATTCCATGAAAATTTCCACCATGCTCTCTAAGTAACTTTGTCATAGGTCCTTATGAATCATTCGCAGTTGGTGATGTTCAATCAAAGGTGTATCTTGCACATAATAATAAGGGTCTAAAGGGAACCGACTGACTGTTGTCTCTCCTTTGTGGAGTCATTTACCTTCACTGTACATCAGAACTACTGAGTATTTTTTTTAATGGGAATTTTAAAGGAAATTTTCTGAGGTTGTGGATATGGTTTATGTCAATAAACAGAAATTTTGAAAGAGACCCAACCAAGAATACTGTATTAGTCACTGTACTTTCAGTCAATGTCCATTAGATCAATCAAAAATTTACTGCTGGCTTCTCTCCTGGAACTGCTTATTTCACGAAGAAAGGTTTAATGTACAGGTGCAGGTGTGTATCTGGAACTTCATTTAATGTTGCAAAGAAAGGGCAACAAATGCCTGTTGTTCTTCCTACAAAACCAGGGCTGTGAGTATTTCCCTTTTTGAAATGGGATGCTTAGTGCTGCCCTACATTTCTACTTTGTCTTCCTTTGCCCACTTTACATAGCTACTCACCAAAGAACTGTGTAAAGGTTGTCATATTCTTAGACTGACAACTTACAAGTGCAGAGTGCTGTCACTGGCTTGTAAGAATGACCTCCAGAGACACTATCAAGTGCAGTGTTGAACAATGGAAGATAAATGTAACTTTAATTCCAAATTCTTAATATGGTGAAACATATAAAGAAAACGTTATGTTGTTTTAACTAGCCTGCAGACGCCTGTTTCTGGTATAGTGATGAAAGAACAACCTTTCGTATTTGCAAAGAATTAGAAATGATAGCTCTTAGATAAGAAAAAAGGGGGTTTTTTTTCTTTCACTTATTTTACATTTTTTAAAAAGCAAAACATGAGAAAGCAAGTTGTTTGATACATTCATTTCTAACAGGTATGCTCCTCTCTGCTCTGTTCCTATAAAAGCAGAGAAAGAAATAGTCGGTCAGCACCAGTGCAGTGCACGGGCTACACATCGCTTACACAACTAGACAATATGTCCCCGGGATGTTAGAAAGAAGCAGCTGATTGAAACATTTACACGTCTTGAGTCCTTTTCACTGAAAGACACAAGGTCACTGCACTGGCTTAATGAATGAGAAGTTGATATCTGATTTCTTTCCATCCTTCTTGCTCTGACTGTGCCTTAATCCACTGACTACAGTACTTAGTCTTTACTGGAGGGAGGAGGAGGTAAAAACAGCCTAAGGAAATGAATATTTATGTATATATTTCTGTAATTTAAATTCACTCATTGAACCCAGCTAGTACATACAGCTTCCACTAGTGGGAGGATCAAAATCTGTAGAAGTGCAAATACTGCTGGTGAGAAGGTTCTCTTCACTAAAATAAAAAGAAGTGGAAGCAAACCTTGTGGTTAATGATGATGAATATCATCAAAATGAGTGCATTCAGAAGAAACACACTCTATTAAATGTTCTGTATACATTATCCTCACATTTTTTCTTTCATATCAAAGGAAGAAGCATACTGATGCTGCCTGAAGTATAGCTAAACATGTGTGTATATATCCTAGAAATACTCTTAATTCTCTTCTGTAATGATTATTACTGTGTGAAATAGGTAGTAAGCCCAGCTTGCTGGTATCAGAGAGAGTGCAGACATGGTAAAAGAGTAAATGTGTTTTATACTAGCTTTCCTGTCCTTAGTGTCCAGTTAATAGTGCTTAAACCAGTAATCAAAGAGAGGACAATAAGATTTTACTCTACAATACATGAATTGGTTTTCATTCAAACCACAAAGCAAAGCTGGGCTTGGCCATGAAACCTCTGACACTGCAACAGTCCTGGGAGGAAAAAAGCCCGTAGTCTCCCAGCTAAGCTGGGGACTGGGACTGCTTTAGACAGCTGAAGCTGTCTCTCCAGACCCATCACAGTCATGGCACCACTGAGAAAGGGAAGCAGCTGTCTTCTAGCGTGCAAGAATCCAGCAGGGTTGCAAAGAGCGATTAACAAAGGAAAACTAGAATCTCTGCTGTGCTTCCACTGATGCCCTGAACATTTCTCTCTCTCTCTTTTTATTTATTATGTACTTATTTAGTCTATCTAATGAACAACCTCAGTATGTAACCTCATAATGAAAACATTACAGAATATTTCATGCTTAGATGGAACTGAATTTGTCTCTTTGTTTAACCAAGACACGCATTTGTTGGGTTATTAGAAAATAATGCATCCACTCTATATTTTAAAGTAATTGCCTGACATTGATTTTGAAACTATGAAAATTATCAGAGAATAACAATATTGATATTATTGATAATGGATACTCATTCATACCATTACTTTTGTCATTAGTGACAGTTCTTAGGAGCCACAGACTTGAATTAAGCCTGTGTGCTGGCCACTGTGTAAAATCAGTCCAAGACTACAGATTTGCTCTGATAAAGCTTATGATCTAAATGTAAGATAAGAGATAACAGTGAGATGTGGCTGTAATCATAATTCATCTAGGTTTTATTAAGTGAGGAAAGTGGTGTAGCAAATGTGAATTTTAAGGGAAAAAATGAGTGAGGACGGTGGGCTTTACTTTTTATTCTTGCAAGAATGAAAGGAGCTGTAAAAGGTTCTCTTCTAAGATCAAGTGCTGGGACTGTGGATGTAGATACGTGCACTGATGTGGAGTAGATCACCTGCTACTTACTGAATAGAATCGTAGAATATCATGAGAATTCTTGAGCTGAGAGATCTACAGGGACCTTTCTGGTGCCTGGCATAGACAGCTAATTAAAAGTTATTGACAGCCATATCAGGGGATAAGTTTGGTAACACATCTGAAAAATAAGACTGGAGAATACTATTATATGTAGTGACTACCTAATGTTTTCAATAGTCTTAATGTTTTCAATAATCTTTAATGTAACATAGGATATATGAGTTGCTTAAAACCCAAAAATGTGTAGCGGCTTTCAGTTACTGGCCTGATCCAGAAGTCCTTCTCAGGAAAGGGGGTCATTAAAATATAAATGTACATAAGGCAATGATGTGGTCCCAGAAAATGTGGCTACTAAAATGCTTATGAAGCTACGTTATGAACGATTACATTTCAAGCCCCTGACAATGTGTGTTGCCGTAGTAGATCCAGTCATCGTTCTGTCCTCAAGCGGTGGATTCTCAAACCCGGGATCATCATGTGTAGATGTGGCACTTAGGGACACGGTTTTGTGGTGGAGTTGGCAGTAGTAGGTTGGACTCGATGATCTTAAATGTTTTTTCCAACCTAAATTATTCTATGTTTCTATGCATATGTAACAAGGAACCGTGTGGTCTCTGCTACTGCAGACCTGCTTTCCTCTAAGATTTAGCTCCCACTGACTCTAAAATGTGACTTTCTCTGTGCCAATGTGTAACTTGCATTCCGCCTTCAAGATATTTCCCTATTCCTGTCCCTTGAGTCAGCACACATCTTCAGGATAGCGTTCTTTGTGGTAGCCCTTGAAAATAACAAGCACAGTGCTGAATTTAGTCGTAGTCTTTATCAAACCCATCTGAATGTGTGGTGCTGTGAGCCAAATGCCCTATTGTCATAGTTTGATTTTTCTTTTTGGCCCTTTTTTAAAAAAAATAGCCAGATNCCCATAGTTTTCTAATTAATTTAATATAATTATGCTTTGTTTCACATAAGCAGAATAATAATTTGATCAGAAAAATAGCCAGTAGAACAAACATGCTTGTATTTATAACAGTCTAGGTGGGGTTTTTTTCCTATTGTTTTAAAGTTAGCATCACAATATAAGAAAGGTAATACCATATCAGAAATTGAAAGGCTCAATAGATGTATATTAATCTCTTAGAAATTAAAGACAGGCCTTATATTAGATTAAATAGTAATAATAAAAAGAATCTATATTAATTTCATATCTGTCTAAACTGATGTATCGTCACAGGCTTTTAATGGGTCTGAAGTCCCCAGAGACTTCCAGACTTCAAGAAACTGAAATGAATCTGATGAAGGCATTTTCAAATGGATTTTGTAAAGATTTCAGGACTTTCCTGTTGTCCTCACATATTAAAATCCCTATCAACTTTTGTGAGGAACTGTTTGTTTCTGGTCTAGTTTACTCAGTCTGAGACATCAGTAATTCACCAAATAAAAAAAATACTTATTAAGCAGACTGTGTTTTCATTTTGAATATTTGCCATTTTTGCTAAGTAGGAAGGTAGTAAATTTTCATCATGAAAATCAACATGACCTTTTACAAAAATCAGGTGCAGGTATTTCAGCATTTGGATGTTTTGGCATCTTAATAGAAGACTAAATGAGTTTTTACTCATAATATATTTTAAAATGTGAATAGTTACATGGATTGTTTTCCCTCACTTGAAATTTATTCATGCATTTTGACATGATCATAACAGATGATCAAAGTAATAATGAAAAAAAACTTGCCTGGGGAAAAACTGTGACATTTTAGGTAAATTCCTTTTTGCTAATTCCTTGAACACTTCTCAGCAGTATACAGCATGTAATGATTGCTGTCAGTAATTTTAGATTTTATTTGGTGTTTGCAAGCTATGAAGAACTATTTCTCCTTGTAGAACCTAAAGTATGTCATTGACCATTTGAAAAAAAAATTAGTATTTAAAACTGATGTGATGTGCAGGGTCATTATAGATACTGCTTAGCGAATGCTACTGAAGTAAAGGTGAAGCATGGAAGGGAAGAGCCATTGCAGACTGCTTTTACTGTATAAATCTCTGATAAACATTATAACAAGTGGCAGCGATTGTTGGTTCCCCAAAGTTTATGGCTTATTAGGAGAAACCACTATGCCCAGATTTGACTTCAACAATGTGACTTGGCCATTTGGTGTCAATGCAGCTGCTCTAGCAGAGTAAAGGTAAAGACATACTTGTGAGCACTGCTGGATTTGAGTTTGAAAGAGGAGCAAGTTCTAGGAAATAATGTATTTTAGTCCAAAGGAGTAAGCTACAACGAACAAACACACTTCTGTTTGTAAATAGAACACCTTATCTGGTGGTTATTTAAATAAATGTTGAATACATGCAATAATAAGATTTTTTATTTATAAAATTCTTCTATTTTTCACCTGGACATGACCTAGATTACCTATCCGTAGCATAAAGCATTTCAAGTCAATGAGTGGCGCATTTATGATTAATATTTCTGGCACACTGAACTCAGCCACAGTTGAAACTGAAATTAATTAAGTTAAACAGCTCGTTCCTTGCTCTTTTTTACTGCTGGAAAGACTCTCTTTGGAAGCAGAGGTGTTCACCTATACATACTGCTTAAAGAATATGCACTTTGAATTTTAGAGAATCAAGAAGAAATTAATATAAAAAACAGTTGGGTTTTTTCCCCCCATCTCTCCCATCTGTGAGGTATACAGCATACATTGCACAAGTTTAAGTGTAGGTAATGGGTAAAAGTTAATCCATAAATAATAACCTCTAGTAATTCATTTTAATTGCTAGAAATGTTTTAAACTCTCACTGGATAATTTATAGAACCTTAGCATCCCTTTGATCTGTCTGTGCTGTAGGGATTGTCTATCTTTTAAAATAGAATTTCCACCATTTTAGTTCACTGGAGTTGTGGAAGATGGAAAATAGCATTTCAGTACGTAGTGCTTGGCTCTTATTCTTGCTAGATAGCTCAGAGCGCCTTGCTTTAAAGAAAGAAATTCATGTCAAAGTAACTACATACAAGTCTTATGCATGAACAGTGCATTTTTGTGTCAGCAAAATAGTTCTGACAACTGGAGGGAATGTTTGTATTTGAGGATATTCTGAGGAAATAACCTCTGCAGTAAATGCTTGTAAATTTTCCGTTGTGATGGCTCAATCCTGCTGTTTTCACTTAAGGAAAAATCAGGCTGGTTTATGTAAGCCCGTGCTTTACATTAGTGCATTGCATCAACATCTGGTTCAGTGCCTGCCTTTACCTGCTTTTTGCGTGGTTTGGTTTTCACCTGTGTCAGAGGGTAATGTGCAGACTAAGTTTTGTGTCACCCCAATCCTGCTGGCTGAGTCCTGCAGCGAAGCTATCAGCCCTGCCTGTTACATCTGTGGAATCCTACCCAGAGGAGATGTTGCAAGACAGTGAGTCCCCAGTGGGATCTAATAGAATGGAAGCAGATGGTGAGCTGAAGAAAATTTCAGGGGAGGATTACATTTTCCAGTTACTGTCTTTTTGATTTCACTGTTATTGTCTGATGAATTGTGTCAGATTTGATCCTTCAGATTGAAAAGCTGCTTCTCAATGTGCTCCCAAATGTACAGATAAAGTAAATGGCTGCTGCCAATGTACTCTTTAAGAAACTTAATTTTTTAAATGCATGTTAGGAGGGGTGTCTCGTTTTGTCACGTCTGCTGTGTGATTTTTGCCTTCAGCGGAAGATGTTTTTCTCTGCCATCGTTTATGTTGATGAGTGAGTTTTCAGTAAGCTTCTATGTTTTGATCTATACCTATGTGCTTGTAATTTATTCTTGGACAACACAAGCAGAAATGTTTTCTCTTGCTGCAGCTTATTTACACAGCCTTCCTTTGGTTTAGTTGTGGTCTCTGATTAACACCGGGGTCTACCTAAACCAGTTCGCAAAAGTGAGACTAGGACAGAAGGGAGAGACAAACCCCCCAGACCTCACAACTAGGTCTAATGTGGGCAGACAGCCAGAGTCCAGTGCTAGTAGGAGAGTGAGCCCAGCTTCTGGGGAATGTGAGGAGTGGACGTTGGTGACTTCTGGCACCAAGAGGAAGGCTTCTACTCCACCTAAAGGCTTGCAACTGCAAAGCAGGTTTACTGCCCTCAAAGCTGAGGGGGAGCTAGATGTGCTTTCAAGGAAACCCTCCGGGCCAGCTAACCCCGAGCCATGTGGCAGCTGTATCTTTCTTTTATAATTATGAGAAAGCTATATTGAAGTAGAGGAGGCTAAAATTAGTCATAGGGTATTGTAGGAAGCAGTGTCCTGTGCTGTCCAGAAAGCAGAGTCCAGTGTTGGAGCTGATCTATTTTGTACAAAACAGGACACGTTGTGGAACTTCTTCACTGTGAGAATATGAGGTACTCTGGAATCAGTGTGTGGTTTTTGCTCTTTTTGTCTTTGCTTGAATTACTTTCTAATAAATTAATTATTGGTCTAGGGAAGAAGTAGTGGATGTTTAATTCCACAGATTAATGGTTTGGACAATGGTTGGGATAGGACATGCTTTGACTTTGTGTAGTTGAAGGATTTTAATCCTGCTTTCCCAGTTCTTCCATGCTCCATACAGTACAGTTGGCACCACTACCTCATCACTCTTGCTTCTTTTTGATTGTTTCCTAAATAAAAAGCTGTTTTGATTGACAAGCAAATATTTGCCAAATTATATCATATTTGTAAAATACACTGAAAGAATCGTTTTAGTTATTAAAAGCAACCCCAAATAAACTCAAAGCTGTTTGCCTTCTAATGATAACAATGAAAAAATTCACCTAGCCATGACTTTCAAGATAATCTGTTAAACTAAGGACACTTCTTTTGCAAATTCTAAGCAAATACATGACCTCACATAATAACTCTCAGTCAAGACCATGCAGGTTGTTGATGACAACTTCAAACCTAGCACATACTCAAAGGGTAACACTACATTTCCAAGACCCTATGGCTAAAATATTAGAAGCTATGGTACTCAAAATATGAGTAGCTCTGACTGAGTTGAACAGTGTTTCCTCAAGTTGGTGTGAAAATAAACATTGTGCAAAATGACCAGCCCTCAGCTGAGTGGAGACTGCAGAGGCTGTATTGAATCAAACTCAGATTCAACTGGTGAGTTATAAGTAAAAATTTCTGTATCACCTGGGAAATCCAGACCTTTCAGTCCTTGATTATCTTCTCTATTTAATTAATCTCATGTTACATGATTAAAATTCAAGAGGACTAAAAAATGTCAAGGTAGAATTTATGAATGACCCATTTTCTGTTCCATACTGAAGTGTATGTTCATCCTCTCGGTGTTTCATCCACAATCATGAACTGAATCTGTTCATCTTCTAACCAAGATTCCATGCTACAGATGCAGAAATAGCCAAAGAAGGTTATTGAACGCATGAGCATTATCTACATCCATCTTATCAATAAATGTGTCATGAGCCCATTTGATGCAATTACATAGAAGTGCCCTTTCTACAATGCCAGTAGATCACTTTGATGTGCAACTTAACAACAATACTTTAAAATATCCATGAAAAAGAAAATCAAAACTTATTTTCAGAAAAAGGATGTTCTTTGGATATTTGTTAAAGAGAAGGCTTATAGTTCAACTTAAAAACAGCAGTATAAAATCTATCATATAAATTAGGTGGAATCAGGACTTAAACCTTGGATACAATTAAGCCTCTAGGTATGGCCAAACATAGTTGTCCCTACCCCCCTATTAGATATTGCTAGAGTTAATTGTATTTTATTTTGTTTCTTATTATAAATTATCATTACTACTTTTGTGTGTATATATATGGAAGTTTAAACAGAAGGAGACCTTATTTTTATCATAAAAATGTTTATCATTTATTTGTATAATCATATATATCATTACTTATCAGAATAGTCTATATGCTTGTATCAAGTTCAGTCTCCTTTTTTCTCTCAGTTAAATGCTGCATGTTGATTTATTCTGTTATGGAAGATGAGTTTACAAAAGGGTTTCAACTCTTTTGAATTGAATTGAGGTATGAGGATTAGTTAAATCTCAATGAAGTTGAAGTTTGTAGTCGGTCATAATGACATCTTTCTGACTGCTTCCTTTGATCTAGTATTGGCTTATTTACTCAGGCTTAGGAACTCATAAAAGTTGTAGATACACATGTAAATGTAATGAACTCTTCTAGACTGTTATGGCTCAGCACTGCGGTTATGTGATTTAACATGCTTTGAAAGGGGAAGAAATAGGACATGGCCTGGCAAGAAGGATTCAGAGCACAAGCTCAAGTCTTGATGTCTGAAATGTAACTTATGAACAGTATGTAGTTTATTAGCCTAGTCCTCAGTTTATTAGAATGATAGCTGTATAGACATAATTACTATCATCTTGTGTAATGGTAGATATTTTGCAATTCTCAATGCCTTTCAATATGTGCAGAGATCATACCATGTTCCCTGCATCCTATGAATCCCAGTTCTGCATTTGTCCAGCTCTCTAGGAATAGATGTACGCATACCCACAGAGAAAATCCTATCTTAACCTGATTAAGTCAGATAGATGAACCTGTACCTATCACAGAATCACAGAATGCCAGGTTGGAAGGGACCTCAGGAAACATCTGGTCCAACCTTTTAGGCAAGATATATTGTAAATGAGATGGTCCAGAGCCCTGTCAAATTAAGCTTTAAAAGCGTCTAGCGTACAGGAACCTACCACTTCTCTGGAGAGATTATTGCAATGTTTAACTGTGCCCATGGTGAAAAGTTTTCTTCTGTAATTCAACTGGAATCCCCCAAGGACCCCCTTACACCCATTCAACCTTGTCTTTTTGGCGTGACTGCTTGTAAAAAAGGAATCTCCATCCTTTTGGTAGACATCCTTTATATACTGGTACCTGGTAAGAAGGTCTCCCCTAAGCCTTCTCTTCTCTGCGATCCTGAATTTCGAAGCACTGTAGTTGAAAATGGAGGTTATATGGGAAAAAGCAAAAGCAAATTAAGATAACTAAACTTCAACAAGCACTAGAATTCAACAGTGTTTAGATGAAAAATACTGTTTAGTTTAAACTTTGATTTATGCCTTTGCTAATCAACGTCCACGCTCTTGTTTCTGTTTCATCTGACTTGCATTATTCCTATATGATGGAATTAATGAAAGAAGTATCTCAAGCTTGTTTTTGATAAAGGGAATGTGCAGTTGGGTATGGCCATTTTAGGAGTTCTTTTAAGTTATTTTATGTTCTAGCAGTCTTCGTGCCGTGAAAGCCCCTTAGGGTTTTAGATAGTTGTATATGTCTTCTCTTTCCTTTCTAATGAAGCTGTAATAAGGCACCAAATCTCGTACAATCATTTTTCTAAAATGAAATACAAAACCTGTGCTGTGTTTTGCTATCACAGCACTGTCAGCACTATGTGATAAAGTAGTATAAATACAAATTACAGAAGCAACATTTTTTCTGCATGAAGGTAGGAAATATTACTTTTCCTTGCATGTTTTTGATTTAGTGTAACTGCTGACTGACCTGAAGCAGCTCTGGGGATTATCCTATGTGAATTTCAGGAACAGTATAGCAGCCCTTGAGCTTCTGTCAGCTACCTCTTAAACAGATTTGATGGAAGAAACTCTCATTGCAATTGGAAAAAATATTGGAAAGTGTAATTAAATTACTTTAATTTAATTTGAGGCTCTGGAGAGAGTCCAGAGAAGAGCAACGAAGCTGGTGAAGGGGCTGGAGAACAGGCCTCATGAGGAACGGCTGAGAGAGCTGGGGGTGTTTATCCTGGAGAAGAGGAGGCTGAGGGGAGACCTCATTGCTCTCTATNTTTTTAAAACAGGCCAGCGTGATTAAAGTACAAGAATGTCACAACGACTCCTTGTGATTGACTGTCATGGGCACTGGTGTCCGTGCCTCTGAAGGGCTGTAGTTTCTGTAGGCTGTTAAGACATTAACACATTTTGAAATAGGGATCAAAACTTGCTTCTATTTCTTTTCAGTAAGCATGTGAAAATCCCACATCAGTATTGCAGCAATGTAATTCAGTATTTCTATCATAATCTATTGTCTCATCTGAGTGTGTTCATTCCCTCTTCCCACACTTAATGTGCACGGGAGAGTTGGGTCTGAATTCTCTGAGCAACCTTACGTGATTCAAGGTAATACATCTCTGTTTCTGTCTCACTTTGAAAAATAAGATTCTTTCAAAATCATTAGGTAATGATACCGCTCTAAAAGAACCACATAATATTTTAGCAGCGGGGCTCCTCTTAGTAGTGGCTTAATAAGTGTGAAAATACAGGATTTAAAGGGACTGTGGTTTATAATACTGCAGGTAAATGCTTCCAGTCGCCCCATGAAAATTATTTCTCTGGGAAAATTCTAAATTACTTTCAAGTGGTGTAGGCTGATAGAAATATTTTAGTGTGTTTACATCTTTGTTTTTTGAACCTACTAATAATAAAATTTTGACATATGTACATTTCTTTTTCTTGTTCCAAGGTACATAATTTTTATAGATAAAATACATAAATTTTATTGTGCTACAATGTGCTAGCATCATAAAATCAAACACCAAAAACAAATTAGATCTCAGCATAAATAAATACTTCAGGATTTTTCAGGAAGCTATAAAAGATATATTGGATTGGTTTCTTTAGCATCAAAAATCTGTAACCTAAGTTTCTTGAGCCAGTCATTCTGTAATTTACTGTTGCAAGAGATAAAGCTAACACTGACCCCATAGTGAATGTATGACTTCTGGACTTTCTGAAATTTAGAAAGCAATACTTGTATTTGTAGTTTTCTGCCCTTTCTCTGCCTGTTTTACTATTCTCCTTTTCCATTCGCCAGGCTCACATAACTTCGTATTTTCATATTAATCTTAAAGCACATTGGTGAGTTAAGAAGTGAAAATATGGAAATAGCAAGAACCCAACTTAACCCTGAGGAAACTAGAGGCAAGAACTAGAATTTAGCTGCAGTGGTTTTTTGTGGGGAAGTCTTTGAAATTTAAGCTGTTCGTGACTGCACTGAGAAATTAAAGAAGCTAGTGAATAATTTAGTGATAGATTTAAAATAAAGCAGCTGATACTACTTGTTGGGACAGTAACCTTCCCCAGGTATAGAAAATGTTCATGTTTCTTAATGAAAACAAATTTGTGACTTACATTGAATACTAAGACACTGGATATGTTGAGTTACTGTTAAATGAGACTGATGTCAGAGTAGTCTGACATCAACAAAATGTAGTCTGACTCAACGAAATCACTCGAATTCCTGGGCACTATAGGGATAAAACTTGAGCCTAAATCATCAGCCTGGCAGCATTGTTCTCCTGAACAACCTGAACCAGGCCTCTGAGTGTTTGACAGTACGTGCTCTACCATCAATTTGATCATAATGAGGGAGGAAGGATTTCTTTAGTAGTAAAGATTAGGTATCAGGTAGGAGGAAGCAAGCTACCACCTCCAGCAATTGTTTAAGTTGGAGAGTGCATGAGAGAGCTTGTATGTGTGTTGTCAAGATGAACAGAAAAAGAAAGCCTCTGTAGACTCACTGTTTTGTGCTGAGTGCCTAGGTCTGGGCTAAATTAGGATTCTGGGGAAGAAGGGTTAATAGCTACATGATACATTTCCACAGTCATTACTGCTTAGTCTCAGCCACAAAAGGGAAGAGTATCAAGGTTGCTCAAACTTCTGTCCTTAGTCTGAAGTACAAGAAATATGACATGAAATTGTGCTCTTGTTGAGCCTCTAATATTATGCGAAGAAGAAGCAAGGTAAAAGCAATTTAATAACTTTTAGGGACAGCCGAGACCATGTACCAAGAGAAATTAATTTTCATCATAATGTAATTACGAAGTCTTAAGTCTTCAAAGATACACACGCCTGGGTACACACTCAGAGATGTACACATGCACACACCAAAAAGAAGAAAGCAAAGAATAAAAATAAAAACATAAATCCTTGTGAGTTACCTGTTAGATGCAAGCAAGTGGATTCTCTATCATACTGGAAAGGACAGAGAAAATACACATGAATGTGCCTAAGTGCTATGTAAAAATGAATGGTGCGCATGGAATATACATATTTCTGTGTATTCAGTTTTACATATTGTGCTTTTAGCATGTGCTACACAACAAACAAAATGTTAGCTCCCCAAATTGCAGTTATTTCAGGATAAATATTTCCAGTGATGCTAAATTTTTTAAAGACACTTTTTATAATGTGTAATCATGTTTCTTGGCTGCAGACTGCTCAGTTTTCAAGCACAGATCTCTAAATCTTAAGTATGCTTTATTTCTTTTGCTTTTTATTAAAAGCAAGACTTCAGTTCATAAATCAGATTTCATATATTAAAACCAGGACATCTCTTGCATTGTTCTCTGAGGCAGCTGGTACAGATACTTGAAAATAAACCCTAAACTTTATAGAGTGGTAAATCTGCTTTTCTGTTACACAGCTTTGGTAGATCTAAATTGGGTTTGTGTCATAAATTGTTTCCTAAATTCTGCACTGTGTTCCTCCTTTAAGAACTCCTTATCCTATACAAACTGCAATAGCACATGAATAGCAACATACTAGTTGACTGAGAAAGCATAAACTACCAGGAAGGGAGGTAATTTCACTTTTCCCTAATAGAGAAGCACCTGTATTTGTTTCCTTCCACTTGTTGCTGTTTGGGTGCACCTGCCTCTTGCTACATTTCATGATGGAAGCTTTACCTGAAATAGTATTTTGAATTTGCTAATAGCACTCATTGTAATTACCGTGTAATACTTCATTGGAATTCATGTAATTATTATTTTGAACTACTTTACATGGTCTGATTTGAATTTTTAATTTAGAAAACACTTAGTCAGATCTTCGATATGACTCCCCTTAGATCACTGAGGATGAAGCATAAATTTTAATATTCCAGGTTATTTGTATGCAACAGAATTTTCCAAATCTAGACTCTTGAATACACGTTAGTATTTATACGTGCAAAATTACTCTCAGTCCAGTGTAATGCACTTTAAGTTCTAAAATTTATGTTCAGTCACATAATAAGATAGCTTAGATTTGAGAGTCTTTAATAAAATAATGCAATTATAAAATACTTAATTTTATAAATTACAACTTCAAGTTGTGTTTCTGTGCCCTTTTTTTACATGCACACTGTTAACGTAAGTATCTGGTTGTGAGTTTCCATTATTTTTTTATTTATTATTTATGTCAGAAAAATATTGATCTATCAAAATATTGATTTGATTTATATCAAATTTAGAACTCACTTGATAGACTTGAAGAGCAACCTGTAAGCTGCTAGGAAATGATTAAATAAGCATCGCTTAAAAAAGTGTGGATCAACTTTCTGCCTAGGTGTGACCTCCAGGTTACTGTTTAATGGCCAATATTGTATTTTTATTTTTCTATGAAAGTACAGGGATGCCGCTTGCACCCAAGGCCTGAGAGAGTGTTTCTCTTCTGAGTTGTTACAGTCCTGCTGTCCAGATCCACTGGCTTCAGTGCCAGTAAGTAGAGCTGTGAAGAAGGGCCTGAAGTATCACCTGGATCTTATCTAGTGGCACAAAACCTCTATAAAAATAATAAGGCAGATGCTATTTTAATATGATAATTTAGACAGCCCTTCTCCTCATAGAAAAGCAGTGATATAGTTATCCATATGCGGTTCTTGAAGGGCTAAGTATGTCTCATGAAGAAAATCTCAGAAAGATTTTAACTTAAACTAAACTAAGAGCTGAAGTATAGAAAGTGCCCTAAAGAATCTTAATGTCCAAATGAGCTCATAGAATTTTATAAAATAGAAGTCAATACAGGCAAGTTAATATTCTTTCAATAAAGAAAATTAAATCAGAATTATACATTCAGTTTTAGAGGTCTTGAACACTTAGCTGTATGCTTTCTTTCTGTCTTTCAAGTAGACCATGAATGAGCGAAGACTTGGTGGAGATAAATCTTTAATGTCTCTCGGAAAACAGTGTCCTTATTGCTGAGATATTGTTCTCCTGCTCTTGATATGTAGAAAATGAACTTATTTCTTATAGAAGGCCACTGTTGAATCTGGTGCCATAGGAGGCAGTTTCCTTACAGCAGTGTGTGAATTCAGCTTATTCATCTTATTTCTGGAAAAAAAATGCCCTTCTAGCATCTCGGAGCAGCAATAACTTGTTAACTTCATCTACTATCTATGTATATCTCTGCTAGCAATACTGTAATGGCATGGAAAGGAAATCATACTGTGAGAAAATCTTAGGATGCCATTTGCAGCAATCCAAGTTTGTAGATCTTTTGTTTCTAAGCTGGAGAACTCGGTGAGTGCCTGCAGATAGTCAAATAATACATGAGCTCCTGCAGCACTGCCTTGCAGTTAATGACCTGCTATTTCAGGGGGTTCAAGTCTGAGGCTGGATTTGTGTCATGTTTCTTCTCGATGTCTGAGTAGATCCCTTGCAGCTTGGGCTCCACATACATTTTAAAAGCCTGTGTTAACATTTTCAGACCAAAGCATATGCACAGCATGAATCTTTTTATGTGTGTGTACCTCTTATGCTCCTTGCTGCTGCTTGCCCCCTTTCCAGCACTCAGCCGTACGGTTCCTTGCAGTTTTTCTTCATCTTTGTTTCTGCTGCTGCTTCCCATACATTTGCTCCCAGGAACTAAGATTTTATTTTTTGGGTTTTTTTTTTTCTCCTTTTCCTCGAGCATTGATGAATGGCCTATATCTCAGTGCCCAAACTCACCTTTTTCTTAACTGCAAATGATTGATAGAGCAAAAATAACAGTGGAACGGTTTACGTGTCCTGACAACCTCAGCTTTGGCTAGGGCTTCCCTCAGGGGATTGGCTGTTGTTGCTCAAGCAAGAATTTAGACACCTACGAATCTAGAAAGAAACCAAATGGGATTTTAGAACTCCTACTACATAGTCTGGATACTTTTTAAAAGTAGAAAGTCCAGAGTCCTGTTGATTTTCTATCATATAATATTGTGAGGGACAGATGCACAGATGGCATCATTTTGACAGATGAACTGGAGCGTTATGAAATGCATGTTCATTTACTCTTATTTGTTTTAAATGTTAAGAGAGAAATGAAAGACCATGAATATATTTTGTTAAAGAACATCCATTATTCCTACTTCTGTATATACTTTGATACATATGCTACATAATTCTAGAGTGGTTTAAGACTGTTATTCTTACTATATTATAATTTAAACATGCCGCTTTCCTTTAGCATGTTCTCCGTACATTTTCATTGTTAAAATGAATGTAGCAATAACCTTTTTGGAAGAATGTCCAGTTGAATTAGTTACACTTTTAAATATAATGAGGTCTTAAGGCCAGATTTTCAAGTGGCATGGCAAGGTGGCTTCGCTAAGATCAGGGTACTTGTGTCAGATTACACCTAGAGAAAATCAGAATGTAAAGATTAAGACAGTTGTTTATTAAAATTTGTGCGTCTACATTTAACCAGAGAAGGAAAAAAAATAAAAAAAAATTACTCAAGTAGAATAGATGTCTCCGTTTTATTGACTTTCACAGGTTCCTAATCACAAAGACTTACGACAGTTTTGCTCCTGCATCTGTTGATAGAAATGTGCTGGGAGAAGTTAATGGCTTTGAAAATAAAAGACCAAAGTACAGTAGCACCCTTGAAATTGCTGACTTCGTAAGTCAACATTTAAATGGGAGCCTGTCTTGGTACTAAATAGCTTTTCAGCTTCTTTCTTATCATAGTAGTCCTTAATTAAAATAGTTCAAAGGAGTAGAGTCATAAAACTGCATTTTTTTTTGGTGCTAAAAAGAATTCCTGCACTCAGCAAGGCTTCATCTGTTCTCATAACTTAGCAGTTGAGTCAATAATCTTCTTTTTATTACAGTGAACCACACATTGAGAATGCCATAAGCAATTATTTAATCTTTCTAACTCAGGGTTAGTTCAGGACCACAGTGGTCTAATTAAAAAGTGCTACATTATATCATTGATTTCTTGATATGACGACAAAGTCCTACTTAATTCTGCATTACTTTGAAACTAATAATGCTGATAGCCAAGCTTTCTACATAAACACTGAAGGGTAGGGAAGGAGACAAATATGTCCATCCATGCAGTTTGTAGGGGGAGAAAGGAAGAGAAGAATCAAGAAAGATCAGGAAATGGAGAGAAGATTGTAACTTGAAGGGAAACCAAGGTCTATGATATTGGATTAAAATACTTGTTCAATCAGCCAGTCTAACTAAATTCTGAATGATGGCTTGTTGTTGTTTTCTTAAGATAAAGCTTTGCAAAAAGTACCGTGTTGCTAGCATCGGGCATTGGGCTTCAGTGATCTATTTGCTTGTCAAAACATCAACATCACAAATTCATTGCATTGCCTTACGAATGACCTCTTCTTAGCCCTGTTTTCTGTAGTTTAGGGTTTCATTCATTTGTCATGTTGCAATCCTATTTCTGGTTTAAATTTCCACTTCTGTTGAAGACATAAGTCTAAGTAGTAGTGTAAAAAAGCCCATAACCTCATTCATAACTGTCATGACCTTTAATTCAGAAGCTATAGCTCCAGAATAGCTGCAGTTAATAGTCTTTTCAAGAAGTCTATTCAGTTTTTGACTAAAAATTTATATGGTAACATTGATTGCAAAATTGAAAAGACTTATGCAGAAAATGAATTGGAAAATAGAATTTTTCCTCCTTTTTTTTTAAGAGAAAAGAAGAAACATAAAAATGGTTGTCTTTTTATTATTTTGAGCTCAATTCAGCTGCCCTACTAGGATGCTTCTTGCACCAATTCTGCTCTGTAGTTTTGTGCTTTACTGTATTTTTACAGTACATGAAAGGAGTTATGTTATGGAGTCTGGTGTCACGAGATGATACTCTCTACTTTTTTAACACTCAGTGAAGAATAAAATGTAAGAAAATGGAATTATAACAACAGTGTCAAGGTGATCAAGTGAAATATTTTGCTTTTTAAACATTAGAGTTTCTGTACTGTATATTTTCCACACGAAGGTGCTGCTCACTTGAGTATTCTTGCTCATTCATCACCAAAAATGGTTTCCCTTGAAATAAGCTCAATTGATGGTCTCTACCTTGGTACCACTAATGAAAAATAAGATGGTATCACATACGTTCATTTTTACTAAAGAGCTGTGAGCAACTGTTAAGGGGAGGCTGTAAAAATCTCACTCTGTTTCTCTTTGCGTTTATGAACTCTCTAATCAGGATACTAGGTCAAGTAGAACAGAACTTATTTAGAGTTAAATCTGCACCTGCGCGATTAGAAACCAAATTTGATACCTTCTGTAGGCTAGAACAAACTCTAGATATTTCATCCTGGAGAATTTCAGGAACTTAAGTATAGAAAAGACATAAAAAGTGTAAAACTAAATTAACAGCTCAAGTTCCCTTGTCTTTTAAAAATCCCTCTTGGTATTTAGGAATGCTATTTACACCCAAACCAGCTCTGCTGTTGAAGGAATGACATCTGTCAAAGTCAGTGCCGCCAGTGTGATATGCCAGTAAATCCTTTATATTTTTGCATCTTTTCCCACATATCAGGAATTGCTTTGACATGTTGAAACAAACGCCACCAAAACCATTTTCACAAATTTTGCTTGTGCTCAAATTTGTACTATATTTCTCATTCTTGCCTTTTCTATAATAATGTATTAAATTCATCATCACATCCACAGTGTTAAAAGATTATTCAGGTTCTGTAAACTAATTTGGATGAAGCATCTTCTTGTTCATAGTGAATTCAGGATCTCTCATTTGCACATATATTCGGTCCCTCCGCAATTGTTTTAATGCCCTCACAGAGTCAGTCTTCTCACAGAGAATCAGTGATAACGTCAAATGCTTTAGAATCACCTATTTTAGAAAGAAAACTGCCTTCTCGTAGCCTTGCTATATGCCGGGAGATGCTTCTTAGAGCATGTAGCGCTGTTTCCCATCTTCCAGCGAATTGATTTGAGGATTTTAACAGCTCCTTTCTTGCTCCTGGCTCACCTTGTCAAGCTGCTTAACTCCATAGGACTATGGAGCCTCTTATCATCTGTGCCAAGTCTCAGACAAAGCTCTGCTTCCAGCTTCACATCAGGCCAGGTAACATAGCAACCCTTCCAGCTGGCTCCTGCCAGAGATGCCTAAAGTCACTGTTACCCTCAGATTCTACCCTTTTATGGTTTTTCACTGAGCTCTAAAAGGAAAAAAAAACAAACCACCACCCTCATTATTTTCTTGCTAAATCCATAGTGTTCTAAATCGTACTGAGTCTGTGGTCAGAGTTCAGTGCAATGAGTTGTATAAGGAATATTTTTTTTGATTCAGATAAAGTTTTGGGAACCATATTATATATTGCTTGCAATTTTGAAATAGCAAATGCTATAAAATGTTTTTTCATCAGCTGACCCAAACCCATCAGGAATAATGTAGACAGCCTGTTGCATGGAAAAACATCTTCCCTTTCTTGATAAAACTGAAAACACATTTAGAGGGGGTTTCCTGCTTGTTGTTTATAATTGATAACCCCCTGATAACTACCAAGTCTTCATTTTCAAGAAGAAACCGGCAGAGCGGCACAAAATGCTGCAAGTGTCTTGAAATGTTATTGCTTTGGATAAAGTATCATTCACTTGGATAAAAGACTGATTATCATTAAAATGTTATTTTAATATACATTAAAACATTGGGAAATATCTCTGCATTCCTCAAGTAGTTTTGAATCACTGTGGTAGCTCTATAAAAGTATTTTAGCTTTTTAATGTGGAGTAAGATGAGCTGGTTTCAAAAATGCATATGTAAACATATAAGTTATTTGAAACATGTCTCTTGAAATAAAATTTGGAAGTATTGGAATTTACTGTTTGGTAAGCTTTAAAATCTAGGACATTTTTCTTATAAGAAGTGACAAAAAACTGTTTCCTCAGAAAATAAACATTTTACACCCAGGAAGTTTGTGTTTATATGTAAGTGTTAGTAAAATTCACAGTCTGAAATGTCATAGGCAGGTGGGAGTAACACTGGGAGGATGCAGAGCCTTCACCAGCTGCTATTCTCTCCCCGAGCGATACAGGGGAAAGAATTGGAAGGGTAAAGGTGAAAAAAGCTCATGGTTTAAGGTAAAGATGGTTTCATAGATGAAGCTGCACACGTAAGCAAAGCAAAACAAAAAATTAATTCACTACGTCCCATCAGCAGGCAGATATTTCACCTTTCCCAGGAAAACAGGGCTTCCTCGTGTATCAAGCTCAATTGGGAAGACAAATGCAGTTAACACAAATTGTCCTCCTGTTCCTCTTTCTTTCTCTCAGATTTTCTTGTTGAGCGTCGTGTTGAACAGTCTGGAATATCCCTTTGGTCAGTTGGGATCAGGCATCCCACACCCTCAGGCCATTCCTTGATGTTGCAGCCTGAGAAACAGAGAAGGCCTTGGGGCTGCGTAAGAAGCGTTCAGTAATAGCTAACACATCCCTGGGTTCTCAACAGTGCTTTGGTCACAGATCCAAAACACAGCAACATAAAGGTTACTATGAAGGAAATGAACACCATTCAAGCAAAAAAAAGTGTAGGTTTCTCTGGGCCTCAAAGAACTTTCCACAAAATGTAGAATATTTATTATTCATTTTTTCACTACCTGTTTTATAAATGAGAATACCTGGACCAATATGACCATATTTCTCAATTCATGCTGTGAACCTGGGCTGATGAAGAAAACCTGTTTCTGTTCAAAAGGATATTTTTGCTAAAAGAGAAACCTCCCAAACATTCTCCTAATCAATACATTATTGTAGTACTCCTATTCCCTTCACCTTCCCTGTCCATATGCTTTTCCATATGTGTAAGCATAAGTCTGCTCTCAATAAGTCTCCTTAAGTCTAAAAAAAACCCCAAAACCTGCTACAATAATGGTGATGGGTTAGATTGGAAGAAAACTGCACAACTTGAATAGTTTACAAGTTGTCTGTTGCTTATCTCAGTACTGACATGATGTGGTTGTTCGTCATTTCACCAGTGACCTATGTTTTAAAAGCAACAACCTTTTAAGTAAATCTAAATGACTTGTGTTTGCTTCTTTGCTCTTCGACCAAGGAGAGAAAACTGTTGTAGTATGCACTGTTAGTTTATATAAGGATTTTGTGATGTTGAACCCCAAAAGACTTTACTTAAATACAACTACAGCTTGAGAAATGTTACATGAATTGCATGGTTTAGGTTAAAATGCATTTTACTGGCCATGGAAATTTTTTGAATGAGTTGTATGAACAAATCATGTGGACAGTGTTTGCATAATTCGCTGTTGACTTAAGATGCGATAAGTTTTTAATGCTTGACTCGACAAACATCACGTAGTTTTGTCTTTGTAGTTTGATTTGTACAGTGGACACACAGCACTGGTTTAACATTAAGTATCCTGCCAGTTGTTTGAATGCAAACAGCAAATCATGTATATGACTAACCAGTTTTCAAATCTTGGAGTCTACCAGTTCATCTCCCTTTCAGTCAATTAAATAAGGCAATTTCTAGTTCTGCCTAACGCAAATACTGTACTTAACCGTTGATATCAGAGGCTACTTAAGCACATGGGAAATCAGCAAAGTGATTAATGACTCATTAGAAAGTAATACATTTCCCAAAAGAATTCAGAGGGATTCAACTGTGGAATTCCTGCTGTACTCTACAGGAGCTACATGACTTAATCACCATGACCTGTACTTTATAAATAACCTTTTGGGAAAATAAGCAACTTAAACAGCTGGAGACATGTACTGTTGGAAGGTATCACACAGCAGTACAGTACTCCAGATTAAAAAAAAAAAATCTTGAAATGAAAATGTTATTGAGAGACTTAAACTGAAAATTCAGAACCAAAAAAAGTTATGTTGGTAGCAACTGGGTTGGGAGGTATTCATGTTCAAATATTGAAAAGTTTATGGTCTTATCCACTACAAGGCTAAAAGAGGACACAATTAGATGGATTTCACCATTGTACTCATACATCTACTACTTCCTTTTAGCAAATGAGTGGATGTTTGCAATATGTCATGGAAGCTTCCAAAAGACATAAAAAACCCATTGTGATTGAGGACAAATATGATGGTGAGGGAATAAGGTGTCTTTGACTTCTAAAGGTACACACAGTAATTCACTACAAATGTAGTTCAGGAGGTGGAAAGGGACGTATACGGTGTGCTGATGAAGTAAGTCCTTTCTGCAGAAAGGCAGTAAAAATGAACTGTTTCTAAAGCACATCAAGTGGGTTCTTCATCCATCTCAACAAAATGAAGACTCACCTTTTGTTCATTCATTTTTTTGGTGTGTTTCATCATTCCAGTTCCACATAGAATCTTTTTTTTTTCCTACTCTACAGAAATTATTTTTGATGTGAGGGGGTGATGTGCAGGCCACTTCTCTGTGCTTTAAAAGCAAGTATTGACTTTTAATCCAAAGAAACAGGTGGTTCTTTTACAGGCTTGAATAGATTGATCTCTGAAGTCAAATATGTAATATCTCTCTAAATTTCTACCATACTTCTGTGTAGAAGCATGTATTGTTGCTTTGAACTATACTTGCTTATAGGAGTATTTACTCAGGTAGCAAATCATTGACCTTGTTTATGGCTACGTGAAAGATCAGCCTGTTTTGCTCTCAGAAAGAAGAGGAAAATGATGTGATGCTGAAATTATTTGTTTCATGTAAATAACTGAAGCAAAGACCATTAACCTCATTCTAGCGCTGTGACCATATCCTTGTCTCTACGCACTGCTCTCTTAATCACAACATTGATCATTCGTTACCTTTCATACCATATTCAAAAATGCCACAAGGGATATGCACAGTTTCTAAATTCTGTCCTTTAGAACATAGAATGACTATTTTGCCATTTTCTATCATTACTCATATACAGTTGTGTTTTATGATTTAATTCTTCAGACGCTCACTGAAGGCATGACTTTTCAGGGCGTATGTATATGTATATGTATATATTATCACTTATTGCATGGGTACAAACCAGCATTTAGCTAGACCTAAATTTCACGCTCCTTTATCTGTTGTAACAGAGAACTATGAACATGATGTTATAATTGACTATGCAAGTATAAGTTGCTCTCTCAGAGGGGGAAAGGTACTTTATTACAAAAAGCGCACCACCTTCAGCAATGAGAGTCTTCTCATTGACTTTAATGGGCATTAATCAGGCTTGGTGCCAGTGATTGTTTATGTGCATATTTATATTTAAGCTGTAAACACCGGAAGCATTCATTAAGCTTAACAGTGAAAGCGGCTGACCTCTCTGTATCAAAACCACTCACATACAAATAGTAAATTAAATCAAGCATTAATCAAAACTATAAAATAGCCTGCTTAATCCTTTCAGAAACAACACACACCCTCAACCCTTGTCAAACAAATGTTTTTTTGCAGCGTATCTGGAAGGTCATCAAGTCCTGGGCTATTTCAGGAGCAAGTTCCAGATGGTCTCTAACATACTGAATTATGTATGTCTGTGTGGGAGTGGGGAGAGAGGGGCTCGAAGGAACCATTATACTGGTATGAGTAAACCCATGCATTTTACATTCATATATGACAGGGTAGGTTTTAAAATTAAAAAAAACACCCAAACCTTGGATCCTTTGTTTTAAGTGGCAAAAATAACTTGTTTTGAGAATCTTTACTGGCACTATAAATTTTATATTTCACTCAATAGCACTCTAAACTCTGCAGAAGGCTTAGCTTTTGTTTGGACAACATTTGTCTTGATTACAGCAGTACTAGTATTTTAATAGTATGTGATAGTCTTAGCTTGACATTCTGTAAGCTATAATCTTTTATCTTGTAATTCTTACAGTGCTGTAAAGAGAAAAACCTAACAGCTACATATGCATTATTACACAGAAGACAATGATATTGTATAATGCAGATATATATGTTTAAAACTGCTTTGCATTAATTTATTTCAATTCAATTTATTTCTTTACAGGATGTAAAGACAGTAAATGTTTTTTGAGCATAATGTGTAAAACTCCAACTATTTCTGTGCCTCAAGCTACATCTCCACTTTGAATGAGTTTGCTCTGAGGCTCTCTGTCTGCCCACATGATGTTTAATAGGGAAAAACACTGACCAGATATTAAGCGAAGAAAAAAAGCAGACAATCTGAGGCTGTTATTTACTTAGGTCAGAGTTGAAAATGGGATTTATTAACCAATGGTCCTTTTCAACATTAAAGCTCTTAGCCCTAATGTGATGTTCTCACCGATGCTATGATGAAAGATAAAGGACATGGAGTAAATGCACTTTTAATGCTTTGAGTTCTCTGTGCAGGAAGATGCAGTTGTCACTGTATTGGTATCAATTATAAAATTAAAAGGAAAACTAAATACAATAATGTTTAATAATAATAGTGATGCTAATTATGTCACAGAATGGAGAGCTCCTTTTCCCACTGTCATCTTTTGAGCTCTATTGTGGCCGTAGCTCTAAATCCGTGATACTGGTGAAATTCTGTTCATGTGTAAAGAGACCAAGGATACGGAAGAAATTGCACGGAGATAAATCAACACGTTTTTGTCCTAAGGTAATAATATTTCAAAGTACTTTCATTCTGATGGTTTTCAGAATAACTATTTGAAGTAAATTGGTGGCCTTGGACAAATTCCTGGAGGAGAAAATGATGTACATGTCACAAAAGAAATCATTGTTATAGGCACAGCTAGTAACAGTGCTCGGTGTCGACAAACAAGTTAGCTGACATAAAGCCTACCATTCAATTACTGGCATAAAGAAATCTCCTCAAAAACCAGATTGAAGGCATGGCCTATCGTACCTCAAGTTTGAATAACAGAGCAATAGTGAAAAAAAGACAGTATCAGCGACGTAGTAAGAGAAGAAATTAATTTGTGATCCTCATCCTGTGCCTGTTCAATGGACTAATAGAAAATGTAAATTTTCTGTGCAGAAAGTGATGCAATTTTTATATTTTGCACATAACTGAAAATACACTGCCAGTTTAACACTCTGACTATTAACTTAAGATACTTACGGTTTCTAAACTTTCCCCTAGAGCTATCTTCTTCCAATCCATCACTGTTGGTGAGCTCTAAAGTGCGTTGGTACCATGTAGCCCACCATGTAATGAAAAAGAATACACAAACCCACTTAAAACAGCAAATTGTTTCCTGGAAATTTTGGATCACAAAAGCTGATGGTCTATTGACAAAATGTTGTCCAGAAGACAGTGGAAAACCTTCATGTGGAAAGTGTTGCTTCAGTACTTTTAAAATTTTATAAACAATTGAACAAGAAATATTTTTTAAAATAAAAACAAGGTCCAAGATCCATTTTAGGTCAGCGTTCACTCACCAGAATACTCCCTAACTCTGCACAAGAGAATTGTGATGGATTAACTGAGTGCATAACAGATATTGTTTTAGTGCATTAGCCCTGATTTCCTGTTCAAAATGATTGATTAGGCCTCAGTCAAAGCAGTGTCCACAGCAAATATTAAGCAAACTTACACAGGCACAATCAATCACTTTTATTGAAGGATCACCACATTTGGAGAGAGAAAAAAAAAAAAAAAAAAGCTTTGTACTGTATTCATACACACAGAAAAACTGATTTCCTTGGTAAAACTATTGTTTGCTTCAATGTATTCCTTCAGGCTGATCAGGTGTGAGGTGCAGAAGAATAATTTGCTTATATTACAATTTGACTTCTATTTCTTAAAAAAATTACAGGTTTCAAAAAAGACGTGTTGAAGGTGTCATAAGGTAATTCAAATATTTAGAGACTACCCGGAAAGAAAGAAAGGTCATTTGTCTATAAAAACTAACCTTGGTGGTTTCAGCCTTTGTTGGTTACCAGTGGTATCAATACCTGTTCCCTAAGGGACTGTATTTCTAAAGAATTCTCTTATATTCAGCTCTTAGTTTATTTAACAATTTTTTTAAGCATGCATAAATATTATTTAGGTGCAGTCAAATAATCTTATATTAACAGGTGAATGTGAATTTATAATTTCAAGGGTATGGTACATTCTGTTTCTCTTTGTAAGAGACGTGGCTGAGCTTTGTGATGCTCAGCGTTCCAGCAGGCTGTTGTTAAGCAAGTTGTTAGCTTTTGCAGACGGAGACTCTAACAACTGAGACAGCACAGGGGGTTTTGAGCTCTGCCTTGAATAGTGGAATTTAGACTCTCAGCACACATAGTAGGATCCTATTTAATCACCAGGAGGAAAAAAAAGTAGATAGAAATGAAAGGACCTGCCAAACTGGTCTAAAATAAGGAATGAAGAACAATTATCCTACACTACAGGAAAGAATGAAGTAGCAAAACTTCATGACTGAAGATTATTTTTCTCTTAAAAGCTAAAATGTTACTTATAAGAAGTAAAGGAAGAATAAAAACATCAGGATTTAGGAATTTATTAGTCAGCTACAGGAGAAACAGTGGATTTAGAATTGATCCCTGGCCCGGGATTTCCACACCATGCAACTTCACAAGTTCATAGACTTATGAACTTTCTCCATGAGCTTGGGAGCTATAGAATAGTGATATCAGGCATGTTTCCCTGAAGGAATTTTCCCCATGAATTGCGGCATCATTTTTGTGGAATGGCTGAGAGAGCTGGGGTTGTTCAGCCTGGAGAAGAGGAGGCTGAGGGGAGACCTCATTGCTCTCTATAACTACCTGAAAGGAGGTTGTGGAGAGGAGGGAGCTGGGCTCTTCTCCCAGGTGACAGGGGACAGACAAGAGGGAATGGCNAATGGTTGGACTTGATGATCCGATGGGTCTTTTCCAACCCGGTAATTCTATGATTCTATGATCAGCCTGCTAAAAAGGAATTGTATTGGTGTTTCTCAGTTTAACATCAATACCACAGGTCCTCTTTTAGGACCACTGCTGGTTGCTCTAGACACCATCACAGTCTTGAAACCAACCTCTGCTTTCCTGATAAAGGGTTTCTTCTACTCCTGTTCATACTCTAGCTGGAAATAAGAGTTTGCCCCACTACTAAGACCCAACATTTAATCCATGCACGTTTATGCAGTTTTATGTTGCCTTCTAGCTGAGTAACTTACTAGAGCAATTGTCTGAGGTCTAACATTCCACCAAACTCTAATAATCCTTGTTAGACAAATTTTTATAGCATAAGCAGAGTAAAGCAACATCTTATGGTTCATACAAGAGCACAGATTTATTTATTGTCCTCTTTGTATCCAAGAGAACATCTGCAATGGACTTTAATTACTTCAGAGCGTGCAGTGGGAATGTCTTCAAATGAATTTAAATTGCAAACCTGGTCAACTAAAATGCTTTTAATTGTTCATTGGCAGCCATTCAACACAATTTTTACACTCCGATTATAATGCACAGCTGCTTTGGGGTGTTTGTGCTAATAATGCATGGATATATCTATCAAAAATATCATCTAAATGTATGTGACACTATTTATCAGAATTTAGAAGAAAATGCAGTCATAGAAAAAATGTTTATGTTTTACACTGTAAGATCCACCCAGTACACGAAATAGTTTTCCTGTTGTATGTTTTCATTCTACTCCTGCACCTATAAAATGAGAGAGGAAAGAAGTGGAACAATCAGAGTGAAGAAGCTGCAGTGCTCCTCTCCTACTTCCCTCTTCCATCCCCTCCCTACGGACATGTTTCCAGCTTTCTCCAGCTCAGAGGACGTATGATGTCTCCTACCCAATGCCTCTCAGAGAAGCCCTTTTCTTTTTGTTCGTGGCAAGGGAATCAGTATAGAAGGAATCAGGGAAACAGAAGCAGTAGAAAGTGCCTGTGCAAACACAGAATATTTCACTGGCTGTCTCCAGATGTTTCTGCTTTCTATCATGTAAGTCCTAGAGAGTCAAGCCTGAAGAGTTTATAGCAAAAATGTATTTTTTGACATGCTGACAATTTTGATTCATCATAACTACACAGTGATTTACCTCTGGGCCACTTTACGGGTTTTTGCATTAGCTTTTTTATGCAGTAAATCTGATTAAGATATTCTAGTGTATGAGGTATGAGTGAAAGCTGTATTTGCTTTTTCTTATGCCTTATTGTTTGAAAAATTCAAGGTAGCAGTGGAAACTACCTTTTTGCAATGCTGATTCTGTTACAGTAGCACATAATAGATGATTTATGTGATAAAGAGATTTATTATTAACCTTATTGCGGTCTTTTAATTTTCTCAGTAATTTTTTTCTCCCTTACGTGCTACCCATATGTATTCAGCTTACTTTGCAAGGTTCTGGTAGCAGGGCAGGGCTTCAGGGATAGTTTCTATGAGAAGAGGTGATTAGCTGTCCCTGTGTTGAGCAGAGCCGGTTTCAGATAACTAAAATGGACCTGCTGCTGCCCAAAGCCGAGCTTATCAACAATGCTGGCAGCACCTCTGTGATAACATATTTAAGAAAGACTAAAATATGCTACCTGAACTGTTTACAATAGTGATTTGTTTGTCTTTGCTCGTATAACCTGTAAACTGAGATTCTGCATATCGTAGTGCCTGAGCAGATTAGCAGCAGCCTATGCCACAGGCTCTTAAAACCAGACACTGAATAATACCCACAGTAAAAAAGAACAGGCTTCAGGGTACCCTTAGTAAAATCTGTGAGAGTGCATGTATCTGTGGTGTTTGGGGTTCTGCAGAATGTTATAGCCTGGTTAAGTAGGCTTTTCTTGCACTGTGTGTTCTACTCTTGGATCAAGTCATTCCATAGCAAGTCATTCACGTTGTGCAAGTTTCCTAAATATTCAAAGAGGGTTTCTTAAAGCAGTTTTAATTAAGATATTTTAGAACTATAAAGAAATACACTCTACTAATCTTCTTTATTTAATAGATTAAACCAAGGCAAATCATTGGAGACTGTATAGTCTTTAAAAGGAATATCCTCATCAGCTAGAGATTAACTTAGATCATCTAGATAACCTGGTTTGCTGAACCAAGTTTGTTTGATATTCAGTAGTACCTCCCCTGGAGTTTTGGGTTAAAAATAGTGAAGTAGAAAAAGAAAATCTCCAAAAGGGATTTTCCTTTGAACAAAATGATGTTTCGTTTTATAATTGAAATACAGTATGGCTTTGAACTTTCAATAGCTAAACCCATTAAGTAAGAGTATCACATTTCATTTATTATATTACACTTTAAGTTAGGTCCATGCATTTTTAATTCTGTTTATGTCTTGAGAGCTTGCCTCTAGTGGAATAAAACCAACCAAGAACCTAGAATAAGAATTAAAATCTAGGTCCTAATTCACCGCTGCCCTGTGGTTCCTTTGTGTTTGCTTGAATAAGCATAAAAGACAAATAAAGTAAATTTAAGGACTCTGGAGTGTACTGTTATTGTACTGGGTCAGATTTTTGCAAGGCCACCCTAAGAGTCCCTTAGTGTAAGAAAACTGCACTTCACGGTGGCTAAAGATAGAAGGAAGTGTATTAGCTACGTGCCGGGGCACGTTAGGAGGAAGAGTGGCCAGAATAAATGGTTTCACAGAGAATTTGTGTTTGTAATATTAAAAAGTGAATGAATTGAATGGTGAAGGTCAGGTGTATGCAAGTCAGTCTGCATTTGAGATAATAGTGGTGACATTCTTAGCTTTCAGAAGTTTGTGAATTTAAAAAAAAAGAAAATGTTATATATGGGAGGTGATAAGGTGTCATGGTACTGGGGAAAAAATCTATGGCATCTGTCTCTTAAGTTGTCTTGAGAGTGGAAATATGATGTGGTGGATAGATCCCAGGTGGCTTTTAAGATCCACCTAGCTGCTCACTCACTCATCTCTAGCTGGATGGGGAGAGACCTGGAAGAGCAACAGTGAGAAAACCTCATGACTTGGGGCAAAGACAGTTTAAGAAGCGAAGTGGCACTTGCAAGCCAAGTAAAGTGAGGAGTTAATCCACTCCTTCGCATTAGCAGGCAGATATTTTGCTGCCTCCTGGAAAGCAGGGGTTCACCACTCACTAAGCTTACTTGGGATGACAGATGCCATAACTCTGAACATCCCCCCTTCCTCTGTCTTTCCTCCAGGGGACGGTGGGAGAAGCACCCAGCAGAGGTTCCCAGCACCCCTGGGGAGACCAGGGCAGAGCAGGGGGGAAGAACGTGAGGAGGAAGGAGTGGCAGGAAGGACT
Organism: Piaya cayana; assembly: GCA_013389865.1. Lineage (NCBI taxonomy): Eukaryota > Metazoa > Chordata > Aves > Cuculiformes > Coccyzidae > Piaya > Piaya cayana. The sequence continues at coordinate 152,456 of WAAB01018628.1, read as the reverse complement.
TGTTATGGCCTGACCACAACCCCAGATTGCCCATGCCCTCCGTGCCACTCCTGGGAGGAGGGGTTGGAGGAGTCAGGAAGGAATGACTGCAATTCAGCCTGAGGGGGAAAAAGGGATGGGGTGGTGGGAAGGTGTTTTAGTTTTTGTCTGTTATTTCTCACCATGGAAATATATTTTTAATTGGCTACTAAATTAATTTTCCCCAAGCCAAATCTGTTTTGCCCCCATGACAGTAATTGCTTAACAGTCTCCCTGTCTTAATCTTGACCTCTGAGCTTTTCCATCTTTTCTCCCTCTGTCCTGTTGCAGAGAGGGAGGGAGAGAGCATCTGGGTGGACATCAGGCAGCCAGACAAGGTGAACCCATCACATCTAAGAACTGGAAATGTTTTCCTTTTGTTGCCAGTACATAGATATGTGTCTACATGTGTGTATTCATTATCCTTTCATTGTTGAATTCTTATGTAATTGTTAGCTTTGCTTCTTTTAAAAGTTTTTTAAAAAAATACGTAAGCTTAAGGTACAATCAGAGCTCAGCTTAGTTAGCAGAACAGGTTTCAGCTGAAAGTTGGCAGACTTTTTTATGTTCTGTTATTTTCTTTGTCATTAATGGGCTCATAATTCTGTCAAAACAAAGACTGAAAAAATGATGTGTGATTCACCTTTTTAAAGGACATAGCTTTCCTGAGTACAGGAGGAGGATTCAAGGCTCAATGTTCAACATTTAGCAAGGGTACTATATCTTTCACCCATAAGGACTGTTTGACATCCTGGAGTTCGAGCAAAGCTAGACTTTTGAAAATTCATGCCTATCTTGTTGATCATCTTTTGCATTTATGAAGGAGGCATTTTTCCCATTACCAGAGTCGTCTGGCCTATGTAATGGATAGTTGTTTGGTTTTTTTCTAGGGGGGCTTAAATTTTTTTCCCCCTCGTTTCTTTTTGCCAGGGAGTCTCTCTAGGTAGGCTTGATTTTAAAGGTTCAATTTTGCAGTTTAGTGATAGGAAGACTGTACATGTGATCTCTGTATGGGCAGTGAGTGTATTAGAGCAAGATTGTATCTCTAAGAAGAATCTACACCGTAAGGCTATTCAATATCAGGATATTATTTCAATTAATATCTGTCTTAGAAATACAGTGACTATTTTCCTCATCTGTTTTTGCTTTCACTTGACTGTAAGTTGTCTTTTTGGTTTTGATGGGAGAAGGTGCAGGAAATGATTATGACATATTTTAAGCTTTTCCACAAAGATTTTGATATGCTGTTTTTATTTCTTCCCCCTTCCCAGGCATCCTTCGAGATTCTTGAGTCTATTCTTTTTGTTTGTTTGCTTGTTCCTTTCTACTGGTCCTTTGTGAACAGAGGGGTAGGAACGTTCCTATAGCTGTTTGTACTCACTTGTCACACACTTCTTGGGACTTAGTTATTCCAGTCTCTCTCCCTTCCTTGGTTCTCGATGTTCTGACATTCAGATGAGTCACCAAACGCATTATTTTTTGGGTTGTTAGATTGATTTCATATGTGAAATTAATTTCAAATGCCTGTTCTGAATATACTTGTCTACCTTCAATATGCCTGGCATATTGAACAGAATCCTATTAGATGTGTTTATGAAATGACTTCTCTCCAGGCCTGCAATTCAGCTGGAAGTGTGAGACGACTGGGGAATTTGTAGCTTGCAAGCTTCAGTTGCTGGAACACACTAAGTCATCAAATACAGCTTCCTTTGTAGATGCAAAGCAAGTTTCACCTTAGGTATTTAATTACAGCATGCGGCATAGTTGGATAGCGTGTGGGTGTTAATGTCAGCTGAGTCGATACAGCTAAACAGCCTTATTTTGTCCAAAACACTAGGTCTGGGTTCAGAACCCTGAGGTATAACTTGTATTTGAAACTAGAGTGAAAAGGTGCGGAATTCCCTGCACAAAATGCAAAAAACCAGCCGCACATTTCTATTTCAAGTTTTGTTCCTAAATCCAATATTTGTCTAGAAGCAGCTTCCTGCAAAACTGGTTGTAAAAAGCTGATTTCTGTATAGTGAAATATATTAGTATATGCTCTTGACCGAGTATAATTTTGAGAGATTATCATAGCTGTTGTTTTAGGCTCCTTTCCATACTACTTTGAAAACTGATTGTGACTGTATGTTAAAAAATAGAATAATTGGCATGTTTAGAAGCATTTCTAGTATGCTTGTATACACAGAGAAGGTAATCATTCAAACCCATTAATAATCCTAGAATAGTCATAGAATCATAGAATCACCAGGATGGAAGAGACCCACTGGATCATCGAGTCCAACCATTCCTATCAAACACTAAACCATGCCCCTTAGCACTTCGTCCACCCGCACCTTAAACACCTCCAGGGAAGGCGAGTCAACCACCTCCCTGGGCAGCCTGTTCCAGTGCCCAATGACCCTTTCTGTGAAGAATTTTTTCCTAATGTCCAGCCTAAATCTCCCCTGGCAGAGCTTGAGGCCATTCCCTCTTGTCCTGTCCCCTGTTACTAGGGAGAAGAGCCCAGCTCCCTCCTCTCCACAACCTCCACTCAGGTAGTTGGAGAGAGCAATGAGGTCTCCCCTCAACCTCCTCTTCTCCAGGCTAAACACCCCCAGCTCTCTCAGTTGTTCCTTATAAGGCCTGTTCTCCAGCCCCTTCACCAGCTTCATTGCTCTCCTCTAGACTCACTCCAGAGCCTCAACATCCTTCTTATGCTGAGGGGCCCAGAAGTAAACACAAGATTCAAGAAGCGGTCTCACCAGTGCTGAGTACAGAGGAAGAAGAAGCACCGTGGACCTGCTGGCCACGCCATTTCTGATACAGACCAAGATGCCATTGGCCTTTTTGGCCACCTGGGCACACTACTGGCTGATGTTCAGTCGCTCTTAACTGACACCCCCAGGTCCCTCTCCTCCTGGTAGCTTTCTAGACAGATTTGTCCTAGTTTGTAGCACTCCTTGGGGTTGTTGTGCCTCATGTGCAGGACCCGGCACTTGGCCTTGTTAAACCTCATGCCATTGGTCTCTGCCCAGCAGTCCAACCTGTTCAGATCCCTTTGCAGAGCCTCCCGACCTTTCAGCAGATCCACACTTCCACCCAGCTTAGTGTAGTCTGCAAACTTGCTAAGGGAGCACTCAATGCCTTCATCCAGATCATTGATGTGTGTACAATTAGAAGAATCTTCAGCTTATTTCAGTGAAGACACATTATGGTAACATAGATGCTATGTTTTTTCTGTTTATTTATTCACTATATAGTATATTTTTATCTAAAGAGTCAAAGATTGTTCTCTGCTTTGCTACTGTCATATGGGAGTGTCACTAGCAAGTCAGTGTAGAACATGCAGTCTCTTTACTGTTATCTTTTATGGAATTTCTGCTGGTGCTGACTTTGAGGAATATATCATTAAAGCACTTTATCCTTGGAACATATTTTTAAAGCAATATTTCTGATCATGTACTACTGTGGTACGTCATCAGCACCAGGCTCCTTGCTGCTACATTCCTCTAATATTGCAAAAGCTAAAAAAAAGAATAATACTGCAAAAATATGCTGTTTACTTTGACAAGTTAACATGCTGAATAAGTTGTGGTACCTCTGCTGTTGACTGAGGTCCTCAATCTCTCCTCTACCTAGTGCCAATATATTGTCAGAAAATTCATATGATTATGATGAAAGAATTACATCATCAGTTATTTTCCCTGCTTTAGGATAAATTCTCACTGGTATTTGTAAATATTTGCTTGCTTGTGCAACTATTTTAGTAAAATATGAGTATGGTTCCAACAAAAAGCCTGTAAGAAAACACAACGCGAAGCTGGCAAAGCTTAGGCACAGATTTTATATCCAAGGCCTTTCTTTAATCAGAATTCGAAACTCATCAGAGGAAAGGGGCCATAGAATCAGTTCTAAATAGTCCTGGAAGTGAGATAAGAGTCCTTTAATCTCATCAATATTAGCATGACATTTTCTGCTGCACTTCATGCCTATGCTTTTGCAAGAATGTTATTGGTGGAAATCAGACAGAAGGCACAGGATTACTGTAAGGGTCACTTCCTCACGCTTCCACTGCTGGGTTTGTTTGGGTTTTTTTTCCGATCTATTTATTTATTTCCTCAGTGGAAATATATAATTCATTTGTGGAGCAATACCAGCTTAAACTTGTTACTGCTTTCATATTAAACAAGAATTAATGGGGAGCACATAATACAGTGTTAAAGCTTAAGAGGTGAGTTTTAGAGAAAGCAATGCTGTGATCAACGTGAAACAGCTCAAGGTGTGGTTTTCCAAATTACACAGGGTTTTTTTGTTGTTTGTTTTGTTACTAAAGGGTAAAGTTACTGTAGTGTCATGAAAATAGTATGTGATCACAGTGTCTTTATCCTTCTCTGTATAAAACAATTCTGGATAGTATGCTTTTAAAACTGTGCAGGAGCTCTGGTTTTATTCTCTCTGAAAAGATAATTCTAAATTTAAATGTAGAGTGTAACCAGTTTCTACAGTCTGACGGGCCTGCATGCACCAATTCAAGAATTTTGTGTTAAAGACTTTCATATATATTAAAAAATATTTATGTAGATAGTGATTTCAAAATTGGAAGCAAATTTTACTTTATCTAATTTCTGTGATTGTCACCAAACTGATTATCAAAAGCATTTCAAAGTTCTAAATGGCAACAATAGTGTCTGTTTACTCCTATAGCTTTTCCAAAATCCCATATGACTCTGTTTTAAGACAGTTTAGGGAATCATCTGGAGCTCCATATAGTAAAGAATTGTGGAATCTTTGGTCAACAACCGACTGAACATGAGCCAGCAGTGTGCCCAGGTGGCCAAGAAGTCCAATGGCATCTTGGCCTGTATCAGAAACAGTGTGACCAGCAGGTCCAGGGAGGTTATTCTCCCTCTGTACTTGGCACTGGTGAGACCGCTCCTCGAATCCTGGGGTCAGTTGTGGGCCCCTCAGCACAAGAAGGATAAGGAGGCTCTGGAGCGAGTCCAGAGAAGAGCAACAAAGCTGGTGAAGGGGCTGGAGAACAGGCCTGATGAGGAACAGCTGAGAGAGC
>WAAB01018628.1:136808-147329 GCA_013389865.1 Piaya cayana | reverse complement strand
ACCTGGTGATTCTATGATTCTATGGTTCTATAATCTCATATCTGCTAAACACATCTCATTGTCATCGTCAATTTTTCTCCCAATCCTTGCCACAGCTTCACATAATTTTTACTTTAAGTGAAAATAGAGGAGTTGCATGTATATGTGATACTACCACCCAGAACGCTGAAAAATGTATGTGCCTGTAGCCACTGGGTAAATTATGAGCCTACCTTTCAATCAAAAGCACTTGCTTCACAGGCAGATATTCAATGATATTCCATAATTTCAGGTTTAATTAAGTTCCCAAACCTTTCTCTTTTTGCCAGAGGAGCGAGTGGGTAAGCAGTGTGTACTGAAGCTGGTTTATTTTGCAGTGAAAATCCAACTGAGGTGACTCTTTTGTCATTGATTATTGGAGACAGTGTCTCCAGCTGGATGCCTTCTACCTGGTCACTGTAAATTAGTTTTGTGTCACTGCCTCTAACAACCAAAACACACTGATAGTCTCTAAATGATGGTTTATATCACCTGAGACAAGATCTAGCCTTATTTTTCTGCTCTATTACTTTCAAAGAATAGTCTTTCTATTATTAACATGCTGTAGTAAAATAACTTTGAATTCCTTTGAAATTTGTAGTGGTTTTGTTCATTGCATCTCATGAATGCAAACCTTACTGGAGTTGTAAACTATTAATGAACAGATGTATGTGTATGCACTTTAATATTCTGATCTTTTTTTAATCACTGTAGAACGGTTTGTAGTTTGATGATTTCTCAGAACTCCTCTGGCTTGATTTTCCTACAGCTGTATAAATAAGATAGGAATTCTCTGACAGCATGATGAGTTTATAATAATATAAACTGGCTAGGAGGGCACAGTCACGGCTGTAAGCAACCCGGTCTGTCCTAGTAGGTGCAGCAGCCAGAATCTTCTCTGAAGTCAAATTTCATGAAGCAAAAAAGCTGGTGAATAACAATACTTTAGGAATGAACACTTCTGTTATGATTGGTCATTTTAAATCTGGTTAAGATAAAAATTTGAGACTATAGTAGTAGGTTTTAATACTTGTTCTATGTTTTTAGTGTTGCTGGTTTCCAAATGAGTAGTCCATTGCATTTATTTAGAAAACCTTCAAAAAAGAAATAGATATTTTACAGATTATTGCACTTTTCACAGAATCATAGAACAACAAGGTTGGAAGAGACCCACTGGATCATCGAGTCCAACCATTCCCATCAATCACTAACCCATGTCCCTCAGCACCTCATCCACCTGTGCCTTAAACCCCTCCAGGGAAGGTGACTCAACCCCCTCCCTAGGCAGCCTCTGCCAGTGCCCAATGACCCTTTCCATTAAAAACTTTTTCCTGTTGTTCAGCCTAAACAGCAAATTTCTCCCTTGCATTACTCTCTAAGCCTCTGATGGGGTTTTATTGTTTGTTAATTTGACACATTGGAGGTAGTTTTCCATCTAATACTATACAAAGGCTAAAATATAATCTCCCAGCTGATTCTGGTTGGCTCCAGCAGCCCCACTGCAAGACAGAGCTGAGCCTGTTGGCCAAACTGGTGCGTCTTGAAAGATCCAAGCTTATCTTGGTGAAGTCTTGGTATCCTTATAGAACAAGTTGCACGTTTCTTGAATTAAATCTTCTCCGTCAAAGGTTTGTAAAGCAGATTGTGTTCTTCACTTCCAGGACTGTTGCATAGGCTTACTATCCACTTCAGATGGATTTATGGTACTTTTGAGCCTTGTTTGGAAAAGTTTATGAAAACAAAATTCTTGTAGTGAAGGTAATCACATGGTTCATAAGGTTTAAATAATTTTACACTGTAGAAATGAACAATATGTACTAATAGTAACGAAAAAAAGTTTAATGTTATTTGTATCAGTTTCTAATTTAGTTACTGTAGTAAAGTGTACTCTTGTTCTACTGTGATCCTTTTGGTAAAACCCTTAAAATACTTTGATCAAAAATGGAATACAAAGAGGATTTGTGATCGGATTACTATACTGTGATGTCTTGGCACATGGCCTTTCACATCCTGGTTCACAAACGTTTCATCACCTCATTATTTTCTGACACTTTAGAGAAGGTGAAGAATGCTCAATGACAGTACATAAATCATGAGACCTCTTCAAAACTTCTTGTTCCTTTGGCTGCTTAGGAGTGTTAAAATGGTGGAGCTTTCCCTCTTGGCGCTGAATTCATAGGAGGTTGGTCAGTGAAAAGATGTAAAACAGAGTACAAGGAAACAAAGCTACTATTACAAAAATGAGGAAATGTGTACATAAAGAAAGGCAGCAGGAAGAAATGGAGGATGAACGCAAGAATTTCGTATTTAAGGCACTAAAAGAGGAGAAGTCAAGAAAAGGGTATGGGGGAGTGATTTTGTCGGTGTTGTGGAAGAATTACATCTCACTGGAGAATTTGCATAGATCTTTAATAGTAACAGACAAAGGATAGTTGTTATGAAATTCATTGTACTTTGATAGTAAACAGTCAAATGCATCTTTGAAACACAGGTTTAGTATCCTGGCTGAGTACAGAATCAGGGCAGATGATTCTTCAAAAGACAGCTAGCATTACACAGCAAGACGTTCACCTGTGCATGGTTCTAGTCAATGGAAAGGTGAAAGAGGGGACCATATACCATGGTTTTGTGTTAGTTATACTTGCAGGACAGAGATAAGTGGCAAGTAAGTGCAAAGATTTATTGTTTATCCATACTGGGTGGCAGGAAAAGTTCAACTATGGGCAATAAACACAGTGGATACTGTACATGGTGCTGTAATTTTCTATAAATAATTATTTGCCATCTTCATTTTAGCTCGTTAGCACAATTTCCATCAAAAATGACCTGTGTGTGATCAGTCCACAAAAAGTTTCCTAAGAAGCTGCACTGCTGTATTAGGTTTATGTGGTAAGGTTCTGGTAGCTGAGGGGCTGCAGTGGTGGCATTTGTGCGGACAGGTCATTAGAAAAGCTTTTGGGGTCCGATTTGCTCTTTCTCTTTCACTTTCATTAACCCTTTATGCCTATGTAAGGTTTAAAAGAAGCTAATACAAAACATGGATATGCTGCCTTGCTTTTTGCGTGCTTTATGCACAAGGAAATAATTGCATATGGCAAACAGCAATACAAGATCAGGCCTTGTACCACCAGTCTTCAGCACCGTGACAAGAGGCTTGCAGATACAGCCATGGAATTTTCTGATACTGATTGCCTGCACGTGCAGGAACCAGTAATAGCAGGCCTTAGGTATAGGGAGTCTTCTGTTTTTCTCTGTTAATATGGGAAATACTACTACTTATATGGCAGCACTAACTGGTTTGTTAATCAGCAATTCAGGGGAAAACTCTCACCAAAAATGTGTGCTGTCTACATACCAAATCAATTTCCATGCCTTTTCTGTTGTTTCCTACCTAATTAAATCGATGTTTCTACTGCTGAGCTTAAAATGAAGCTGACACAAACTCCCTCAATACTGCAGAAACCAATTGTCCTTGCAAAAGGTCTTTGTTTTTGTTGCCACTGAGTTCAGATGTGTTACATCTGTTTTATTAACTAAACTAGATGTTTACACCATCACGTTTCCATATTTACCAAGTTCCACTAAGTGGAGGTTTGCCATTACTCTTACAGAAGTGCAAGCCCCGTATTGTATGAAAAAGAAAAGAGAAATAATGTTACAAGTATCTGTTCCTCACCAGTTACAAGGAAAATACCTTCCCATCAAGTCCTTTTCTTTTTTAATTGTACAGAATTGTAAGACTCTAACTGTGTTTAGTATAAGAGTGCAACATAAATCTTAGCTTTATATGCTTCTGGAATCTTTTATCCTAGGAATCCTTTCACGTGGATGATAGTCTACCACTTTCTAGGCCCAAGAAACATAAAAATTGTGAAATGATTCTCCTTCAAGAAAGCCTTCTTTTTAAAGATAGGTTCCTTTTTATCACCCCCACACACACTTCTAAAAAGCATTATCTTGCTCTGCAGTTAGCCTCCCTGCAATCAAATAAAGGGCATGGATTAATTGGAGAACCACTAGAAATATTTTAAAGAGATTAACATTAATGGAGAAACAAATTATCTTTCCATCAAATAAGGTTAATAACAAAAATTAGTAGTGGCCCCTCACAATTATTGAAAAACCTTCCAGAGTCTTTTACAGATTAATCACGCAACTTTTTCTATAAAATCTATAGAATTTCAAGTGGTTTAAGGGTCCTAACTCTCAGTTGCAAAAGATCAAGCCCCTTGGAAGCTGAACTCTTACTGCCATGTAATATAATATTGTTTCCTCAAGGAATAGACTGTAACCTAAAGGGTTTTTCTCAAGTAGTGGGTCCCTGGTTGAACTCTCTCTGACATTGCCAGGCAGAGTTCTGGTTGGCCTGTCACAATCTGTCTTGTTCTCAGTATAAAATAACTATAGGTTCATTAGCACTTTAACTCATAATTAGGTTTATGTAGTTGACTGGAAAAAAAGAGATTTTTTTTATTGACTCTATTTATAAAAAAACATAATTGCTTAATCCTTTACAATATATAGAGCAGTTCTGCAATCACCATGCAGTCTTTATTTGCATAAGGACAATTCACAAAGGTGATTTGTAAAACCATATTAAGCATCTTTTTTATCTGTATATGGATGGGATATTTTCTAGATTCATTGACTGGCTGCAAATACCTTTTAGACAATCTTTGGCATGTATCTAAGTACTGAAGCATGTTATATTGCTGCAGTATGACTATCATCACTTCTAGTTTATTATTTCAATGGAAATCTTACTAAAAAAGTATTGTCTTTATTAATACAGGTATCCTGAAATAGCCGTAGCAGTATAATATTGTCTAATATTGCATGCTTGTGCATGGACTCTTTTTGTAAGCTCAAGTGCCCTAAGGAGTGCTGCTTGGTTTATTTTAATGAAAACATTTAGCACAGGGGCAATTCTCAGATTACTTCCTGACCTGTCTACATCTGGACAGCCTGTTGGTTACCAGTAGGCTAAATTTTGACTTGTTCCAAAAAGAGCAGTAGAAATGTAAGTCAGCTGTTATTTTTAACTTCTGAAAATATGAATGCAGTGTAGTGAATAGTGATACATGGGCACAGTTCGCCAGTAGTGTCCTGTGCAGGTCCAAACTGGTCCATAAGTATGACTCCTATGTGTATTTTGATTAAGATTTCATGGTGGTGACATAATAAAAATTGTAAGAAAAAAATAAATGCCTACTTTCTATCACTTTTTCAGGAAAATTCTTTGGACAGATTGAGCATAGGCAAAGTATTTCAAATTGCATAAATTCTTATAAAAATCAGTTTTATTTAAAACTCTGGCTCCATAGGTGTAGTTACAAGAAATAAGCTTACTGACTATCCATGTACACTTAATTTTTAACACGGTCTATTTAAGCACTAGTGGCCTTCAGCGTCTCTTCATCTCAAACAGTGCTGGTGAGTTCTCCTTCACAACATCATGAGTTAACAGTCATTAGCACCAAAATTCTGAAGATCAAGTGGTTCAAGTGTTATGAAACCACTTTAAGAATGCTGCTCTACAATGCACAGAACCACTTTATGAATGCTGTTTACCATCTGGGGATCGATCTCCATGTCTTCTCTCTCATGTTTCATAAAATATAGCTAAGGTGCCACACTTTATCACATTCTGTTAAAAATCCCATTAATCTCGCCGATAATACAAGAAACATGAAAAACTAAAATAAATAGTGGTATGTCCCCCTGTGCCCTTCTGTGCTTTCATTCAAGTAAGTCTGACTCTGAAACACTCCCATGTAGCCACAGAAGGCAGAAATGATTCACTTAAGGAGAAGCAGTTTAACAGTTGTGTAGCCAAAGTTCCCTGGTGAGAAGGTTTTCCTAATAGTTTTCCAATAAAGAACATAAAAAGCTCAAAGGTGGTATTTCCAGAGGAGTATAATAATAGAAAGAATTGATATTTGAGGAACTTCATTTTATTAAAAATGGGCAAGAACTCCTGTGCATCTTTTTTCACATAAAGCTTAGTAAAGGTAAAATTAGCTCATGTGTACTGTTTATAATACAGCTGGATGGATGAAGGAGTCTTTACATTTCACAACTTCTTGTTTCTGACAAGTTCTAGAGTTTCAGTGAATTATTTATGTGGCCACTTATCCTGTAAGGATGGAACTGAGGGTACAAACTAAGATCACAATTGCTACCAGAAAGCCTTCAGATGATAAGATGAAAATGCATCTTGGTCTCTGCTGATCTCAAACCTGGACTTGAATTCATGGCCTATGGATGAGGTGTTGTGTGTCTGACATTTTTCATCTCTAACTTCTGAATTTTTGCAGTTTATGAACAATTCATGAGCTTCTATTTATCTTCAGCAATTGCTTTATGAATCAAGGATTTAACTGGAATAAGATAATCCAGGAAATAGTAAATTTCAATTCATTTCTGTGAATATAATATAAATTCCACATATGAGAGCAGAGATATGAATACATTAGCGATAAAAATACTAGAAAGAAATTACCTGTTTCTATAACTGTAGTTCCCAAAGGTGTGTAGCCAGAGATTGCGGCAGATCAGACTTTTGCATCTCTTGGATTTTCTGGGACTTTCTACCCTTAAAAGTGTGCAAACGCACCTCTGCAGGTTTTCCCTCTGTTATTTACAATGGGCTGCTTTTCAGCTTGATTCTCTGCTTAAAGCAATATGAATCCAGAGCTAAATGTTTTGGAAAATATTTCATTATTTCCAGGGAATTTCTTTCTCTTGGTTAATCAATAGTTTCTTCATATTTCTTGTTGATAAAACTGTTTAAAATTCTTTCCCTCCTGTCAAACATAGAATCAAGAGGGATGTTAGGCAAGTGGTTATCAATTACATTTGTTCATGCCCCAGGATTTTCTATCTTCAAATCAAATTTTTTATCTAGACTGATACCAAAACCATACCGTTAGATCGAGGGGCAGTTGGGAATTTTAAAATCTAGTAATCTATGAACTACAAAGACTAATTAGGAACTCATGGTTTGAAGCACTGAGAATCAGGTAGTTTTCACAAAATGTTTTTTAAAATTCTGTCTTTGAGTACAAGTATTTCAATCAGGTTTTTTTTGTGTAAGAATTAGAAGCTTTGTATATATGTACATGTAGATGTCAAATAGCTCCCCAAATGTAGGGTGAAAAGTTAGTGGTACTGATGAAACTCTTAGCATGTTCTGAAGATGTTGTAGATGCCAATTTGTTCAGACAGCTCTACAAAGAGCAAACTGCATAATCTGCAAGTATGGAAAAGGAATTCCAAACCTGTACATTTGGTTTGATATTAAAGAGTTTACTAATTATGGCATAATTGTAAGAACCTCACACTTTAAGAAACCATAAAAACTGTCAGTCCTTCTGTCACACTGAATCCTGCTATGGCAACACATGTATTAAAGACAATGTATTCCAGCACCAGATATACCCTGAATATCTGCTAAAATTGCTTAAGTAAACTCTCTAGTTCAGATACTTTCCCCATGAATTACTACCTAAATAATGAGAAGATGAGGATGCCTTCTAGTCTGTCAAGGTACTCATATATTTGATGAGAACAACAAATCCTTTCTACAGTGCCTGCAATAGTTGCTTAAAAATAGAAGAGTGTACTCCTTGGACCAATGACAGCAAGGTTCATATAGGCCAGCATGGAATTCCTCAGTAGTCTGGCTGTGTGTTTACAGCTGAATAGTCTAGCAGCTCATTTACAAAGAGAGTCAGGAATATAGTTCTCATTTTACAGGGAAGAAAACCCCTTGAGTGCTGAAGAGAAAGAGGAAGGGGTTTGTGGCAGTGGCATCCTCAGGAGTCATATGGAAATGGAATTGGATTAGAACTCCCTGGAGTCATGCTCCGGTTCTTGAAGTAGCAGCGCATGCCTCCTCCCTTGCACGTAAAATAAAAAAAATGCTTACATCATTGCTTATAACAATTCTTTTCAACATTTACATAGACTTGCCTAAACATAAATGGAAATGAAAATAAAAAGGGAAGCACAGAACCTGATAATGTTTAATCTGTGTACCAATTCACCCACACAGGATAACAAAGAGACAACAGGCAGACCTGTACCTTTCCCTCAAGTAAAGGTCAGTTAAACCAGCACAACCCTTTTTCCACATATAAAGCAATATAAGCTATCAGTCCTATCTGAACAGTCTCCAGTCCCAAGGCACTCTCGAAATAACTTGGAGATAAAGCGGAGATGAAAATCGGTAGATGCTGATGAGTTGGGCGTGCAGTTGTCTCTTTGAGACATTTCTTAAGAGAAATTTTGCATATGCTAAAAGTCAAAGTCAGGGAAGAGAAAAATGAAATGGATTAACATTTTATCACAGAAAAATAAGTTGGAAATGCTCTAATTTATAGATAATAAGATATAAGTACATGAAGATACTGCTATTAGGGCATTAAAAGTAAAAGTATTATCTCTCTGCTTAAAGATTCTACTAAAATAACTATAAATTTCTTATTAAGAAGATTTTAAATCTGTGTGACAGTATAGTTAATTTTGTTCCTTGGGATCAAAACCTGAAACCTAAATGTAATAGTAACTTAAATGTTTCAGTCAAATATCCCAGAATTATTTTTCTAAGTATAACTGTATAAACAAAAATAGCAATGGAACAACCCTACCTTAATGCTGCCTTCCGACATCAAGACAAAAACACTAAACTCTTCGGGCTCCAGTATTTGATACACAGCAAATAATTCTTTCTTTACAAAGCACAAGATAAATCCAGTGTAACTGAAACTCCAGAGCTCCTATCATTGCCCTTATTCAACAACAGTCAACACATCATCTAGAAAACAGGCTGCAGATGCTGTCAATTGTTAAGAATTAAAAAGTGCTTAAGACACCTGAGGTTATACTAAAAACACCAACACCATCAGAACAGTACCTGTACAGGACAGTACATTTGGGTAGTAATGGCTCTAAACTGGAGAGGGGCAGATGTAGACTAGACACAAGGGGGAATTTCTTCACCATGAGAGTGGTGCTCAGGGAAGCTGTGGCTGCCTCGTCCTTGGAGGTGTTTAAGGCCAGGTTGGATGGGGCTTTGAGCAGCCTGATCTGGTGGGATGTCCCTGCCCATGGTAGGGGGCCTAGAACTAGATGATCTTTAAGGTCCCTTCCAACCCAAACTATTCTATGAATCTTTTTTTTTTTTCCCCACGTTTTGTATGTGAAAGTTGATTTGTCCATTTCCTTAAGTTTGTGTCCCGTGGCAGGATTTCTGTGTTTTGCGGTGAATTTCAAGAAAAAAAGACCCTGTCTCCAAATCATCCAAGGCTGCCCTGCCTGGGAATGTTGGAAGGGTTAACAGCCAATGGACTATTACTAAAGTATAAACCAACCTCAGAATTTTTTGGAAGATGATTCATGAAGTGTTTATGGCACTGAAATTTGTAATACATCAGCAACCACCACAAATGGATTTGCTCTACTTTAAGCCTGCATATTTCACTGCAAATGGCTTTTGTGTTCACTTACCATTGGTAATGAAATGAACTGCCCTTAAAATGAAGGAATATATTTGCAGCGGTTGTGGATGTGTTATAGATGTTCTTTGCTGCAAATACATTATGAATTTTTAAAGCATTAAATATGTATGTACTATTTATAGTATTCTTACAAATACAGAGAGACTTTATGTTTTGAAGACTTATAAATTTTTTTACCATTTTTCTCTTGATTTTTTTCTTTTGTTATGGCATCTGCAGCATTTACGTAGTCTGCCGTGCAGAACAATTACTTTGTTCAAGAAATCATCATGTTTCACTTCCAGTTCATCTCCCACATACCATAGATCTGTTTTCTTTAGATCAATTTTCTATTTTTTTGTAAAACTATTTTCTTTACTGTATTTTAAAGCAATGAAACCTGTTTTTTTTCTTCCTACTGCAGTAATCATCACATATCGTTTTTTTCCCATATAATTACAGTATTGAACAACAAATTAGCTTTAAAGACAAGACACCAAGCACTGAGCATAACAATGTTTCTTTGTGCATACAGGCCCATTTGGTTTCCTGTGTTATGCGTGGGCTGGTGTTGTCAGTCTGAACTACAGTTTAGGTAGTGTTAGGTAATTGTTAACCCGAGCTCTGTTGAGCAAGGCTTCCCAGAACCTGTAGGCAATCTGCTGTAATCTGCTTAACTCTGTGTTTCAAAAGCTACACAGAGGAGAAAGACTATCTTCTTGCCTCCAGGTGCTGACTAGGTGATTGAAAGCAAATCACAGATTTTCTGCTGCCAGTTCTCCTCCCAAATATGACCAGGTACAGAATTTAGTCTTCCAGCATTTGCAGTGGCTTTATTGGCCTGGATAACAGGGAAAAGCGTTCACAAGGAGAAGGTTGTGTAGTTGAAAATAAAGATGCTACTTGCTGGTATTGCAAAAATGTGTGGGAGAGGGGCCAGTAAAAGTTTTAAGTGCATGTCCCCAATGAGTTTGAGTATCTAAACAGGGTGATCGCAAACAAA
>WAAB01018628.1:5051-136427 GCA_013389865.1 Piaya cayana | reverse complement strand
CCAGAATTATTTTTCTAAGTATAACTGTATAAACAAAAATAGCAATGGAACAACCCTACCTTAATGCTGCCTTCCGACATCAAGACAAAAACACTAAACTCTTCGGGCTCCAGTATTTGATACACAGCAAATAATTCTTTCTTTACAAAGCACAAGATAAATCCAGTGTAACTGAAACTCCAGAGCTCCTATCATTGCCCTTATTCAACAACAGTCAACACATCATCTAGAAAACAGGCTGCAGATGCTGTCAATTGTTAAGAATTAAAAAGTGCTTAAGACATCTGAGGTTAAACTAAAAACACCAACACCATCAGAACAGTACCTGTACAGGACAGTACATTTGGGTAGTAATGGCTCTAAACTGGAGAGGGGCAGATGTAGACTAGACACAAGGGGGAATTTCTTCACCATGAGAGTGGTGCTCAGGGAAGCTGTGGCTGCCTCGTCCTTGGAGGTGTTTAAGGCCAGGTTGGATGGGGCTTTGAGCAGCCTGATCTGGTGGGATGTCCCTGCCCATGGTAGGGGGCCTAGAACTAGATGATCTTTAAGGTCCCTTCCAACCCAAACTATTCTATGAATCTTTTTTTTTTTTCCCCACGTTTTGTATGTGAAAGTTGATTTGTCCATTTCCTTAAGTTTGTGTCCCGTGGCAGGATTTCTGTGTTTTGCGGTGAATTTCAAGAAAAAAAGACCCTGTCTCCAAATCATCCAAGGCTGCCCTGCCTGGGAATGTTGGAAGGGTTAACAGCCAATGGACTATTACTAAAGTATAAACCAACCTCAGAATTTTTTGGAAGATGATTCATGAAGTGTTTATGGCACTGAAATTTGTAATACATCAGCAACCACCACAAATGGATTTGCTCTACTTTAAGCCTGCATATTTCACTGCAAATGGCTTTTGTGTTCACTTACCATTGGTAATGAAATGAACTGCCCTTAAAAATGAAGGAATATATTTGCAGCGGTTGTGGATGTGTTATAGATGTTCTTTGCTGCAAATACATTATGAATTTTTAAAGCATTAAATATGTATGTACTATTTATAGTATTCTTACAAATACAGAGAGACTTTATGTTTTGAAGACTTATAAATTTTTTTACCATTTTTCTCTTGATTTTTTTCTTTTGTTATGGCATCTGCAGCATTTACGTAGTCTGCCGTGCAGAACAATTACTTTGTTCAAGAAATCATCATGTTTCACTTCCAGTTCATCTCCCACATACCATAGATCTGTTTTCTTTAGATCAATTTTCTATTTTTTTGTAAAACTATTTTCTTTACTGTATTTTAAAGCAATGAAACCTGTTTTTTTTCTTCCTACTGCAGTAATCATCACATATCGTTTTTTTCCCATATAATTACAGTATTGAACAACAAATTAGCTTTAAAGACAAGACACCAAGCACTGAGCATAACAATGTTTCTTTGTGCATACAGGCCCATTTGGTTTCCTGTGTTATGCGTGGGCTGGTGTTGTCAGTCTGAACTACAGTTTAGGTAGTGTTAGGTAATTGTTAACCCGAGCTCTGTTGAGCAAGGCTTCCCAGAACCTGTAGGCAATCTGCTGTAATCTGCTTAACTCTGTGTTTCAAAAGCTACACAGAGGAGAAAGACTATCTTCTTGCCTCCAGGTGCTGACTAGGTGATTGAAAGCAAATCACAGATTTTCTGCTGCCAGTTCTCCTCCCAAATATGACCAGGTACAGAATTTAGTCTTCCAGCATTTGCAGTGGCTTTATTGGCCTGGATAACAGGGAAAAGCGTTCACAAGGAGAAGGTTGTGTAGTTGAAAATAAAGATGCTACTTGCTGGTATTGCAAAAATGTGTGGGAGAGGGGCCAGTAAAAGTTTTAAGTGCATGTCCCCAATGAGTTTGAGTATCTAAACAGGGTGATCGCAAACAAAACAGATGGCCTAGATGTTAGCTGGCAGAACCTTTATCACTGCAGCCTCCAAAGATCGAGATGGTACGTGAAAAAAGAAGGAAGATGAAAATATTTCAGTAGAGCTGGGGAAACTTCTGCTCACTGAATACTTTTCTTAAGTAATTCCTTCTTTGACTATTGTTTTTTAGTCCAGCAGTTTCAAGTTAGGAGGTTGATTCTTTACTGTATTTTAAAGCAATGAAACCTGTGCGCTCTTTACTGCCACCTCACTTGATCTTCAGGACGTACCTGCTCTACCTTGCACTCCACAAGCTCTGAGTTTTGCAGTGTGAGTCTTCTACTTCAAGGTAGTCCATCTGTTCCAGAATTGAGCAGCTAAGAAAATAACAAAAACTATTTTTTTTTTCTGACCAGCTGTTGTCTTGCAAAAGGTGCAAACCCTGTTCTTTTTTGTCAGAACCTTGGCACCTCTTGATTAGAATAACTGCAGGCCAGTTCTGTTTCTAATACTATCTGGGGGAAAAAAAAAGATAATTTGAGAATAAATTCTGGAAAAAAATTACTTGAAAGGGAAAAATGTTTCAAGAAAATCTGAAATCGGCTTTTATTCAGAAAATATATTTGTTAAAAGATTTTAAGAATTACTTCCTGACTGGGAATTCATTCTGGGAATTCATTGTGTTTCAACAGAGCATTTCACTACCTGCCGTTAATTTTGTTCCCTTGTTATTGATAATTTGCTTTACACTGGAAAATATCTCCTTCCAAAGCCCATTTGTTTAAGTGCATGACTAAACAATTACATTTAAATGTGTGTATTTTCTGTGCTAACATTTCCTACAGAAATCACTTTGAATTATGCTTCACACAATTACAACTTCAGAGTAGAATCGCCAACATTATTTTTTATCAAATGCTTTAAATGCCCCGTGTATTACAATGATGAATAAATAGCAAGATACCTTACTGAGGGCAGTTCTTGTCTAAGAGATATACAGGCAGGTACATTTGCATTCATCATGTTTAGAAAAGAAAATATTTTAATGTATGTAGCTCTGGAACGGGAAATAAGAGTATTTGGTTGATGTTCCCTTCTCTGCCACTGTCTCTATGATGCTGTCTCTGTTAGCTTATATTTCTCCGCTCATAATTTATCTGTCATGTCTTCTCATCAACAATTATTTCTTCCTAGAGGCACTAACTAAACCAAAATTTTACCCTCAGCTGGGAGCCTTCTATATAGTAACGGTGTCAGACTTGTGAGTATGGAGTTCTTTTCAGAAAGACACAACTTGCAGTTCAAAGTTTTTTTCATATGATGGGAACAAAGGGAAAGCAGGTATGAAAAATAATCCAAGAGAAACTTTTGGAAAGTGTTTGCACCAATGTAGAATATGTAGGTATTGAGGCCCGAAAGGCCAAGCTCTGGTTTAGTCATTTAATCAGGGCCAGATGGGGCTGAGAAACGCCTACATGGGATTTTGGTTTAATACTATGAGTAGTCCTTCATACTCCAGTGAGTGTTCAGTTCTCAACAGGAATGCTCGAATACTTAAAAGGAACTTTTTATTAATTCCAGTCTTTGAGATCACCGTGTTCTTTAATGAAGGATTTTAGTATAGCTCACATATTTGCATGGGCTTCACCTGTTTATTATTTTAGCACTAAAAATAGTTTTAAATATTTCACTGTTGATGCTGCTAGCTGGCTAGAGAAATAATTCCAGTGATCCATCACAGGCAGGTGAGCGGGTACCAAAAGGCTACAGGTCAGATTTTGAAAGATATTGAGATACCTAAAAATGTTTGTGGGTCTGATCCTTGATGCCACTTTGAAAATCTATGAGAAAACAGGCTGCTTCATTTGGGATAGCCCTTTCTTGCTCTGTGTCATAACCCTAGGGCTGCGTGGTCCTCTGCAAGTGTCCTTGAGTGTATGGGTGACAAACTCCAATATTACTCTGAACCAGTCAATGCTTTATGTGAGCAGGGATTTACCCTGAAGAACTGAATGGCAAAAATTCCAAAATCTCACCAGGAAGAAAGCTTGGCTCATATTGCATGGGCATGTATCTTCAAAAGGTAAGGATTTTTTTATATAAAAGTTTGTCTTTCATGTCTTTTTTATCAGTTCAGTCTTAAAGAAAGCATAGATGAAGTAGGAGGTATCTGGCTGTGTGGCAAACCTACCAAAGTAGTCAGCATTATTGAATCAAAATGTTGAAAATTATTTTCTTGTAAATACACAGATTAGGAAAGAGCTGAAGACATTTTGCCAGCGTTTGTTTAATTTATGCTCACTAAGCTTCTACTCAAGAACAGATTAGTGGATATATGTTTAGATATCTTTTGCTGCAAGGAAAACTGAAGTTACCCACTGCAAAATCATTTTGTAGCTGTTTAAGGAATGTGAGCGTAATGTTTGACGGCCCATTTACGTTTGTTGGGCGCATCAGCCTCCCATACTGGCTTTTGTTTTGAAGGCCGAAATAAGAAACACAGGAAAGCCACGGAATGGATTTAAAGATCCATCCCGGGGCTCCTTAAATTAAATGAACAGGAATCAGCCTACCCATGTCACAGTGCAGCACATCTGTTCCAATAACCTTCCAATAACCTCATAATTTAAAGTTTGATCCTGAAAATGCATGGCTGATACTCATATTGGTCATCTGACAGATTTAAAGAACGGGGAACTGAAGGTTTCCAGCCATTAGTTTAACGCTGCTTTATGTTTGATGAGGAATGATGATTTCTGATCTTACTGACTGAAGCAACGCAGCTCCATAAACTGCTGTGGCTTGAGAAAGGTATGTCCATGAGCAGTTTCACTGAGTGACGTAGTTAGGGGATCCAGGATCACACCTTGGGCCTTAAAATAGGAAAAGAAGTAGGGCAAGCCCCAAAGCCATAAGCAGAGGCATCGGGGTACAGATATGTGCTTTTGAGATACTTCTGCACATGATACATAAGTGCGATCTACAGCTGAGAATATTTTGACTCTATTTATTTTCTGCACAGATGAAAGAATTTATAGGGAGATTATCCATATAAAGTTTTTTTTTTTAAGGTATCATACACTTGTGATTTAAAGCTCGCATCCTCATTACCACGGGTTTTAATTTTCTGTCTGTACACTTAAACCAACTCCTTGCTCGTAGACCATAGCGGGTAGCACATCTCCCTTCTCCTCGGAGTACACATATGTGATTGATACATGTGTAAGTGTTGAATTAAATCTCAGTGGGGTTAATTTATTGTAAATGAAGGCTGAGCAGCACAAAAAAAATGTTTGATCATTACAGAATTAATACTTAATATATTGAAAAGTCTTACGAGGAGCGGCTGAGAGAGCTGGGGGTGTTTATCCTGGAGAAGAGGAGGCTGAGGGGAGACCTCATTGCTCTTTATAACTACCTGAAAGGAGGTTGTGGAGAGGAGGGTGATGGCCTCTTCTCCCAAGTGACAGGGGACGGGACAAGGGGCAATGGCCTCGAGCTGCACCAGGTTCACACTGGATATCACGAAAAAATTTTTCACAGTAAGGGTCATCGGGCACTGGCAAAGGCTGCACCGAGAGGAGGTTGATGCTCGATCCCTGGAGGTGATTAAAAGACGGGTGGATGAGGTGCTGAGGGACACGGTTTAGAGGCAGACAGGAATGGTTGGACTCGATGATCCAAGAGGTCTTTACCGACCCGGTGATTCTCTGATTCTACGAAAAGGACAAGGCAGCGTTCGGACAGGTCTGGAGGGTTGTTATTCCCCCCGAACTTTCTCATAAATAGCCGCCGTCAGCCCGATTGAACAGCAATTCGGGCGTTCAGGGGCGCCGCGCTGCTCTCCTCGCTAGCGGAGCGGCAACAGCTCCTGTAAGACTCGGTTTCCTTTGGGCGAGAGGAAGGGGAGGAAGCAGGCGGGGATGTCAGCGCCTCGCCAAGGGCACCGCTTCCATCAGCGCTTTCCCGAGCGCGTCCGCCCTTCCCTCCCGCGCCCCTCGCATCCCGCCCCGCTCCGGGACGGTCCCCAGGGGTCGCTCCGAGTCGTTCCCGGGGGGAGGTCCCTACCGGCGGGGATGCGGGGGGCGGGGGGGGGGCGGCCCGGCTCCTCGCCGCCCCGCGGGGTGTCCGGGCGCCGCCNTTCTTTAAATGCACTGTTGAATTGCTGTTATATTTTAAAATGAGCCGTAGAATTAATGTAATATATCATTGTTATATTCACAGAATCACAGAATCACAGAATCACCGGGTTGGAAGAGACCCACTGGATCATCGAGTCCAACCACTCCCACAAAACACGCCCCCGGAGGGTCTCGCCGCGCGGGCTCGGGGGCCGCGGCAGGACGCGCTGAGGGCGGCGGGGGAAGGGGCTGCGGCGGCCGGCAGCGTCCCGACCGCTCCCCGCCGGAGGGGAGCCGCGACCCCTCGCCCGCCTCGCCCGCCTCGCCTCTTTATGGTGAGTCGAGGGGGCGGCGGGGCGGAGCGGGGCCACCCGGCCGGCCATGGGGGCAGCGGGGCAGCTCGGTGCGGGGCATCCCGGCCGGCCATGGGAGGCAGCTCGGTGCGGGGCTTCTCGGCTGATGATGGGGGCGATGAGGCAGCTCGGTGCGGGGCATCCCGGCTGGTGATGGGGGACAAAGGGGACCATCGGCGCGGGGCATCCCGGCTGGTGATGGGGGCAGCTCGGTGCGGGGCTTCTCGGCTGATGATGGGGGCGATGAGGCAGCGCGGTGCGGGGCATCCCGGCTGGTGATGGGGGACAAAGGGGACCATCGGCGCGGGGCATCCCGGCTGGTGCTGGGGGCAACGAGGCAGCTCGGTGCGGGGCATCCCAGCCGGTGATGGGGGCAGCTCGGTGCGGGGCATCCCGGCCGGTGATGGGGGCAGCTCGGTGCGGGACATCCCGGCTGGTGATGGGGGCAACGGGGCAGCTCGGTGCGAGTCATCCCGACCGGTGATACGGGATGGCGAGGACCCTCGGTGCGGGGCATCCCGGCTGGTGATGGGGGACAAAGGGGACCATCGGCGCGGGGCATCCCGGCTGGTGCTGGGGGATAAAGGGGACCATCGGCCCGGGGCACCCCGGCGGGTGCTGGGGGCAACGGGGCAGCGCGGTGCGGGGCATCCCAGCCGGTGCCGGGGGCGAAGGGGAATTGGCTGCCCCTCTCCGCCTCGCCCCTCCGCCCCTCGGGAAGGGGGCGCGGCTGGGAAGTTGTCGGGGAGCAGGGGGTGCGGGCAGGAGCCGAGCGGCTGAGCCGCCTGCCTGCAGCGCGCCGGGGAGAGGCTGCCGGGGAGGTGGCTCCCCAAAGCAAGAACAATGGCCAGCCGGCTTTCACATGAGTTACCGGTTGCAAGAGTGCAGATGTTTAGCTGCTGGGATACAACTTGCCTGTAAGTCATCGGTATTTACTTATTTTAGAGGCGCTTCATCCTATGGTTTTCTCCTGTAGCATCCCTCGGGAGAGAAAAAAGTATCGGTGCTGGTTACCTATATGTTCTGTACAGGTGAAGCTACACGATATAGATTTTAAACGTATGGGCAGTTCCAGGTGGAGCTGGCACTCCTGAGCGGAGGGACGGTTTGGCAGCGTGACCGTGGCACGCGTTCTGCGTTTCCAAAATGTGTAACGAGGCTGTTGGAGATCAGGCTGCCAACTTAACGCGGTTTCGTGCAGATGGGAAACGAATGTGATCTGAAGTTCGACTCTGGAGTGATTCGCATCAGTGAAGTGTGAAAGATCTTGTCCAAATCCGCAGCTTTTGTTTATCTACTCTCTGAATTGCAAATGCAGCTGGTGTGTTAGATTGTTAACTAGTTTGGTGATGACCGTTTTTTTTCACTTTAAATAACATTCAGCTTATTTGAGTGTGATGGTAAAATACAGCGGTTATAGAAGATGGTGTCCCAAGAATGTCAGGTCCCCTGCTTTACTTCTCACTCTATACTTGATGATGCTTAAGACAGGAAAGATGCTGTATGTTTCAATTGCCATTTAGAAGCATGAAAACAATTGTATGCACAGGTTACAGAAGCAGAAGATAGATTTTGTCATTCTGTGGCAAAGCCTGATTGTCATGGATCACCTAAATGAAGTTTGTATCAATCTAAAATGAAGTTAGTCCTTGTAATCTAATAATTTTTTTTTTAGAGACCAGATAGTCACAGCTGCTTCACGAATTATGCATTGGGAAGAGTGGCAGGTGTGCGTGCGTGTGAATTTTCAATGTGTATCTCAATAGATTGTTTAGTTTTTAGGAAAATACTTTGTATCACAAGCTCCATTTGCCAGGATTATAGAAGTGATTTAGAATAGCTCAAACTATGGTACTTTTAATTTCTTTTGGCTTTCTTTTGTTTAAATGTTTTGTAGCATTTCTGATTACAGTCCAAATCTGCTGTCTCTCCCAGGTAGGCTTTAAAGGCTTGGCTACCCAAGTTTCAGTGACGATTCATTCTTCTGGTAAATGCATTAGACAAAGGATTTGCATTTCCTGAAATGAAGTCTGTGTTTGTAGTGTCAAGACTATATTTCTTTTTTTCTATTAGTACTTAACTGAGTAAAAGTAATATAGCTGACAAACGTAATGAATAAGATTCATGGAACACTGATGATTTTTATAGTTCTTGTAATTGAAGTGCTTGGTGTCCTTGACATGATGAGGATGCTTTTCTGGTTTTCATGAAAGGGTAACCTTAAATGGCAGAAATACTAGCCCGAGTCAAGTGTCGAGGAAGAGAGCAGGATTCTTGAATGCATAATGTGCTACATTTCCAATATGGAGTTTGAGTGCACATGTAGGATTATAAGGTCCAATTCCCAGCATTGTGAATTATTTTAGTGATGCCTACACGCTCAACGCAAATGTAATCCCTTACTAACATGCATTGCCGACTTGCTGCAAAGGAGGGAGAATATTATGTCCTTAGGCCACGGCTGCCAGTACTGTTGGTTTTTTTGAAGTTCCTCCTTGCTTCACAAGCTGCAGTCCTACACAAAGCCCCTTTGAAGTTCAACATGCAATAGGCAAGGCCAAAGGGGACTCAGCCACTCATACAGTCAATCATTCTGCCCAGGGCAGGATCAGCTTATACCTGTGTCATCTCTGATGGATGTTTGTGTACTTTTTCTACTCCCCTTTACCTCTTGCTTTTTTTTTTTCCCCCCTTGCTTTTGCTATTTTTTCTTTCATCTGATTTTTTTCTTAGTATATGCTTTTACTTAATTCTTTTCTAAAGAATCATCTCATTCCCTCTGAACTATCTGTCCCACTGGCATGCCGAGTCTCTCTTCCAGTATTTTTTATTGCTTTCTGGGGTACGTACTGCTTCTCTACCAGCCCTTCATACCTAGCTTTACCAGGTTTTTGCCTCTTTTTAAGGAGGGATTTAGTGGAAATAGTATCCTTGGTCTTGCTTTGTGCAGATAAGTAAACTTCATGCAAGACTAAAAGAGCTGCTCAGTATTCACTTACACAAAGCAAGACCAAGGTAGTTGGAAGTACGGAGCAGAAGAGACCAATGACTGAGTTAAACAATTCACCGTCACTAATTTATCATGCTTTAACTTTGAAGGCATTATCTGAGTTTAAAATCTAATCATAAGTGTTATATACTGTAAAGATCAAATTCCTAGTGCTGGCCACAAGAAGAAATGTTATTTACAGTTAGGGAAGGCAGTGGCTACGTTAAGCATGGGGTTGCCTGACAGGTGTATTAGTCTGAAAAAGATGAATTTTCCATAGTTATGACTGATACATAATACTAGAGCTTGAGAGAAATGTAGCAGCTGAGAAATGTTTTCCTTTTAACTGTGTTTATTTCGTGCATCTTTTGGAACTCTCTCTTCTGGTTTCTTGGATCTTGACTTCTTCGCATTTTACATGGAAAACCGGGGATGCTGCTGTCTCCTGCACCTTTATAAAAGTAGCATGTGACTAAAACTGAGGAGTTAAGAAATAAGGGCATGGATAAGGCTTCAGAGAGGAGCAACCCACATATTAGGTGGCCTGGCTGGTTATGGTCTCAATTGTGAAATCATTTAAAATGTGTGGCAGACCTTCCATTGACTTGACTGTGCAGTATTTGTTTTCTGTCTCCAACAGCAGAATGTTTTCCGAGAGCTGAAAGTCCCAGTTTCTGAGGTTCTTTTCCCAAGTCATTGATGAGAAGCCCAGAATATATTTCAAGCAATTGCTATTTTTAAAGCTTCTCACAAACAAATGGTAGCGAGACCGGGAGTTAGTGAATCCCTGTTTCTTCTGTGTTCTGTAGTTTGTTGATCTTGAGTCTGTCACAGTGTTCATTGTGATTCTAACTTTCCCTTTACTTTTGGGCATTTATTACTTACTTTTCCATTGAATTTTTTTAGAATCTAATACAGTATGAATACATGGTGATGCACCTGTCTTGGTGAGGATGCTCATAGGATCACACTTTTCTGATTGCTTGTTCGAAAGTTTTTCTAGAGATTGTATTGTCTCTGGGTTCAGGCTCTATATTAAGTGTGGCCAAATATTGTATGATCAGAACAGTAACGAGCCAGTCTGAAAATACGTATTTTTTCCTGAGAAAGCCACAAAATGCAAACTTAATATATACAATTTCCACTCTAAATGCATTCTGGTTTAGAGGTTGTGAGTGTGTAAAAACATGGGTAGGAGAATGTTTAAATGAGGAAGTGCTACTGTTTCAGATCAAAATATTCTTTTTGACAGGTAAAGCATTTGTAGAGAAGGTGGAAGAGCACCTCTGTACAGGTGGAAGAAAGCATGGTTGTATTGGACAGTTGTACTTGAGTTAAAAATAACAGTACAGAAGTTTTGCTGTGTTGAAATTAATAGCATCTTCACTTGAGATAACACAGTAGTGAATTTTTATGTACTGCCCTGAGGAGAAAGCCCAATGCAGTTGCAGTTGGTTTCCTTGGATCTAGGTTGCTCTGTAGTCTCTTTCGGATGCTTTGTGGCTCTTTTGTCTTTCATATATCTGTAGCTTACACATAAGAAAACACATGCAGAGAAAAGATATATATTGCCTTAAAAAACTTGCAATCTGTTTGGAGTTTCTTACTTTGGTAGCAGAGTGAGTGTTAAGCCTTTGAGAAACTCAAACAGATCTAGAGCCCTGGATTTAAAAATAAAATGTCAGGTAATTGTCTTCTTGTCTTGAGAAAATGTATCTTTTAAATGCCTGTCTGTTGGGTAAAGGTACTCGTCTTTCCCAAAAGTAGTTTGTCTGATGAAGAGGCTTTACTGGTGCTCCGGATAGCCAGTTCCTGAGTTTCTGCTTTTACTGTTTATATTTGTTTTGTTAAATAGGTCTTTGATGTCTGATTTTTTTTTCGCCATATGTTGTAGAGGATTGACATTTTATAGTTTGAAGCGAGATAAATGGGCAGTGTTGAATGGGACTGATGCAAGAAAAAAGGCTTAATAGTCTTTGTCAGAGCCAATATCAATATCTTTGTCTGCCCTGGCAGAATTCCACTTTTCTCACAAGTATTAGTTTTCCATATAGCAGTGGCCCAAACATTTAGATCTCTTTCTTGGCAGCTAATTAAAAATATGGCCTAATAATCACAGTAGATAGCAAATAAATACTCCAGATAAAGCTTTTAGCAGTTTCTCCTAAATTAAGAATTATGCATTATTGTGCAGGTATTTTGTTGAGCAAATTAATTTCATAGTAAGTTAAGGTCCTGTAAACAGTCCTAATATGAAAAGCTAGAATATAGTATTAAATACTGGTTTTAGAATAATCTTCTGTCTACAAATTTATGTAATTCTGCAATACTGCCTTTGGATGCACCATTTTCTGTGCATTCTGTGACCACAGAGCTTACAATTTTGCTTCTTTGGTGGGAAAAGTTATTGAAGCATCAGTCTTGCTACTTGGTGGTTGTCATTGATGAGTGTCATGGTAAATAAGTGGATGAAATATCATCTGTTACAATGAAACTCTACAGTGAAGGTCTAGGATTGGAAAAAAAAAAGAACATATATTACTCCAGTACAGACAGTCCACCCTGTATGTGTGTAGTTACTTTAAATGTCCTTTCCTCCAACATCGAAGATGAGCTTCCTAAAATGTCATCTACCACATGGTGATATCCATTTTAAGTCTGCAACAATATAAATGCTAAGGAAGTCCCAGAGTGCAGTTTGAATTGAGCCACATAGAGTGACCCAGCAGGAAGATTAATGGATCTAGATACCCTCCTGCTCTTTCAGTGATATTAGACCCCTTCCCCCCTCCTTAATTTAGGACACACTCCAAATGTCTCCTTCACTTCGTGGTGACCTCTTCTCTGTTGCCATTGTGATAATACGTTAGTCTGCAGCTGCCTCTGCAGGAGGTCGATTTGGTTTCCCCTGGTCATAACAAGTATTGAACTTTTGCCAAATACCAAAATTGTCCATATTGCATCTTTTGCACACTTGCTTTGTTGTGTATGTCCTCAATTTAAAACCAGATTATTTCATTGTTATTGTTTTCCAATCCTGATTGTTGCCCATATGTCTTTCATTTATGTTTTTGGTTTGTTTCTGTTTTACAATGTTGTTTTCGTTTTGATTCAGTACTGAATCTCTGGCTGTAACTGATTGTTAAGTATCTTACACCACTAAGGGAAAAATCAGTCATAAAGCCCGCTGGTTAGATGGAGGAGCTTTGGGGCTTACCTAGCAGCCGAATGCGCAGAGCACCCTGTGGTACCACACACGAACACATCCTTTGGGGTTGTATAAGCCTTTTGCAAAAATCGTGTGTTCTTTGATACTGAAGACATCTTTTACTCCTCCTACTGTAAAATGCCATCAAATTGGTCAGCTTTGGTGCTGATATGATCTTTCATCTTCACTCTGGGAACTGTCATATCCTATAAACCACCTGATTAATCAGTACTTGTTGGGACATACAGGTTCAAATGGGCGGAGTGATGCAGTCAGGTGGCTCGGCCCCTTTAGTGGCTTTGAGCAGAATTTTGTTTTCAGCAATTGCCAATTCACTGCTACAAAGTACCTAGTCAGCTTTGGGTGATAACACTTCTTACTTGTTTTGCTCTGGATGTGGTTAGTCTGTAGCTTTGCCATTTCCATTGTTTCAGTCCTCATGGTTGTAATCTCACCCTGGAATCAACACTTACTTGTGTTTCATTGTTGCCAGAGAACCACCTGTCCTAGAATATGTATATTTGTTATATAGGAGTGGATTTTATAATGGACTTGAGTGTTGCTTGAAATCTCATTATGTGCAAACTTGTCTAGGTAGGAACCTAAATATTTTATTATATTCTAAATATAAAAGTGCTTTTTTGGTATACTATAGCCAAACATATATCACAATAAACTCCTGGTGCTGAAGAGTCCTGCAGGACTGTAGTGGTCTCCTGGAGACAACCGCAAAGGATGATGGGGTTGTGATACCATCTCTTGAGTACTAGGTACAACCTCTGTCCTTAATGAAAAGAAGCAATTTAAAACAATTTTAAACCACAAACAATTAAAGTGATCAAATTTAGGAAGATACAATTTCTGTATGAATTTTATAGGAAGAACGTAACTTAGCAATAATAGATGATACAGGACAAGATAATGAAATCATACACTAAAATAAAAATGAATAGTTAAATAATTAGACATAAGTGAGTCAAGAAAATCTCTTGTTGTAATAAGAAGTGCCCATCTTTTTTGTTAGAGGAGCCTGTGGTATTGTTCATGTTTCTTTAAAAATGGGCTAATCTTTCCTTTTGTACTTTTAAATGTTATATTCTTGTGCTAAGAACTCTCTTATTAAGTTCAGTTATGCTGCTGCTGTGGATGCATGTCAGGTTTGCTTACTGCAAGCCAAAGAAATGAAGGCTTTCCTAGTCATTTTAAGGGTTTTTCCTTTCTCCTGAAAAAAAAAAATAAAAGATTTGCAGACGTCTCATGGTAGTCATTGTAGTGTGCGTGCTTCCTAAGTATGGCAATTCGCCAGTCCTGATTTTCCTATTTGTTCTTCTCTGTTGGCTCTGGAACTACTGAGGTAAAAGTAGCAATTAACAATTTTATTTTTGCTGGTATTGCAGCTGTCTCGTTCTGCTAAAACTGCTATTTAGCAAAGAGGTAGGAAAGGAAGCTTTGCATGAGGCTTTGTAATAACGCCGAGGTGGGAAAGAGCTATTGTTTTGAGAACACAAGGATTCAAAGTGCTTTGAACGTGGTTTGCTCACTATCTTTCTCATAGTTTATTTTTCTCAGTTTGCCTATGGCTTGAGGAGGATAGGGTCTGTACCAGCAAACAACTGTGTTTTTGCACTTTACTGACTTGAACTTGTTTCTTTAAACTTTATCAGTACTTTTCCAGTGGGGAGTAAAAGATGAAGGATCACTGAACCTGGAGTTTGACATACATGGCAGAATCCTTGTTTTAGAAGGTACATCAGTGCATTGCTGATGAGCAGAACTGGCTTATGTTAGTATCATGTTACAGCAGTCAGACACTCAGAAAAATACACACACCAACAACCATGTTGGTGCCTGGAGAAGAGGAGGCTGAGGGGAGACCTCATTGCTCTCTACAAANGACCCAAAGGATCATTGAGTCCAAAGCTTAACCCAACACTGCCAAGTCAGCCGCTAAACTATGTCCGTAATCACCACATCTACACATCTTTTAAATACCTCTGTGATGGTGACTCCACCACTTCCCTGGGCAGCCTGTTCCAGTGCTTGACGATGCTTTCCATGAAATAATAATTCCTAATATCCCATCTAAACCTCCCCTGGTGCAACTCCAGGCTGTTTGCCCTCATCATCCCAAAGAACTGCCTTTTGGAGATCATGTTCCCAACTCCTGGCTCCTAATGCGTAGGTACATTCAAGGATAGATACTGGAACTCAATTAGCACGTACACCTTGAATGTGGCCAGCCACGGGCTAGAGCAAAACCATCATCTTCCATTAATAGTAGTGGAGTTGTTACCTCAAATCTTGGTATTGTTGCTACAGCAGATGTTGACATACATCTAATGAGCCAACCATCAGTTACACAAAGCAGTTCAGATCCTCAGGAGAGCTTTCTGCTGCCATTTTAGGCACTAAGGGCATCAACCAGCTGGTACTCCAGCAAGGCCCAAGTCTCTTGGATGCCTCTATCTCTCTTGTGAATGCTTAGGATTCCTCTGGAGTTCTCTGACAGCAGTAGGCATCCACATTTAGATGCCTGTACCGCTCCCCTCCTAATCTGGAAGGAAACTACACTTAAACATGGAAGCACCAATGCAGTGCAAGAACACAAAACTTCACACTATCAACAAAGCAATCTGTAAACTCCTAATAGAACATGATATATATGCGGTACCAAATCTTCTGTGTCTCCTTCTCAAAATGTATGATAACTCTGGCTTATGTTTCTGACGCCAGAAGCTGAAGTTTTCAATGTACTGCAGCGATGGTAGGAAGTCTACATGGTTGTATTTCAGGCTTATTCTAGATAATTAGGCTTTTGGAGGGAAGTGGCTGAGCACTCTTTTCTCGTTGGCTGCTCTTCAATCACTTTTTCTGTAATTAGCAGCAGTAACAGTGATACAGGTAAAAAACAAGTCTCTCAACAGTTAATGGTGATGCAGGTACCAGGCCCTTTGCTCCAATCAGCAGTGTTATCTGTATAATTATAATAATTATTATTATCTAACTATTATTTGAATAGCAAATTTGTTTTACAGTGATGACTACAGAGTTAAAGTTCTGATGATCTTGTCAGGGTAAATGTTTGGAACTGCTATGCGTTTGGTGTCTGATAGAAGTTTTATGCCAGACAGTTCGGTGTCGTGGGGGTTTCTTGTGGTTTTTTTTATTGTTGTGTTTCAGAATTTTGTGCTGTTGAATAACATAACAATAATAGAGCATGAATATTTCTTAATATCTATGAATAGAATCTATGAATCTAAAATCTATGAATCAGTCTTGCTTTATGAATGTATATTCCAAACACATGCAATTCTTAATTTTATATCTAATATTGTCATGGTAATCCCTAGCCTGGCTTGATTGGCAGCTAAATACATGCAAGCTTTAGCTCAAGCCAAGAAGAAACAGTCAGTATAATGTTTCTCTATGTTAAACCTTTGCAAGCAAGCAAAATAAAGCAAAACTTGGAAGTTTCCTGCAACAAAAGTGACACAGACTTTTTTTTCTGTTTCCATATTTGCACTGTTACAAAGTAGTAGACTAATATGTGAATCCAGATTTCTAATGTAAGTACATTCTAGTGGATAGTAAATTTCACAATAGTAGCAATTGTTTTTCTGTTGAAGCCATTAATTATTTTGTCACTGATTCTACAAGAATCAGAAAAATTGGACACTGATTTCTACTGTGGATAATTTTATTTATTTAATAAATTTTCTCAGGTGATAATATCTTTTAAGTTGCTTAAATGTTGATTAAAATGAAAGTTAGATTTAAATGATTGCTCTAGTCCTCGGAATAGTTTTGTTATGAACTTTCATGGTACATGATCATACTGTTCCCAAGAAAATAATACTTGTAAAGAACATAAAGTAGAACAATTAGACAACACTAAGCTGGGTGGAAGTGTGGATCTGCTGGAGGGTTGGGAGGCTCCAAACGGATCTGAACAGGCTGGACCACTGGGCTGAGACCAATGGCAGGAGGATTAACACGGCCAAATGCCGGGTCCTGCACTTGGGGCACAACAACCCTATGCAGAGCTACAGACTGGGAGAAGTCTGTCTAGAAAGCTGCCTGGAGGAGAAGGACCTGGGGTGTTGGGTGTTGGTGTTGGGTGTTGGTCGACAGCCGGCTGAACATGAGCCAGCAGTGTGCCCAGGTGGCCAAGAAGGCCAATGGCATCCTGGCTTGTATCAGCACTGGTGAGAGCAGCAGGTCCAGGGAGGTTCTTCTCCCTCTGTACTCAGCACTGGTGAGACCGCTCCTTGAATCCTNAATGGCCTCAAGCTCTGCCAGGGGAGATTTAGGCTGGACATTAGGAAAAAAATTTTCACAGAAAGGGTCACTGGGCATTGGAACAGGCTGCCCAGGGAGGTTGTTGATTCACCTTCCCTGGAGGTGTTTAAGGTGCGTGTGGACGAGGTGCTGAGGGACATGGTTTAGTGTTTGATAGGAATGGTTGGACTTGATGATCCAGTGGGTCTCTTCCAACCTGGTTGTTCTATGATTCTAAGTGAACTAGTTGATAAACTCTTCCTTTCTAATTATATCTGACTCTTGTTTGCCAAAATAAAACTATTCAGCACCTGTAGTCACCTCTGCTTTGCTGTCAGAGAGTTATGCTTGGCCTATAAATGAATATCTTTTTAGCTGTGTGAGTGCATCCTTATTACTTGAGGTAAACTTTAGGCAGTAAATTGGCTTCTTTACTCCCATAAATGTGTTAAAATCAACCTATCTTATTAGCACCTACCTTATTAGCAGATCTTAGTGTTGATGTCTTTTAAGAAACATCCTTAGCCAATATGTCTTTCACATTGCTGTAAATAATGACTTGCTGATCGGACTTTGTACTAACGCCTCATATTGCATTTGCTGTTTATTTTGCTGTTTAAAATGTCATGTAGTTTGGTCTCAAGTTTCATCTTTTTGAAGGTCTCCAAAGTAACTCTAAAGAGCTACAGATCATCTCTCATTTAAATCAATAGGAAATAATATTGATCATAACAGGGAAGAGGAACGCTGTTGGTGTCTTTTAATCTTGTATCATTTGGGCTCCTTGTATTGCTTCTGTCATTAGCTTTGCCAATACCCTTCAGAGCTCTTCGTAGTGGAGCTCAAACCATGGAGGGTCATTGCGCTTTGGAGTCTTCTCAATTGTTAGGAGGAAAGCTGGTCTTTTTTTTTTTTTAATCTTGGGCCTGATATTTGTGCAGTGACTGTGGTGTTAGCGTGTGCTGTGTTTGTACAGAGAAAACCCTAGTCCCTTAGTAGAAGACTGACTTTGGGGATGTCCAAAGGCTGTGCTTTTTCTCTCCCTTTGAGAGGCTGGCTGTTGTCATCTATGGGTTTTAAGAATCGGGAATCACATGTTAAAAACTAAGCGGATTTTAGGGTAGAAGCATATTCTCCTTTCTTTTCTTTTCATTTTTTTTCTTTTTAATAGTTTGCTCGGCTGATGTTTAATACATAAGTAGTTTAAATAATTTAATAAAACCGTCTCAAATGAGGAAATTGAAAGGGAATTCCAAATGAATGTTATAACGCAGTACTATTGCAGCTTAACACTTCGGTGTGGGTGGTCCTTCCTGGTACAATGCTGGAAGAGTATAAAATGCATCATCTTAGGACTGTGGAAGCGTTCACACCTACGAAAGATGGACAGAGCGGCGACAGGACAAGCATCACTGAGGTCACAAGATGACCTGCGTATTTCTTTGGATAGTTGAGCACCTGAATTGGGTAGTTTCTGCTCCGGAGTAGGTACCTGGGTCCTTGTGAAATTGCTTATGAATTACTTGCTCTTATGCTGATGCTGTGTGTGGCGCATAAATGCTTACAGCTCTGCTGCTGGGCCTCTGTGTGTGTCAGCGGCTGTCAGGTCTCTTCCCTGGGAAGCTCTTGGAAGTTATCAGTGAGTGCTTGGTTTTACTTTGCTGTGTATTGTTTGTTTTGCTTAAGAAGTTGGAGTATACTGTCTTCTTCCTCTGAGTACAAGGCTGCGTGAACTCAGCTTCGTGGCTAGAGTCAGATATGCTTGTATTGCTTCTTCTTCTTCTTGTCACTACCATGTATTTACCTAGGTTTTTTTTTAATGGGCTGTACATTTTTTGGTTTGTAAAGAAGAGAGCAGTGTAATTTTTCACGTGTATAAGCTACTGTTAGTTCTTGGAGTAACTCTAGCCTAAGAAATACAGACGCTGGTTAGTGCATGCAGTAAAAATACACACAAATAATGAAATAAAAAAGTGAATTTGGTGCTTTCGTTTGTACTTTCACACCTATGAAATGTGTACCGCTAGTGAGTTGGTGAAAGGAATTGACCTTGGAGCTGACAGTTGATTTGGAACTGCAGAAATATTAAGCAAGGTATTTATGATTTGTACTAAGCATAACTTGACAATTGTTCATATTTAATAACTTTTATCATTGTCTCTACTACTAAATTTATGCCTCCCTGTATATGTGCAACACCTCTGAGTTGCTGACTCTGTGAGCTATAATTTTGTATTGCTTTTATTTTGTGTTTAAATTATCAGCCATAATTTTATGTTATAGCACACACGGGGGAGGAAATGTTAAGCTATAATTCCAACAGCAAGCATTAAATTAATATATCATATGCTTTTCAAAAAACAAATTTAGAAATGC
Organism: Piaya cayana; assembly: GCA_013389865.1. NCBI lineage: Eukaryota > Metazoa > Chordata > Aves > Cuculiformes > Coccyzidae > Piaya > Piaya cayana. Next base: position 117,211 of record WAAB01018628.1, on the reverse strand, counting down.
ATGAAGATTTACAGAATATTCCAAATCCACAAGGATGCCAAGCTTGAGCTGCCTTAGGAACTCTGTTCATTAACTAGAATTTCTGACTTTGGCATGTGGTAGTTTTGAAAGATGTTCAGTTTTCTGGACTATATTCTGGTTATCAAAATACCTGTGATGATTGTGTTGAATTATAAGAGATAATGGATATACTTGACCATATTCAGGTCCTAGTTGCAGTATGTGATTTGCTAGATTATAATTGTTTTCTTTACATGTATCCTTTTGCTCTGGTGCTAATACAAATAAAATCTATTCTTTTAATTTGCTAAGCATTAGTGTGAAACAATACGTGCCGTTATGAGCTTTGCCTGAGTAACAGGTATAGTTACGTCTTTGCATAGTAAATTGGAATTGCTAGTCTTTTGTTGGCAAAGAAATTAGGGAAAAAAAAATATTTGAATGTAAATTGCCCTATCACTGAGCATCTTTATACAAATTAGGCAAAAATAATTTCCTGTGATACCTCAGGAATCGAAAATGGAAGAAAGGCATATTTGCGTAGACTGTTTAGCTGCAGAACGTCCCCCATGCTTTAACATTTGGAACTACAGAATACTGATATAGTTTGTCATATTGAAATATGGACATTGTTAATTTTTTATGTAGCCCCATTAGATAAGAAAAGAAAAACATCAAGGGCATTAAATCCTAATCTTCAGAGAAACGCGTTTATAGAATGCCAGCAGATGTCAGTATGTTCTTGTCATATAGCCCTTTTGTTTTTAAACAATAGTTTTCTATGAATTAAATAATCTGGGAAGAAGTAGAGTGTTGTAACACTATCTTAATGCAGATCTGTTTAATTCAAATATTCCACTGAAAAGGTTTGTTTTTTTTTCCTTTCTCTCTTCTACTCCTGGCTTAGCACAACATCCATGTACACATTAGCTTGCAGTCTCTTCAGACTGCTTAAAGGACATAGTTTAAAATCCTTTCCTAAATGGAGATGTGTTACTCATAGTTTAGTGCCTTAGTTTTTCATTGAACTTTTATTTTCTTGGTAGAACTTTTTTGTGTATGTTTCGTTCATATATTCTTGAAAATACTGGTGCCCTTCTTTCTGTTTGCGTAGCTACTAAATGTGTTTGAACTCTATAGTGTTAAATAAAATTTGTCTAATTTAGAGATTATTTTTTTACTGTTTATACATGCTAATAAAAAACCAGATGGGCTGTTTCTTGTGTTGCTTGTATTCAAAAAATCAATGCCAGTGTGACATTGTGGAGAAGCCTTTCCCTTCTCCTCTGAAAGTGCAAAATGATGCCGTATTTTGAGAAAGGATACAGAATTCATAGTCTGGAGTACTCACTATAATAAGCTGACCGCAGTTTTTAAAACATCAGGGAAAGTTTCCAGGTTGCACTTTTAGGGCGATGGGCAGATGGTGCTTTTATAAGCTGTGGATGAACAGATGGAACCTGTAGCCAACGTGAAGGAAGTCTGCAGCCTTCTGACAGGTAACGCGAACTGCATCCTTCCCTGAGATTGTTACTCTGGTACCGCAGAGACGATATTAAAACTCCTCTTTGTTTTTCTCCCTGTATTTGTCAACGTTGTCTCTTTATGGTGGAGTACTCTGCACCTCGAAGAAGATACCTCTGAATCTCTTAACAAAGAACTGCAATACTTTGGTCTCAATCTGATGATTTTTGACCATTGTTCATCTTAGGCAGCTCCACCACTACAAGAAAGAGAGACCCCACTGCTTTCAGTTTTGGTTGCTTGAAGCATTTGGTGCCTCAGTGTGTTTGGTGGTTAAAGAAGTGGTAAGAATCCTCTTTGGATACAGAAGGCCATTTACTTCAGCTTCTGTTAGGGAGCTAATGCAGATTTTACCCTCGTATGTTTTTTTGGTTTTGTTTCTTTTGTAAATAATCTGTCATAAAATACTGTAGCTGTCACTTTAGGCTTTTTAATTACATTTCCAAGCAGAAATTTATTTTACATTTGTTTTCTCTTTCTTTGACCCTCTTTTCAAGCCCTGTCATCTTAAAGAGTTTGTTTTAGATGCAGGGTCTATTTATTGTGACTTATTCCTTATTTCTTCTCATCTCAGACTGTTCCCATGAATTTCAGATCATGCAAATGTGAATTGAGGCAGGCAAAACAGATAAGAAAGATATCTCTGGAGTTTAAGAAAACCCAAACCGTATAGTATTTTAGAGGTAGTAGTACTGGAAATAAGGCTGTTATATTTTCAAAGAGTGGTTTTATTGCGTTTGCCCTTGATGCTGTTTCTAAAGATGCTGATAAACACACAAATATCCGATTAAGTATCATGCTTAAATTAGTTCTAAGTAAGTGTTTGTATGACATACTAATGTAATTTAATTCAGGTTGGCTTGCATTCCTGAAGCTGAATGGAAGAAATTAGAAAATTGTGGTTCTCTTTTCATTTTCGTGTAAGGAAGAAAAAAAAGGAAATGCAGATATTTGAGGGTCTATGCGTGTAATGCTTGAAATTTTATTTATTTTTTCTTTTTGTAGTGAAATTAAAAAGCAACAAAGTATTTTTCAACCACCACGTCCCTTTCAAGAGAGGAGATTTTGAGTAGTCTTCTAGCCAGGAATTATTGTTCATGGTTCATAAAAGATGTGGGGCAAATGGGTCTTTAATTCAGGTAGCTGTGAGCTTTGTTTGGAGTGTCTTTGTTTGGAAGAATCATTGGTGTTCATTTCCACAGTCTTGGTCAGGGCTGTTTCCTACCTACCAGGATGCAAATGCGTGATTTTACTCTGACTCTTGATCCCTTTTCTAACTGTTTAAAAACAACTTAGTTCTTTTTATATTGTTTAGTTATATTCAGACATGCAAACAGGATGGAGACTGCAACAGGAGATGTTGGAAGTGATTCGCTTTGTGTTTAAGACAGTCTTCTATTGAAGCACGATAATGTAGGAGCAAATACTCTTTTTTGTCTTGTCTATTGTTCATTGATGTGCTGTGTTGTACCGAAATATTTCTTCTCTGCCATACTTTCTTTGTCTTCTTCAGAAGAATGGCTTTGCTCCTTTTGAGTGAAGTAGGAAAATGTGATTTGCTGACTGGTTTACTTCATCCTGGGAAGAGATCTGAGATGTGTTCAGTCTAGCTGTGAATGAGACACCGTTTTTAATGTGAGGTTTAATTTTAAGCAGTGAAACACTTGCAGGTATGTCTGTAAGAAGCTACTGAAAAAACCAACAGAGTAACACGTGACATTTATTGTTTTCTCCAACTCAAGTTATTGTCGTGGGAAATAAAAGGATGCTTTTCCACATAGCTGTTGGAAAACCCTGATTTTTTCAGGGTTCAGGCAGTATTAAGTATTTTAAACATTGTATTTTAGGCCTTCTGTAAATTTCTCTTACTTGTTGAATTAATTTTTAGGGCTCGGTCCTTATTAAAAACAAACCAATGAATGCGCAGAGGGGGTAGGTCTTGATTTCCCAGATAGGAAGAATGTTGCTTGCAAGGGTAGTGTTCAGAAGTGTGTGCCTATGGAGAGATTCCCTTTAAGAGAAAAACAGGTTGAAGACTGGGCCTGTGGAGCTCTGATGTCGTGGTGCTGTGAGGACAGGGAGCTTTGCCTAGCAAGTTGTTGACAAATCCTGTGGAGCTAGGGCTGTACGACTGATGTTTATTCATTTCAGAAAAGTGTAGTCAGATGTCTATTGCACTCAACTCAAATAATCCTTGGGGACATAATACAGTGGTACCCTGATCAAAGGTCTGGCTATCTCAGGTTCAGCAGGTCACACATTGGCTGGTTCAGTAACAAACAGGAGCTGCAGGAGCCCTTCAGTTGCCCCAAATGTAAACATGCTTCCTCCTCAGACTGACTTATTTTGCCCAAATTATTAGGCATGTTGCTATGTTCTACATACATAAAATGTACAGAAGTATTTTTAGCTGATGTTGCTGTTAGAATGATTTACTTTCAATACCAGTGCAAGAAGGGTAAGAGGGGAAAGGCTTTTGAATATTTCAGTGACATAATTCTGATCTATTGGATAGAAGTTACAGAGAAGATTATGTGGCTCTCTTATTTAGAGTATGTCTCATCAAACCTCATTGCTGCACTGTGGGGCTGTATTCCTTCCCTACAGTAAAGAGAACTAAAATAGTATTCTTTGGTTCTGTCTGTAGGTGATATTTACCTGCTTTTAGAGGTTTTTATTAGGTAAAGCTGAACAAAGTAGTGGTTTTAGATTCAGCTCTAGCAGGATTGTTGGTTCTTAATATTTTTTTCTGACAACCCCTTCTGTGAAGGTTCAGTTTTGCATAAGCTTTTCTGGGACGCCGTTTAGCAAGTAAGCAGACCACTGCAGTGAAATTTAGCTGGGGTGTGTGTGTGGTCTAACTCATTGCAAGGAGGGGTGGATTGAGATCCATTATGTAAAGCTTCGAAAGTCAGCAAGCTGACCTAGAACTGAAATGTGTATTAGCGACGCGCAGTGTTTTGCATTGCTGAGCAGGTAGGTTGCTGAATTGGGAATGAGCCAGGGTGTTCTCAGGGTCTGGCAGCAAGTGCTAGCCTGGTTTGGATGTTGCACACATGGTGCTCAGAATGGTGGGATTTGCATTTAGGAAGCTGCAGCGTGAGCACCCCATGAGATGGGTTTCATATTCAAAATATCTGTTTCTTCCCTTGAGTAACCTCTAGGATCTGAAACAAGATTTGATACATGTAGTATTGGACCAAGAAATATATGAAAATACCTTTGGAGGATGGTTAAAACAAAAGACTGATTTGGGGGTTTGTTGGTTTTTTTTTTTAATTTTATTTTTTTCAAATGGAGCTATGTACTTTATATATTGATGAATGACAAAATTCAAGGTTTTGTAATAAACTCTTTGGATTCTGGATTTTGGGCCTCTCTAATAGTTAGGTTTATCTTACACTGCGTAAATTATGTTCTTACAAACTGAATGTAACCCTGAATTTGAATCATCAACTTTCTTCCATTTGGTATTGATACTCATTTAATACTGCTTTCATGGTGGCTTTCAGCATGAAGTTGTGAAGGAGTTAGCAGTGATTTGTTTCACCTGCCCATAGTTGAAGTTTTCTTGGAAAGTTTCAATAACACACTGACATGGTTTAATAAGAGAAACTTAGGAGAATTACTCCAACCAAGTAATATATTGCACCAAGAAGCTTTTAATTTTATACTGTAACTATTCCAAAGCACTTCAAACCGGCCGCTTTCCCATTGTGAGGAGACTTCTCCACACTTTTTTAATCCAAAACTGTAGTACCCAGAAATTCTACATCTGCATGTAGATTACTTGCAGAGCTCCTGTTGTCGTCGTTTCTGATCTGCTGTAGAATTAAAAGGAAAACCCCAACATTTAGTAAATTCTTAAATTAGTTTTATGCTGTTGCTCATTGTGTATGTAGCAGTAAATAGCACAGTGAAGCAGCTGGAACATCTGCAGCACTCTGTGAACAGCAGAGCATCACATGGGTGATTGCTTCCTTCCTGTAGCTACCAATGGGCTGCTTCTCAATCACCAATTCCATTAGAATTCAAGTCAGAAAAAGTTTATTTCTCTATGCTTTGCCTCCTCCCAACTCCCTAAAAAAGAAGCAGTACGTATTCTTGAGAGCATGTTTTCAGCTGGACAGCTGTCTCTGTGGCAACCACAGCTGAAGTTGTTATTCAGTGTTCAGCCTCCGAATGTTTATAGTAATTCCACCTAAATGTTTGTTGTTTTTTTAAAAACTAAATAAAAAACATTTCTTTACTGCTGTATTAATTTAGAGACACATTGCCAGTTTTTTTTTTAATCTGGGTTCCAAAGAGTCTCAGTCGGCTGGTTGACTGCATGGAACCACAGTGTTGAAAATAGAATTTGCTTGCTGGCTTACGGGTTTACAAATATCTACTATTTATTTCAGGAATGAAATATATTTTTTTTCTTGATGGTGGTTGTTGTTTTGGTTTCTTTTGTGTGTTTACCTACAGCATAGCTTGAAATGAATCACACAGTGATTGAGGATGGAAGGGACCTCTGGAAGTCGTGTAGTCCAACTCCACTGCTCAAGCAGGCTTATCTAGAGGTGGTTGCCCAGGATAATGTTTAGATGGGTTTTGAATAGCTCCAAGGATGAAGAGACTGCAACCTCCCTGGGCAACCTCTACCAGTGCTCAGTCACCCTCACGGTGCAAAAGTGTTTCCTGATGTCCAGAGGGACCCTTCTGTGTTTTGAGTTTGTGCCCATTGTCTCTGGTGCTGTGACAGGGCACAAACTGGGAAGTGCCTGGCTTTGTCTTCTTTTCATGCTGCCATCATTTTTTGCACACGTTGATGGGAGTCCCTCTGAGCCTTCTCCAGGCTAAGCAGTCCCAACTTTCTCAGCCTTTCCTCATAATGAGAGATGCTCCAGGACCTTCATCATCTTAGTAGCCCTTCACTGGAGTCCGGTGATCTCCATGTCTCTCTGGTACTGAGGAGGTCAGGACTGGGCACAGTGCTGCAGCTGTGATCTCACCAGTGCTGACTAGATGGGAAGGATCTCTTCCTTCAGTCTCCTGTCAGCATTCCTTTTAATGCAGCCCAGGATACTGTGACAACCAAGTTGCTGTCCATTCAGCCTGGTGTACACCGGAACCCCAGGGACCTTCTCTGCAAAGCTGGTTTCCAGCCCATAGGCTTCTGTTGGTGCATGGGCTTGTTCCTCCCCAGAGGCAGGACCTACATTTCTGTCAGCACATTTCTCCATCCAGTTAAGGTCCTGCTGGGTGGCAGCACAACCCTTTGGCATATAGCCGCTCTGCCCACTTTTGTGTCATCTGCAAACTTGCTGAGGTCACATTGCACCCCATCATTGACGTGATAAATTAAGATGTTCAATAAGACTGGACCCAGGATTGACTTATCTTGTTGTGAAGTTCAGGTACAGCTTTACATGCAACTTGCTGGTACTCCAAAACTTACAGGTACTCCAAAATCAATCACCTTGCTTTTTCATCTTCACTCGTTATTACTTCCATCAGCCTGGTGCTAACTGTACATGTGATTCTGTAGCAGGAAGGGAGCACAGTAGTATTCTGTTATTTGTTTCTAGCATCTTTGTAAAATGGTAAGTTGGACAGGTGCAACAACCCCATTACTTGCAAAGCCATACAGATTTTTCATGAAACAGCAGTCTTTTTATATTACAGTATTGTCCAGATGGCTAAGTATATGGTAGAACAGAATTAATAGATGTTAGGGAAATCCACCTCCATGTGGAACAGATCGTAACATTGGCAACCAGTCAAAAAACCCTCAGAAAGGTTGCGGCTGAAGGACACCACTGTTGGAAACACAGATGAAGATATATTCCTGAACTCAAGAAGGAAACACAGAGGATGCATTATTGTATGGAATGATTAGATGACTGACTAATGAGCCTTGAGGGGCAAGGAAATTGGCTACAAAAGCAATTAGATAACCACCTGACATCCCAATGTACTCTGTATAAACATTAAACTCTTACTATGTTTAGTTGGCAAAGCAAAACAAGTGGCGTTTAAGCATGCAAGACAAGCTCTTACAGGGATAAACCCTGCATCAAACAGATTGTTCTGCCCAAAGTGTGTTAGGAAAGGCTTTTCTTTGTCAGAAAGTGAGATAACACATTGTAGTAGCAGCATTATAAGTCACTATGCACAGTTTTTGTTCCATATTCTGGATATGATACTGCATTAAAACCTATATTCTGCTTCAAGCATTCTGTTGTGGCACACTGTTAGGTATCAATGGCAATGTTTTTTGGTTTGTTTTTTCCTTTTTTCCCCTCCAGTAACAAAACTATTGCATAACTGCCCAGATTTGAGTAACAGAATCTGATGAACTATTTGATACATGTTTCTGCGACATGTTATGTATTAAATGCACTTAGATTGAATCATAGAATCATAGAATAACCAGGTTGGAAGACACCCACCAGATCATTGAGTCCAAACATTCCTATCAAACACTAAACCATTGGTGGTGGTCAGTTTGGGTATGAAGCCGTATAGTCAGCCTACCTTGTAAACCTTCAAGAGAGGGGAACCGGACTACAGAAGCAATTAAATGAACGGTTGCCATTTGCCAGATTGAGTTTTAAAGTGGCTTTATTGATTGAAGGATTCTGTCTTGCTTAGTAACAGATAACTGTACAATGTGAAAGGTCTTTCGACAAGATAGAACAAGAGGTATTCCTTTACACTTAAATGGTTAAACAGTTTTATGCCGATTCTCTTAGCATATAGCTTGGGTATACAAAGATCTTGACCTTGGGTAGAGAGAGGAGGGAGTTTCATGGGTTTCTACACTGCCAGAGGGGACTTGTCCTACAGGAGGGAACTGACATGAATATTTTGCTTAGGTTTCTCTTTCCAATACACTTTCAAATTATTTTTTCAATAGCTATAAACTGGAGAGGAGCAGATTTAGACTAGACATAACGAGGAATTTCTTCACTATTTCAGTGGTGAGGCCCTGGAACAGGTTGCCCAGGGAAGCTGTGGCTGCCACATCCCTCCAGGGGTTCAAAGCCAGGTTGGATGGGGCTTGGGCAGCCTGATCCAGTGGGAGGTGTCCCTGCCCATGGCAGGGGGTGGAACTGGGTGGGCTTTAAGGTCCCTTCCAACCCAAACTACTCTTATGATTCTTCTTGGTGGATTGCATTCTTGCATTTGTAGCCCCACCCAGTGAAGAGCAACAGCTTTGGAATTCTGTTGTCAGGTAACTCCTGGGAAGCCTGTCAAGGTCAGGTAGTGATTTTAAAGGCAATCCTAGTGAACCAAAGCTGAAGTGTTCATAATATTTTAAAAGCAAAACTAGGTTTTCTGGTAATATTGCTAGGGGTAACGTTCAACATTGTTTTCAGTAAATCTCAAGCAGCCTTTTCTGCGTAGAGGTGCTGAAAGTGTAACNTAGGAAAGAAATTAGGTAAGGGTTATTGTTTTTTTTTTTCTCCAAGAGTAATTACAGGCACTTCTTAAACATGTAGAATAATGTTTAAATTGCTATCAGAAAATCACGCTTGGTTTATTTAGACAGTGTAAAATTAATCATGTATTCATTTCTCATTTACCTCATTAATCAGATTCAGAGGTCCACATGCTTGGTACTTGCGGTTTACAACATGTACTACTGAACCTCTAAAGTATTGTTACAGTCCTGCTTTCTGAATAGGGTAAGAACTCTAGGTTTTTGATCTGAAAGAGCTTTATTATGAAGTGACATATCTGGCTTTAGAGGCATAGATGGGATTGGTACACCTGAATGAATTAATAATGTATAAAGACTGATACTAGCTTTGCCTCATGACTTGACCTTACTATTTAGCCTCAAGCAGAAGCAAGAAACACACAAAAAAGAAAGGCTGTTAAAGTAGAAAGTTAAATATTTAATACTAGCCTTTGTGCTGTACATTGTCCTTTTGTTGTATTCATGGAAATTTGTTTTGGAACTGAAGGAAAATATTTTTTTATATTGGGGTAGTGGCAGAAAGGGCATTCTTGATTGAGACATCAAAGTAATGGACTTTGTAAAAGGCATGAGAGAAAATTCTTGGATTAGCTTTAAAATTTTCACTGTTACCATTCCTTTTCTGTTGGTCATTTTGGTTTTCATTTGGGATTTATCTGTATCAGCCCTGTTTTTCTTTTCATCTTCATTATTAGGTAGATAACCAGGTAGCAATAAGGGGTTATTGTTTTTCCAGTAGCAGTTTTTCAAGCCCTCCGAAATTTATCCCATCAGTTACAATGTGCTGGATGTTCTGCGACACATTCTGTCATTAATTTTTTTTTCAGCCCTTGCATGCAAAAATACCCACTTTAATTCCCTTTTTTTCTGTGCCGAACAGGAACTGGGTATTACACAAAGGAAGGGGTTTGGAGTAGAATGGATCTTTAAGTGAAAACATTAGAACTTGTTAAAAAAATCTAAAGTATTTTCTCTTCTTACCTTGGATGATGTAGTTAGAGCATTATGGTATGTCTGAGATCTTTTATTATCTGATTTGTCAGTGATGTGTGAGGATAAAAGGATGCCTACCTGTTTGCAGAAGTGTGTATTTCAGCACTGTCGCACCTGTGTCCTGGGCTGAGCATCCTTCAGGCTGTGTTGAAGGGCTTTTGATACTCAGCTGAAAACAAGAACTAGGCACAAATTCAGGTGTTTTGTTCTTCAAAGAAAAAAAAAAGTCATTATGAAGCATGGTATTTTTCTCTTGGGAAGATTCATATATTTTTAAATAAGTTCTGATGTTTGCGTGTGTCTGCCTTCTCACAAAGAGGTCTTGACTATTTTGCATGGACCCAGTATTTTAAACTGTGTCACAGGGCTCCTGCATTACTGGGTACATTGTCTCAGAAAAAAGACAATGCTTAATGTTTTCTACAAATCCGTGAGAAATTCTGCTGTAGGTTTTTCTTGTAAGACNCTGGCCTTCTTGGCCACCTGGGCCATTTTAAAGATGTTCTGAAAATAAACTTTATTCCCAACCCCTGCATCTCATTTCACTGAGTTTTAAAGTGTATTCAGTGACTGAAAGAAGCAGGGATGTCCTGATCACAGCTCTGTCTTGCGTTGGATCCATGTCAGAAACCTACATCTAATTATGCTGGTGTTTTAAATGAGAGGCAGTTAAAAATATACTCACATGTATACATACATTACATGTTCACACTTTCCCCCCCCCATGTTCACACTTTTTTCCTTCTTATTCAGAACTTGGAAAAAAAGGAAGTGTTTGGAAACTGAATGCTACCAAATGCAGCTGAATAATCACTTCTTCAAAAAATAATTTGTGTGAGAAGAAAAATGTAGCCCCAAAGTTTGGAAAGATGAGTAGTATGAACTAAACCTGATGCAGTATGTGCTTTGCGGGGCTGAACAGTCGACTCCAGTGCTTATGGTAGGCTTGGCAAGCAGATATTGTGAAAAGCTCAGAAAATTTAGTGTGATTTCACCGAGCTGCTTGTAACACTGTTGCTACTCGAAAGACTTGTTTTTAGGTTGCTTTTGCTTGAGACAGAACTGATCAGCAGCCGTAAAGCAGATATTGTAGGCAAGAGTGGTAAAAGAAAGAAACATGAAGCTTAGGGAAGACTGTTTGTAAATGATTTAAACTTTTTTTCCTGATTGTTTGCTGAATTCATGGGTAAGGCTTTTAAGAAAGCCGGTTCATCAGCCATGCTGAACAGAATGCTAAACATTTAGTTTAGCACTAATAATGTTAAACGTATGTTTTAGCTTACGGAGCATGTACAATGCAATTTTTTATGTTTTTAAAGTGTAAAAAAATCTCTTTGGGGGTGTAAGAAATATTCTGCAGCTTCATTTATCTTTCCAATTGACTTAACCTGGTATGTGTAAAACAATTAAAACGGGAGTTGTTGTTTATTTTAAGCCTGAAGAGAACAGTAGGTAAGGTAGCTTGGCTCAGCTGTCCCTTGTAACAATCACAAAGTCAGGGTTTGAGTGCAGCTGATTCTTATGTGTCTACATCACAAAAGGAGAAGCTGAACATCGTATTTGCATAACCTAAGTAGTGTTTTGTACATAAGAATAGAGAAGGTCAGTGTGAATGTGGGATGTCTGAAGAGTTTTGTTTACTCCGTGGATTTGGCAAGTGCAGGGCCAAACCCTCTTTTTTTGTTTATGCCAGTGGAAGAGGAGAGAGACTGCAAGAAGATTGAGCTTTCAGCTGGTGTAAAAATTGCCTGTGGTTTTTGGCTAATGCCATCTGAAGAGGCAGTTTGGTGGTCTGTGGCTGAGGGTGTTATACTGGAGTTAGTTATTGAGTATCAGTGCTGCTCCTGTTCCAGTGCACATCTTCAAGAGCAGCAGTAAGTCACAATGAACGCTTGCTTTTACATTATGGTAATTTTTATTTTTGTCTTGTAAGTAACAGCTTATTTTTGCAGTGATTTCCCGTGTGGTTCAAAAATCTGAGACCCTGGTTTAGGGTTGAATGAAGTGCCAAAGTGCTTCACTGAATCAGGACCTCATCTGGGTTCCCCAAACTAGAACAGCGAACGTCAGCAACAGCCGAGTGAGTATGGGCATGAGTTTGTGTGCATTTTATCAGCGTTTCTCTCTTCTCTGTCAGAATTCAGGAAAGTAGTGCTGCAGTGTAACGTGAGGAGTCAGGTTCTCTCGGCATAAGTGCATTTGTGTTTGGTTCTTTAGATGAAGAAAAACTAGATACAAATATAATATCAGATTATAAGCCTGCTACTTCAGAGTTTGGGCAGTATTTTCAAGGGAAAAGAATGTTTTAATCAAGGCTCTTACTGTAATTTGCAGTCCCACACTGTCGAAGCAATAACAGATTGAGTACAGGTGTGACATTTTATCAGTTACAGAGTAAATGAGATTGCAAAGTAATGGGCTTACAGGATGTATTCTAATGATATTTCTGCTTTGGTTTAAGTATGTAACTTACTTACAAGTTGAGTGTTGTAGTTTAGCATGTGTGATGAATTGCCTCATGGAGAAAAGATTACATTGCAATCTAATAAAAAGTAGAGAAATCACAATTAAGCAATGTGTTTTAATCTTTAAATGCTAATAACGCACTTTCAGAGACCCAGAAGAAGCCTACGTAATTAGAAAATTGGAAAATATTTACTTAAGTGTCTTCTACCTAATTTTGCTGTTATGCCTGCATTAAATCTGAAGGACATTTACTGGATAGAGGTCACTTTAATAGAATTATAGAGAATCGATCATAAACCCTGACACTTTCGTTAGAATAAAATATTTGTGTCCTGCGGCTATAAAATAGAATGCCAGAAGCTTCAAATATTTTAAGGAAAATTAGTTTTGAGATACAGATAAATGTATTGATAGGTATGGTTGGAGTCAGTGATCTCAGAGGTCTTTTCCAACCTGATGATTCTATGTATGTAGCAAGAGGTGTAATGGACCTTATGATCATTAGTTAGTTCAGAGCCAAGTCTCCAAGTAGAGTGTTATTACTTGGTTTTTTTTCTTGTGTTTGCTTTGAAGTACTTTCTATAGGTAACATATATCAAAATTAGAAATGTGTCAGCACTGTATGGTAATAGGCTCATTGTCTAAATAATTTATGTTTCATGAGGGCAGTTGACTTAAGGATCACTTATTCACCACTTGGAGGGCATTTAACTATAATTTTAGGGTTGAAAAGAGTGCCTCGAGATATGCAATAATTTGATAGAATAAAAAAGATTGCTATGTGGTGAGTGTAAAATTATAATGATTTCGCCCTGTGTTTACTGATGAAGGACAACTTAGTTCTTGGGGGGGAGCTGATTCTCCAAATTTCTGGCATAAATGATTATGTGCTATACATAGTCTTTAAATTACTTATTGCTTTTGTAGCAACTGCTGTGTGTTGGAGCTCCACAGAACAGATATTTGTTGGCAGATTCACTCTAACAGTAGATGTTCAAATGAAGGAGCTTTTGTTTTTTTTAAGCTTCTGCAACAGTGGGGGCATATTGCAGTCTACCTTTTTTATTATTAATTTTTTCTTAAAACCTTCAGTTGGAGCTTTGGTAGTGAAGGATTCGGGTCTTTTGTCTTTTTAAGCAAGCTTAGGTTTAATAAATACGATTTCTGTGCTACAACCTGTAGCTTCTGCTATCATATGCCCCATTATAAACAGAAATATAAATTGTTCATTTCGTTTTCAAGTAAACCTTTAATTAAATTATAATATTTTTTGTAGGTGGGAGTTCTTTTCTTTTTATTTCTTTCCCTGACCCCCCACCCCCCCAATTTGATTTAAAGCTGAGCTCTTCCAGTCATCCCCATTTTTCATGCAGAACAATGGCTAATAGTCTTGGAAAAGTGTTCATGAAAGATTTAGGTCCTGTACAGACAGACTCTAAGTGTCTTAGGCTTAGGCTTCCAGTTTTGACTTTAAAAAAAATATTATCTTAGGTCTCCCATGGTACCTAAAATGGTCTGGCTGTGAGAAGTTGCTGTATTTTTGATGTGTATGTGAATATGCGTGCTTTATCATAGAATAATAGAGTAGTTTGTGTTGGGAGGGGACTTTAAAGGTCAGCTCGTCCAACCTGAGCTTTGGTGATTTCACATCTGTGGCCAGCTGGGAACAAAGATCTAGGTATTTTTATGAGCAAATCCTAAGGTAGGANTATGGTAATTTTTATTTTTGTCTTGTAAGTAACAGCTTATTTTTGCAGTGATTTCCCGTGTGGTTCAAAAATCTGAGACCCTGGTTTAGGGTTGAATGAAGTGCCAAAGTGCTTCACTGAATCAGGACCTCATCTGGGTTCCCCAAACTAGAACAGCGAACGTCAGCAACAGCCGAGTGAGTATGGGCATGAGTTTGTGTGCATTTTATCAGCGTTTCTCTCTTCTCTGTCAGAATTCAGGAAAGTAGTGCTGCAGTGTAATGTGAGGAGTCAGGTTCTCTCGGCATAAGTGCTTTTGTGTTTGGTTCTTTAGATGAAGAAAAACTAGATACAAATATAATATCAGATTATAAGCCTGCTACTTCAGAGTTTGGGCAGTATTTTCAAGGGAAAAGAATGTTTTAATCAAGGCTCTTACTGTAATTTGCAGTCCCACACTGTCGAAGCAATAACAGATTGAGTACAGGTGTGACATTTTATCAGTTACAGAGTAAATGAGATTGCAAAGTAATGGGCTTACAGGATGTATTCTAATGATATTTCCGCTTTGGTTTAAGTATGTAACTTACTTACAAGTTGAGTGTTGTAGTTTAGCATGTGTGATGAATTGCCTCATGGAGAAAAGATTACATTGCAATCTAATAAAAAGTAGAGAAATCACAATTAAGCAATGTGTTTTAATCTTTAAATGCTAATAACGCACTTTCAGAGACCCAGAAGAAGCCTACGTAATTAGAAAATTGGAAAATATTTACTTAAGTGTCTTCTACCTAATTTTGCTGTTATGCCTGCATTAAATCTGAAGGACATTTACTGGATAGAGGTCACTTTAATAGAATTATAGAGAATCGATCATAAACCCTGACACTTTCGTTAGAATAAAATATTTGTGTCCTGCGGCTATAAAATAGAATGCCAGAAGCTTCAAATATTTTAAGGAAAATTAGTTTTGAGATACAGATAAATGTATTGATAGGTATGGTTGGAGTCAGTGATCTCAGAGGTCTTTTCCAACCTGATGATTCTATGTATGTAGCAAGAGGTGTAATGGACCTTATGATCATTAGTTAGTTCAGAGCCAAGTCTCCAAGTAGAGTGTTATTACTTGGTTTTTTTTCTTGTGTTTGCTTTGAAGTACTTTCTATAGGTAACATATATCAAAATTAGAAATGTGTCAGCACTGTATGGTAATAGGCTCATTGTCTAAATAATTTATGTTTCATGAGGGCAGTTGACTTAAGGATCACTTATTCACCACTTGGAGGGCATTTAACTATAATTTTAGGGTTGAAAAGAGTGCCTCGAGATATGCAATAATTTGATAGAATAAAAAAGATTGCTATGTGGTGAGTGTAAAATTATAATGATTTCGCCCTGTGTTTACTGATGAAGGACAACTTAGTTCTTGGGGGGGAGCTGATTCTCCAAATTTCTGGCATAAATGATTATGTGCTATACATAGTCTTTAAATTACTTATTGCTTTTGTAGCAACTGCTGTGTGTTGGAGCTCCACAGAACAGATATTTGTTGGCAGATTCACTCTAACAGTAGATGTTCAAATGAAGGTTTCTTTCCCTGACCCCCCACCCCCCCAATTTGATTTAAAGCTGAGCTCTTCCATTCATCCCCATTTTTCATGCAGAACAATGGCTAATACTCTTGGAAAAGTGTTCATAAAAGATTTAGGTCCTGTACAGACAGACTCTAAGTGTCTTAGGCTTAGGCTTCCAGTTTTGACTTTTAAAAAAATATTATCTTAGGTCTCCCATGGTACCTAAAATGGTCTGGCTGTGAGAAGTTGCTGTATTTTTGATGTGTATGTGAATATGCGTGCTTTATCATAGAATAATAGAGTAGTTTGTGTTGGGAGGGGACTTTAAAGGTCAGCTCGTCCAACCTGAGCTTTGGTGATTTCACATCTGTGGCCAGCTGGGAACAAAGATCTAGGTATTTTTATGAGCAAATCCTAAGGTAGGAGAGCTGGTGTGGTATTTTCTGTGCACACAGCAGAAGCTCTTACTTCTATTAATGTTTTGGGGCGTTCTTTTTTTCTATATCTGGCTTGAAGCAATGAAAGTGATATTTGCAGTCCTTGTTCTTACCGTAGCCTGCTGGCTTGAATATTTGTCCAGAGAGGGTATGGAAGGTGCCCTCCTTCTGTTGGTAAAAAATAATCAAATTTACATCATATTTTAATTCTCCACAGACAGATCTTAATTCAAATAGGCTGCTGGTATCAAAACTGGTGTGCTCCTTCCTCCTGTTGAAGCTATACCAGTGGTGCTTGGATTGCTGCTGGTTGGATTTTTAAGGGTGTGTGTTTGTATGGTAAGCCAGCAAGTGCTTGAAGAAATACAACTTTAGGGCTTGGATCATGCCTTTTAGGACAAAAAGAGTTTTGGTCCCTTTTCTCAGGATAAAACTGTGTAATATCTGATGGTTTTATTCAAAATAAAAGATAGAAACTAGGCTCTGATGTTCCAATGCCCACTGAGGCAGCAGTGTTTTCTGCTCTACTGGTCTTGTCTTTCACAATGAATTTTCATCACTACTTTCTTCTTTACTAGCTAAATAGAACATTATAAAAAGAAAAGTGGCAAATACTTTCATCCAGCATAGCGTACAGCCTGTAGCTAGGAGCTGTCTCCTTAAGGGATATAGGTATTTCTTTTTGTCTGTTAGGCAGAGAAGGGATTTCGGCCGGGATTTCTTAATTGCTGGAGAAGTGCTTTAACCTGTACTGATGTACAGTGGGTTTTGGGGGAGCAGCTGAGTTTTGAAAGTTTCAGCAAATCCTTAGCCACTGTCCCTGGGGGAAGGGGATAAAAAAAAGTGAATTCTAGAACGTAGGAGTATCTCTCTCTATGTTCAGAAAGGGAAATCATTTGACAAATACATGAAATACCATTTAATAGAAAGATATATATTTATATTCTTGTTTATAATCTATATGAAGAAATGCTATATCATTGTAAACCCTTGTTGGTAAAGGAAGATTGGTAAAGGAAGGCGTTGCACGACCTTTTATGTGTTGTGATCTCACTTGTACTGGTATATATAAAAGTTGTGAATGGCAGTGTGCGTGTTAGATGTAATTATGTGTGCTTTATTTCTTTTTTCCAGCCTGTCATTAGTGAATGAATTAACTGAGTAGGAGGACAGACTGAGTTTAGCCTTAAAAATTTACTATCATATTTCAGTTGGGGGTAGAGACATTGAAAACTATGAACATCTATTAAGGAGTAATATCTATTAAGGAGCTTTTCTGTTTCCTAATTCCTTTTTGACTCCATCATCTGTAGCAGTTGTATAAATTACTTCTAATGTTGCAGTATAACTGAAAAATTCTGTCTTTACTTCACAGCATGTCATTATTAGCTCTGAGAAAAAAACTGTGTTTTTTGGTGTGTATAAAGGATATTCAAGGAAAGGAGAGTGAATTCAAATTAAAAGAGAGAAGGAAATGTAAACCGTAGCCACAGATGTTTTCCTTAGAAAGGAAATGTAAATTGTCACTTTGAAAACTGAACTAAATGGAACATCTGTGGGTTCTTGTTTTCTTTCTTCAAGACTTGATTTTCTTCTGTTTCTGCTAGTCTTAAGAGATGCATATTCATCTTGATTCTGCTTCCATTGCCTGCTAACTTCAGCAGTGTTTTGTGAGAGGGAAGAGAAAACAAGTGGTCACGATCATCACTGTATCTCAACCTGCTTTAAAAAGCTCCTGGATAGTACAGGTTGGACAGAAATTGCTAGTGGAAATGTTGGCACAGCTCAAATGCCAGTGTGAAGCTGCAGTGCATAGGCAACCTGGCTGTTATTTTTTGTAAATGGGCAGAAAATAAGTAAAAGAAATACTGTTATGCTTTTGGTTTGGGGTTTTTTTTCCTATTATTGATAGTGTACAATAAATGAACCTTGATTAGCCATAGTTGCTCAGACTTATGTTGAAGATTCTCAGAGCTGCAGCACAGAAAGAGAGGAAAAAATGAATTGATTAAATATGGGGTTTATTCTTTTGATTCTGAAAATAATTTGAGCTTCCAGAACAGTTTGCTTAGCACTTGAACAATTATAGCAGGTTCCCCAGGTGTCTCTGCACTCTTTGATGGCATCTGTGGTCATTACACAGCTGGGCTGCGTTCTCAGTTTCTCTTTTCTGTGGTGTGTTTTCTCCTTAGCCTGTTGCTAGGGCAGAGCTGAGGAGGAGCTCCCTGAGACACCCCAGTTGCTCTCCGTGGTACAAACACATGGTTCCTTTGGGTAGTAGTATCGAGTCAAGTCTTGATCTGTGTGCTTTGCTTGGTTTTCTTTTGTGATGGTCACCTGTGTTGGCATCTATGCACAGTTTCCAGTAGCAGAGCGAGGGAGTGCTAGTTCCAACTAAACTCTGTCAGTGCTGAGTTTTCTATCTTGCATGTTCATCTGGACTAGCTCTCTGCTCAACTCAGTGGTTAAAGATTACTCCGGGACGTGCTTCTGTGGGACTCGTTTTTAAAAGCTTGCGATTTCTTTTTCTCAGTGCTTATGTCAAGGAAACCAGATTTAAAGTTTTAAGAGTCCAGATTAACCAAATGGAAAAACTCACATAAGTGTCTTGTTGTCATGTTTATAGACTAGAATTTAGTTCAAAATTGCAGACAAAATATCTTGAATCAAATGCAGATAAATAGATCTGTAACTGGGTACATGAATCACATAAAGGACTGATTAATTTGTGATTGGCAA
This sequence comes from Piaya cayana, assembly GCA_013389865.1. Taxonomy (NCBI): domain Eukaryota; kingdom Metazoa; phylum Chordata; class Aves; order Cuculiformes; family Coccyzidae; genus Piaya; species Piaya cayana. The sequence goes on along the minus strand of WAAB01018628.1, from coordinate 98,319 downwards.
CTGTAAAACAAATCAAAAATAAAACTGTGGAGAAAACCCCAGGCAGACTCTGTAATTCAATGTCGGATTGTTTTGTAGGATAAAGACTGGTGACAGGTTTGGGGTTTTTTTCCCCTCTTCTTTTATTTCTGCTTTTTACCGTTCAACTTCAAAGCTGGATAACTTTATTTTGTAACCGTCCTGTGCTGAATAGGTGCTGTGGTTCTTGCAGTATTTTGATGGGAGAACAGCATTGTGTGCCCTGGTAGACAGTGTTAGTGCCAGAGTAAGGGACTGTGAAGAGGAAAATGTGAGGACAGACCTCCAGCTTTTCCCCTCTTGCCTCATTAATTCTCTTTAAGGGGTTAAGAAACAAATACCAAGTCATTAATAGGTCCAGCTTGGGTCCATTGCCATTTCTGACTTAGTGCTGATGCCACACTTTGTCAGTGCAGAGGTGGGTACAGGAGGAGGGGTGACAGATGAATACTGTGAAATCGAAGACTCGAGGGCAACTGTTTATTGGTATTTGCCTAGAAATGAGGCAGCACTTTGTCCCAAGCACATAAATAACAAGGACAGAGGGCTTGGCTGCTTTTCTGTTCATGCTGTGCCTCTACCTAACAGAGGAAAAGGTCCAGAAGAAGCTCCTAAGTTCTCCCTTTAACTGCTGACAGAATGTGTTTTTTACAGTGCTTTAAAAGGAAATAAATACTGTTAACTCCCTCATCTTGGAGGTGGAGTAATTGTGAGGTTACGTGATTGCTTTCAAAGGATCTAGAAAGAGATCTCTATGTGGCAGACACTGATCTCATGCACAAGCCGCTGAAGGAACATGCTACATCAGTCATACGTTTGGCTATATTGCCTCTAATTTCCATCCGTGCATCCCATCCAAGGCAGGAATAGTAACTTAATATTCCGCTGCTGTCTAGTTACATTAGCCACTTGTGAAATTTGTTTCCTGGTTCCATCTTGCTGATTTTCTTCACAGAGGATGAAGAACGCTGTCACTTATGTACGCCTTGTCTTTGAGCAGTTGAGGTCTGTGCAGTGACCGTTAAGATACTGAATTTAAACCTTGTTAATCACAATGTTTGTTGTCCATATGGTTCTGCTTTGTACAGTCACTTTTATTTTGTTCAATGTCACTTCCTAGGTTCTCTTTTTAGTTCTAATGTAGAAGAATTGCAGTGTTGCATTTTAGAACAAAACATGCAAACCTAGTCTGATATTTAGCTTTTGTTATTTAATCCTTTCTCCTTGATTTGCGTTTGAAGGTCTTTCTGTTCCTGTTATTTCTGGAACAGGAGAAAAAATAGTTCTGACTATTTTTTCTAAAACTTCCAGTATTAATTCAGAGAACATTCTTAATTTTAAACACTTTACTTATCATGTGTTGTGCAATATATTTTGTTTAAAGCACTTAAAGCATTTTTGAGAATAAAAAGCCTTACATATCTACAACTAATAAAATAAAACAATCTTTCAAGCATCTAAAATTTTGCTTTTGTTCTTGTTTTATCTGTAGTGTGCTGACCAGTATCTGAGAGGGATGGGGTGTGTATAGATATGCCACGTACCTGTAGTTTTTTACGTAAATGATTAATTTTTTGCTATGTTTGTGTCCTTTTAGTTTTACTCATTAAAGCTGGATGTACAGAAGAGGAACTTTTATATGTATATTTTGGTAATCATGAGCAATGGTGTTGGTTTGACAATGATGCTAAGCCAGAATCTGCACCTGCAACACGGAAACTTTATTTTTGCCTTTGCTTTGCAGAATCAACATGATCCTTCTGGAATGGTCAGTAAACCATGAAGGAAGAAACATGTATAACCCCTGCAGGATGTGTATTTTTAGGCCATAATGTTATGTAGCTGAAAGCAGAATTAGTTTTTCCTTCCAATACCGAAGTCTTTTAAAACATTTAACAACCAGCAGAAGAGTCTTTATGTTTTGATCAGTAATACATACAGGATAGTTTAATCAATTTGACATAATAGCGTTAGCACACTCCTTTAGTACTAAATAAGAGCTTTAGATGTGTTTAAATTCCATATTCGTCTCTAATATGTTATACATGTTAAGGATGGAAGAGTCTAGTTTGAACTCTGGCAAGATACAGCAGTGATTTCTGGGCAAAAGGCAGAGGTTTGGTCACTGTTTTGCATCCAGGTACCCACGTTCCTGCTCACTGCTGGTAGCTTCCATTAAAGGCGGAGGTTGTGGAATGGTCTCACTCTAATGCATATCCCCCTCCAATTTTAGGAAAATGGTATATTGTCAGGGCACAGCAGGGAACTTAGCATCACCACAGCTAGCGCCATACCTAGTCTGTGAATAAACCGACTTCATCTTCTTTTGCTATTGATCCATCAGCTTTCATGCAAGTGCTAAATTCATCCTTAAAAAATAATTAGCTCCAGTGTCTTGGCAGAATTCCAAGCAGGCAATTACATTCTGCCTGCTTAAAACTGCCCCCTGTAGTTACAATTGGATAACTTATAGTGACAGATGATTGTGTGTTTTGTGATATGTTTTCCGTGTGGCTTTTTATCAGTGTGAAGTCCGCTGTAATGCTGCAAATACCTCACACTGCAAGAACCAATTGACCAGGTTGGCTTATTAGCATGACAAAGGAAAGTGACTGTGGAAAATATTTCCCCAGTAGTTCCAAGACAAAAGAAGAAAGATTCAGATGTTCTTTGCATGCTTCAAAATTTTGAAGGCAGTGTCTGTAATGTGCCTTTAGGACTGTGTGCATTGATACATAACAGAAGAGCAAAACCTTGCTTGTTTCATAGAACTTGCTATTAATTATGAACTGAGGACTGACATTTAAACTGGTTGAGAAAGTAGAGGGAAGATAATGCTTTTGTTCAACTTGAACAACTTTGGGTTCAATTTGATGTAGGATTAAATCAGAAGTATTGTTTAATAGAAGAAAAAATGGCCATGAAATAAGGTATATCTGAGCTTATTGTTCACTTTCCAGGGATAGCAAATATTTGAAAACTTGTGTTCTCTTTCATTCTCTTTCTTCCCCCCAATTTTTTTTTTTGACAGAGAAAATGCTATTTATAGCTATTTTTAACATCTAAATAACTTGTACCTGGTATTAAGTAGTTTGAAATGATCAAGAGAGAATGTTGATTTATAGATATTTAATGACGCAGTAGATGATTAAAAATAATTCTTATGTAGGGAGAGATCAAACTCCCTTATCCTCCCACAGATGGAAGACCAAAGCTACATTTTGATAAAGAAAACTATCTCATTGAAAAGGTCTGATGCATTCTCTGGTTATTTAAATTTTGTGATATTTGGTGAAAGAAATGGAAGGGAATTTTTACATTTCACAAGCTTGCTCTTCATTACTTGTATGCTTACTTCTATTGCTCTTCATTATTTATACTTGCTCTTCATTACTTATACTTCATTACTTATATACTTACATACTCAAAAAGGCAGGCATGGTTTATGCATCAAGTGCTTGGAATTATATACTATCAATGGAACACTTCTAAGAAAATGGCACAGAAGAAAAAGATCTCGTTAGCAGCCAATGTGACGACTCTTCTCTGTTTTGTCTTCTGGTTATGGAAAACCAGGCCTGTTTTTAGGAGTTCCCTTTATGATGTGAAAATGTGGCATCACTGACAGGAGCTGCAGAGAGTAGGCTAACCTTGTAAATGGAAATATGAGGAACTAATAATTTTAGTCTTTTGAGCTCAGGAGTTTGAGTCAGTTCTTTCCTAATCATGCAATGCACATGAAATGTAATAAACGTATTTTTAAAGGAGTTTTTTCTTCCTTTTTAGTAAATCATAGTAGAATTTTTAGGCAGTTCTTGTTTCATGTTATGCCTCCTCTGTCTGAAATACAAGGGATCAACTTTGCAGTTGTATTGCAGAGACTTATGCCTTTTCACGCTTTATGAACAGCCTAAAATAATTTTATTGATTTTGTTAATTATGGCAGTCAGGAATATTCTGCTGAACAAGGCGGGGAAATTTGCTGTTGGTGGGTTCCATTTCATCCTCATTTGGATGAGGTTGCTGGTAGTAAAAGCTGTTAGAAACAAACCAGAGCAATTTTGAGAATAACATAGCAGCTCAGATGCTTAGTGCATGTTTAGGGATTTGATTATTGCCTTTGCCTTTACTTCGCTTTTTCAGTTCTCTGTATTTTTTTTTTCTTCCTGTTTTTAAGCAGTAAAACCTGTCTGGAAATTGTAGAGGCAGTTTATCACACAGCATCTATTTTCAAATTGAATATTATTTAGGAAATTATCAGAATAGCTGCATTTTATTTCTGGTGTGGATCTTTGGTATGAATTCCCTCGTACTGTAAAGAAGCAAACACAGAGAATATGCACTTATCTAAGAGCTTAACTCCAAGAAGTTTTAAGGTTTTTTGCTACATCTCATTATGTATGCTCCTATAACTTAATTAATCTTCCCTCCATTTAGCATAACTGATACAGCTTTAATAGTGTGATTTAATGACTTAATGGCATAGTAACAGTCATTCATTCAACATTTGGTTTGTATTTGAAATAACAATTTCTGGGTTTTTTTCCCTTTTTCTGAACATTAGCCTAATAATTCAGAGTTAAACAATTAGGAGAAAAACCTGAAGCCCATTTTGGTTTCAGTATGGTTTTCTTTTTGCAAGGTGTGATTTATTATGCTTTTTCTGGCCTTAGTAACAGCTTTAATTTCATTTCAGACTGATGCAAGTTGTGGTTACTTCTTGCTCAGGGTATTTAGTGTTGTCTTGGTGGTATTCTGTGTGCTCTAAGACCTAAAATAGCTTGTATATGTATGTAGCCATTTTCTCCCTTGCATTTTTGCTTTGTCAGTTTTTCCTTTTCTTTGGAAATTGTCTTCATGCCTCTTTATAGCAACATTAAGCGCTTTGAAAAATTATGATCTCTGTTTCACGTTTCAAACTGGATCATACCATGAAGCATATTTTTTCTACTTGCTATCAATATATCAACTGTTTCTCGCTAAGTTTCAAGTTAGTCTTTGCCAAGGTAGAGTATGTGACACCAGCTTTGGAAGGCGTATGTTCTATGGCACCTGTAAGTCTGCCAGTTAGAGATACCTGTTCCTACTTTAATAGCATGAATGGGGTACGATAGTTGTCTTGAACACAGCTGGAGATGGGAACCACTGAAAGGTACTGATGGATAGAGGCTGAAAACTCTTTACCCTGATTTGCAGGGACCATAGTGCTCTATATATGCTAGTGATGGTTTCTTGCCTATCTTTTCTTAAATACAAAAGAGGGGTTTTTTAACAGCAAAATAACAGTGATCATCTGTGATTCTTACTGTGGTCTCTACTACTTTATTGCTTATTCTGATTTCTGGGGTACCTCAGGAACACTGCCTTTTGCAGGGAAGGATGTGGGTGGGCTGTGGTTATCTTGTCATTTATTCTTTCTCTCTACAAAGACTCAGAGCAGCTATGAATCCTAAGACTGCTGTTCCCATTGTGATAGAGCCAGACACATGCATATCTACTGTGGAATCTTGCCTATATAATCTCGAAGAAGCCTGTTTATTGCCGGTGAAATGCTTGTAAAGACTGAGTTTTGATCGATGAAGTACTGACTGCCTATGTTTGTTCTAAAACCTCTGCTGTGGGAGCTCACTTCAGCTTTAGAGATTGGAAAAGGCATTCTGGGACTGTGAGCTTTCCAGAAAACTTTTGCTTCTTCTGAGACTGCACTTAGAAAGTGAATTTTTAAAGTCCTAGAGTAATACATTAGTTGCACAAGTCCTATTGAGAACATGGTTGTGACGTGCAGCCTGGTGATTGATTTTAAATCAAAAGATAACAAAGTAGGGAATATCACTTGAGGAAGAACTGTATGTGTCTCATAACTAACAGTGAATGCTATCTAGGAATTTTAACTCCTAAGAAGGCACTTGCCTACAAAGATTGATCAAATTCATGCCAGATTTTGAAACGTAATTTAAAATAGCATTAAATTCCTTATCAGTCACATTTGATTTTCTTTTCACTTTTATTAGTGTAAACTTATAGTAACTTCATGTGAAACAAGTGAAGTTCCTGCTGGGGCAAAACTGGAGAAAGCAAGAAAAAAATCTGGAGTCTTGAGACGTCTTGGGTAAACCCTTCCGGAGGAATCACAAGAGTCACTTACATAATGGAATCATCCTATAATTTTTACCATGCCTTTATCCCTTGTTGCCACACATTTCTGTTGCCAGGGTAACTGATCATGAATTGTTCATATTAAGTGACCTTGTCATTCCTTTTATATACGCTATGAGTTATTGTGCAGAGGATGTTTATAGAATTATAGAGGTGATTGAGACTGCCTGAAGACAAGCAGGTTTTGTTCATTTATTTATTTTTTTTTCTGTAGAATAAGAAGCTTAAAACCATACGAGAGGAAAATGCTAAGATTTGTCTGCAGAATAAATCTTGCTGTTATTCAGATAGGGACAAATACAGCTAATAAGTCATAAGGCAGCTGGATGAAAAGTGTATGGCTCAGTCTCCTGTGTGCAGTGTTTTCATCTGTTACTCTTTTGGACTGGACTTAGATATATTCTGTGATTGATATTTTTAGAGATGACAGAGTTTTTGTTAAGCCATGTCAAAAAGAGTGTATTATGTACTTTTTTTTTTTTTTTTAAGAAAAACAACCCTAAATGAACAGACTTCTTTTCTCAGTCATTTGGAATGGCAGCAGCTACTGCTTATTCTCTTTGTCCTGATATTCTGTGCAGGAGTTAATTGGAATAAAACCCTACCAATGTTTAAATAGAGTGATAATTAAGTGATCACTTAAAGTAACAAAGGCACAGCAAATAAGCCTAAGAAGGAAAAAAAACCCCCAAAAATGTAGAGTCCATAAACCCAAATAAAGAAAACTCTTAGCAGACCAAGTTACAGCCTAAAACGGGAGCATTAATTATAGCTCAAAGATACACAAACTGTAAATTGGTAATACTGTCTTAGTTTGATTTAAGCCTTGCTGTTTTCATCACAACACTTCACTTCCAAGTAACCAGTTGTTAAGCCATTGTGCTGCAGAGGAGATAAAGGCATAATGCTAGTTCAGATAGGAAAATAATATGAAGGGTGTCGGAGCGCTACAGAAGGCTCCCTAGCCATTTCTTTGCATTCAAGAAGGAAAAAGGATTTTATGACATTAATCGCCCTGGTAATTATCTTGCGATTAGTGTGTTGTAATCTTTTAATCTGGGAAAAGGTGTGGGAAGATCTTTGGGATTCAAGGTATAATTGCGACATAAAGATGAAGTTCATTTTTGCCCTGTGGTTGCAAAGGTGATGCAGCTGGGTATTTCCTCAGTTCCCTCGGTAGTCCAGAAATCCCTCGGCTGGTGTCCACCTGAAGGAGACAGTGTCTGGGCTGAAGGCTACTGGGACAAGATGACTGAACACATGTGGCTGGTTTCACAGCAAGCCTTCAGTACTTGTTAAAAGAATTCCTCAGGTGAGGCATTTGGACATTCCCATGGAGCTTCTGCTGTACATTTAAACCAGTTAATAGGCCTTGCCTGCATACTTAAGGTATGTTTATTAATTCCTTGGGCAAAGTGCGTGGCAATACCACAAACCCCCACATGTGATTTTTGCTGTAGACCTTACCACACCATGCACAGATGGTCTTAAAGAACCACAAGAAACTATTCTTGCAAATGCAGACATGGTCATACAGGTCAGTTATGGTAACTGGGAGATGTTTCGTGTGTAGTTCAAGCTAACAGCAAGGGGTCATTCGAGTGTTGGACAACTACTCTTGGACCTCAAGTCGTCTGAACTGTAAGAATTCAGCAAAACAAGTACCTCAGACAGTCTCACCTGATCCAACTGAGGGTACCATTACAAGGACTCTTGTGGTGAAGATATCTGTCCCCAATGAAGCAGCAACTCACCATCCTCTTCTAGAGATTCGGTTCCCCCCATGAACACTGTGCAGAAGATCCCAATGTACTAATTATCATTGTGTTTCTTTTAAGCAGACAGTCGGCCCAAGAATGTCTTAGTGGCAAAAAAAGCAGACTTATTTCTATTAGCAGCCAGTTGGAACTTCATGATCAACTAATGATGTCTTGAAACATGTGTCATGCCTCTGGAATTACCTTTTGATAACAAAAAGGTTGTTTTATGAATTGTGTATTGCATTAGCTTCAGATGAGTAGTGGCGGAGCACTGAGTCCATCAGTAGAAGAGCTCTTACTTGACATATTATGTAATGCAAGAAAGCAATAAGCAAAAATAGAGAGGAGGCTGCCCTACGAATGTTATGTGCTAAACATGAAGTGCTCAATTGGACTAAATGGCATAGCAGTGCAACGCTGAGCCATTTAAACTGTCATTTCTGAATGGCTGGGAATGGTAATCTCATGGGAGGTATAAGTACCCTAATGTGTCCTCCCCTTCATTATCCATTTACAATAGTTCTCCCCTCCTGTCATAGGTGAGTTATAATAAGACTAAACCTACCAGCTTGAGGTTGAATAAGTATATACAGAGAACTAACATTTCATTTGTATTTCATCTAGTAAATCTGCCATCAAGCTAGTCTAATTTTGTGCCGGTACTACTCTGCTAGCGTTTAGTGTATCACAGAATCACAGAATCACCGGGTTGGAAGAGACCCATCGGATCATGGAGTCCAACCATTCCCACCAAACACTAAACCATGTCCCTCAGGACCTCATCTACTCGTGACTTAAACACCTCCAGGGAAGGCGAATCAACCACCTCCCTGGGCAGCATATTCCAATGCCTAATGACCCTTTCCGTAAAAAACTTCCTCCTAATCTCTAGCCTAAATCTCCTCTGGCAGGGCTTGAGGCCATTCCCCCTCATCCTCACTCTGGTTTGTTGTTTCCACAATTTATTGCTTCCTGAAGGTCTGGTCAAGGCATAGGTATAGATATAGCTAAGTAAGATGAGCTATGTAAGTGTTGGATCTTTTGAGAGAATGAACTAGTTTTTTTTATTTTACAATTTTTACTATTACAACTTTGGGAGGGGAAGGGCGGGTGATAGAAATGAGATATTCTGGATAAATTTACATGCTTAAAGGTGCTTACAAGTAGTATCAGATCTGTAGGCTTTGTGTCCAGCTGGGCACTGTCTTATCTTTAATTTGTCCTTATACTAACTTGAAAACTCCACTTATTTTGCTCTAATTTTTTTCATGTCTGAAGAATAAAAGTATTTCTTAAGATTTCTCAGTTTATCATCAATAGTATGTCAGCTAGCTCTTTGAATTTTTCTTGTCTTGTGTGCTTGCACATCTTGAATGAACGTTGTTAAAGCTGGTAAGTTGGCATTCTGTTGCCATCCAGTGGAGTAACTAGTCTTGTTTATGTTTGAGTGTTTGAAATACATAGTATTAACACTATTCTGTAAATAGTTTTGGGAAAACCATTTATTACGTGCTTGCTTGAGGGAATTGCTCAAACCGCAGTGGTTGGAAACAGTATGTTAAATACTGTTTATATATATAAATAAACTATGTTAAATGAGGTAGCGTGCAGAAGCTATCTGCATTTGTGGATATGGTTCTGCATGCAATAAAAAAAACCTACAGGTCATCAGCAACTTCTGCTGCAAGGGGGAAAAAAAAATCTTTTTTATATGTTAATATGTTGGTCTGGGTAGGCTATTTTTGCAAAGAACATGCTTAGATTGCACTGTGGAGAGCACATTGAGCAGTTTGGACACTGGAAGACATCTGTCTATGCATTTATTAGTCCTTATTCCAGAACTGTGATAGAGGTAAGTGCTTATAAATTAGTCGATTGATTCACTTGGTGATGGCAGCTCCCACTGATTCTGGTTGCAGGAAAGATCATCACTCAGCAATCAAATAGCTGATCAGTCTACTCACCAGTGGATGCTTTAAGGAAGTGGAGTGAAATAAATAATAATGGCAGCTTACTGTGGGACTCCAAAGCATAAATACAGTGACAAAAAGATGTCATCAGTCATTGCGTGTGTGTGGCTTTACAGTCTAGGACTACAGAATACATTAAATTTAAATAGCGAAATCTAGAAGGTAGTGAAGTGCGATTCATCAGATCTGCACATCACTGTTGTTTATTGCTGTGGTTGGGTCAGGACTTTTTCGCCTCTTCTCATTCTTCATTTGCTATTCAATAACTGTCCCATTTGCTGTCCAGGTAAGGGGCTCTGTAGAAAATTAGGATCTGCTCTGTAACTTGGATTTGTGGTTTCAACATCAATGCTGACTGTATTTTTTTCAAATCTGTGAGTTCTTGTCATGAAAGTAAATGCTTTCAATCAAGCGTATTAGTAGAAAAGGAAGCATTAGGAAATGGGCACCAAGCCAGGAAAGAATATTTGATATTCTCTTACGTTTCTTTTACTATTAAATAGATTGGGTGCGATTACTTGGAGCAAACGGTGTGACTAATAACGGCAATCTCAAATTGCATGTAACTTCAGTGACTGCATTGTCAAGAACGATCCATTCAGTTCCAAAATGCAGACTGCTGCCTGCAATTTTACATAAATGTTTAAGTTTATTCCTTTGTGCGTCTGCAGATTGGGGCTAAGATACCTGTTATACTTTCTGACTAATGGGTTTTTGAGTGACTGATGCTACTTAAAAAAAAACCAAACCAACCTGCATGCATATGTTGTGTGCTTGGCGCTGAAGCTTAAAGTTGATGCAGAAGTTTAAAGTCAAAAGGGCTCCTGGGATTTCTAGTTGGATTCAGGCTTTGAGGACAGCATGCAACAATTTCTTCTTAAAGGCACTTAAAATGTCTTTTGTAGTAAAGGCTTAAGAGTTGAGTTATTAACACTACGGGATTTGAAAAATCATAAAGGGCTATTGAGTTGAAAATTATGTGTAGTTCTTTTAAAATACATAATAGGATTTTTAAAGTGCTCAATACAAATGAGTTGTATGCAGAACTTTGAGTTACTTGATTCACATGCTAGGCTGCTTCATTGTATGTGTTCATGCTTAACAGCAATATTTGTTCAAAAGTGAACAGCAGTTAGAACAATTAGGCGGATCAATAAAAATTACTGCCTTTATGGGAAACACCTATTCGGCATATGGGAAGAAACAAAGTACTGCTTGTGAAAAGCTGTTTATCTAGAAAAGGGGCATCAAGTTTGAACAAAACACCTGTATACTATAGAAAAACAAATATTTTTTTTTAGTTGAAAAGGACTTTTCTTAATTGTTTGAAGACTATAAGCTATTGTAACTTAAAATTGACAAATTAACGGTTACTTCTGCATTTATTTTCCACACTTAAGACTTTATAGTGGTTAGAATAATGTCTCAGAACGAACATTTATATACTCAAGTATATTATATTACAAGCTAGATACATCCTGCAGCATCTCTAAAATAGCTGATGATTGAGCTGTGAGATCATTCTTACTGTAAAACAAACCTGTATGGTTCTACATCTGTTCATACATTTTTCATTGTGCTGTTTATTTGTAAATAAAATTTTGTAAGAAAAACTTTGAGATGGCATTCGTATAGTAGATTGCAATTGTGAATTTCATAATCTTTGATATATTTATACATCTCCCCATTTAGCCATGTCTTCTTTAACTCAGAAGTGTTTTTGTGTATTGTATATTCTAGCTTCTGCATGTGTCCAGCAAAACATAGCCTGGACTTGCAGAGAGTGTGCACACAAAGTGTATGTATTTATCTGTGTTAGCTGAAGATGAACCTAGCTTTTTGCATGATCAGACAAATTATCATTTTTCAGGGAGCAATAGAAAACAGTGTAGATACCCGCTTTATCTTATGAATGAATTGGGTAGCAAATGTGTTATTGCTTTCCTGCGTGTTCAGTCTCACCTTCTTAGTTAGAATGGAACAGTTTGTCTGGACCATTCAAAGACATCCTCAGCATCCAGCACAAGATGATCCTGTCTTATTGTTACACATTCAGAAAGTGCAAATGTGGATAAGGATTGAAGAATCTAAAGGAATCCTGAGGTACTAAGGTACGATGTTACATACTAGCTAGGGGCAGGGAGATCATGATGTTTTAATGCTGGATTAATTCCATATGGACTTTGTCCTACTTGTCATTACTAATAATTACTCCAGGTGGAGGTGTATGCCAAGGTATCTAGATAACTTCTAGTTTATATCTTAGCTTCTATGCCTCTGTACTTCTCTGCTGCCATCATTTAACTTTAAGAAATAGTTTAATTAATATGCAGGCTACAGTCTTAATGTCACAAGAATTCCTCATTGGCACGGTATATTTGCAAGATCGTGTGATCCCTCCCTGCAGGAGAACAGATTGGTCACCTGTGTGCCCCTCTGCCAACCCTCACCTGGCTGCCTGCTTCCTAGTCCTTGATATTGAAATGGAAAATGGAGAACGGTGCCAAATCTGGAGCTGCTTCTGATAAAGATGTTCTCCCTTATCAGCCAAGCTGCATGGGACACTGGTCTAACTCAGCTGTGCTTGTATTTTCTCTGGCCATTGCCGTATGGTTACCTGTTTGATATTTCATAGAATCATAGAACAGCCAGGTTGGAAGAGACCCACCAGATCATCGAGTTCAACCATTCCTGTCAAACACTAACCATGCCCCTCAGCCTCCTCTTCTCCAGGCTAAACAACCCCAGCTCTCTCAGCCGTTCCTCATAAGGCCTTTGACATCATCTGCATGTTGGTGATATGTAAATAAAATATGTTGAGTTACAACTATCTGAAACATTTGTAGCTAATCAGAGCATTGCTAACTGCAATCAGAATTGTTTTCTAAACTTGCTCAATTATTTTATGATACTGAATTTATTATAGCTATTAAAAGAGATTTTTGACCTTTCTCACTCTTAACACTGGAGTATCTCAATTCTCTTCCAGTCAGTTGCTGCTATTATAAACTCTAAACTGAGTATTAGTCATCTTGTCTAGAGGCAGATACTCTGTTCATGCTCATTCATATTCTAACTCCAGATTTATAAATAAGAAATGAGCTTAGGAGCGTCTCTGGAGATTTCTGAAAGAATATACAATATGGTTTAAGCCGTCAGACCATTGGATGACACTGCTGTTCCACACTGATAAAGGTGTATGAGTGGAATGTAAACATGATGTTTCACTCTGAAAAATGATCGTTTAACTGTAGGGGCTTCAGCTATTTAAAGTGTTGTTTCTGAATCAGTCACTGAAAAAGGCAGTTGCGGAGCCTGGCGTGGCGCTGCGTACAAACTCTGTTCTGCAGTGAAAGTGAGCTTTGCTTCAGAAGGGATAGTGAAGCAAATTAAAGCCCACACACTCATTTTCTTGACTCTGCTATGTTGTATGGTGCTTTATATCCTACTTCCTTTAGCTGCAGAGTCAAATAACTCATTTCTGGATTGAAAGGGGTGAAATGCCTGATTCCTATAGGCTAAATGAAAAATAGATACAGATTGGGAGGGTGCACCTACATGGTGCTCCAGAAGTACCAAGTCTTTTCAAGGTGGTCAAAACGGCATGTTTGTAGAAAAATGCCAAGCAGTTTTTCTGAACTTGTGCTTATCTTTGAAAGCAGCTTTGAAGGTTGCTGAATCTATTCCAGAATTGCAGAAGGCTTTTTTTAAAAGCCTCATTAATATTTTTCAGCAATGTGTTTGTTTAACCAAGGATATTACCTCTACCTAGAAGCCTCTTAATATAAGAAATAGATACCGTGCTGTTCAGGCAGTGTAATAAATAGTTGGTATCTAAAATTAGTGGTGTTTTTTTCTGGTTTTGTTTGGTTACACTGTAATAACAGCTAGAAGCTTTAAGAAATAGTTTAATTATTATGCAGGCTGCAAACAGTCTAGTCAGACTATCAACTTTCTGTGAAATATTTATTCTTTTCTTAACAGCTCTAATGCTAAGGTTCGGGTCAGCAGGCGAACATTTGTATTGTTTTTGTGATGTCTAAATGCCTTGAATTTTCTTAAGCTTTGAACTTGGATTACACTTGACTTCAGCTCTTCTAACTAATTTTATGAAATGTTTGCTGTTTTGATTTCAAGATGTGAAATCCAAGGGATTTTGCCAAGGGCAGTTGTGGCTGCCCCATCCCTGGAGGTGTTTAGGGCCAGGTTGGATGGGCCTTGGTTAACGTGATCCACTGGGATGTCCCTGCCCATGGCAGGGGGGTTCGAACTAGATCTTTAAGGTCTCTTCCAACCCTAACTATTCTATGATTCCATGAAATTGTAATGCAATTGTTAAATAAAAGATATGTAGCTCTTTAGCAGGCTTTTGAAAAATTGAAAAATTAATATAAGTGCTTATTAGGAGCCTTAAAAATATTCTCATTTTTGCATTTGATTTTTGTTTCCTAGTCTGGTGGTGTACAGGGCAAGGTACATGAAACATGAGACTTGATAATGTATCCCAAGGAATCTTGGTGATTACACCATGCCAAAGGAAGGAAATATTAGCAGTCCTTTCTGGATAATGATTACACAAACTCTTTTTTCCGTTGTTTTTCAGATTGGTTGGTTGGTTTATATGTAGGTTTTTTGGTGTGAGGTTTTTTTAGCCCCTTCTTTGCTTTTGCCCAGCAAGACCCTATTTCAGTCCTGTTTTGATATGTGATTTGTACGTGGGAGTTGGGGAACTTCCAGTCTTGAGATAATATAAAGAGTTCCTGTAAGTTGTCTCTTTTAACCAGCCACTTCAATATCTGAAATAAACCCCTTCAACTTGACTCAATTTGATGATAAAACGTTTTGGGTTTTTTTTGCTCATTCCCCCTCCCCATGACAAAACAGCTGAGCCTGGTCTTAATATAACTAAAACTTTTGGCTTTCAAAATTTAGCTTGAAATAACCCCCGCGAACGTTATTTGGCCATCTTCAAGGCAGCTCCTAAAAGGCTTAATGCTTTTGAAAGTCAAATTAAAGTTTTGCTTCCTTCAAGTTGTATAGCTGGATAAGATTAAAGGAAATGCCCTACTTGCACATAGCAGTCTATATGAAATGGTTTTTTGATCGTCTTCATGCGTATCTAAAATACACCTCCAATTTCTTTTCAGGATCTCAGCTTATTCAGCTTTTATCATAATGGTTCATTAGCCTCCTAGGCTTTTTCTTAAGAGTTGCAGTCAATTTCCCATTTTTGCTGTTTTAAATTAAATCACTTCGATTTCCTAAATGTAGTAAGGGGAGAGAACAAGAGTCATGGAAAGAAGGGTTAAGCAGTGTGGATACATCATTTCTGCTTCACAGCATACTTCTCATATTGCCAGATTTTTGCCTCTGTCTGCAACTCCGCTAAATTTATCAAGTATTCCCAGTTCTTAGAGAATGATTTAAGTATATGCTGCTGATATGACTTCTTGTTGGTGCTCATTTATTTTGTGATCAATGAGTCTTTGCGTGTGGACAGAGCCAAGAAAAGGTTTAAACCTTCACCTCAGTGCAATATGCTGTAGTGTCCTGCTGTAAATATCTTCAAAAAGCTAATAGGTATTCATTCAAATAATTCCACTAAATGTAGCTGAAAGGAAAAATATAGCTGCTGTGTGGCATGTGTATGCTATTAGGATGTACTTTCTAGCCCCTCTGGGGATGAGCTGTGCAGGGTCCTAGCTCTGTTTGCAGGTGCAGATGGTTGGAATTTTTTTGAACCATGTATGTAAATACATGGAGACTTATGTGGTTACCCTCCATCCCCAGTAAATTTGGTTTCTATCAGATAAAGTTCTCTCTTTTCTCCAGTGTTCTCACGATCTGTTTGCAGTTAATCGTGAAGTTGTAGTGTGAGGTATTTGCCGTTTTGCTCCACAGAAATCTCCTGTGTGTGTATATATATTGTGTTTAGCATAAAAATTCAGCACAGCTGTGGTGGGTTCACCCTAGCCAGCAGCTGAGCACCCACACACAGAGAGGAGAAAGAGCAGAAGCAAGAAACCTTGTGAGCTGAAATAAGAGAGTTTAATAACAGAAGGACAGAAAAACCAAGAAGCGCTGCATCACATCTCACCGGCAGATTGGTGCCCAGCTAGTGTCCAGGCGATGTCCTAGAATCATAGAATTAAGAGGTTGGAAGAGACCCACAGGATCATCGAGTCCAACCATTCCCACCAGTCTCTACACCATGCCCCTCAGTACCTCATCCACCCGGAACCTTAAACACCTCCAGGGAAGGTGCCTTAACCACCTCCCTGGGCAGCCTGTTCCATTGCCCAGTGACCCTTTCTGTGAAGGTTTTTTTCTTATGTTGAGCCTGAACCTCCCCTTGTGGAGCTTGAGGCCATTCCCTCTTGTCCTGTCCCCTGTCACTTGGGAGAAGAGCCCAGCTCCCTTCTCTCTACAACCTCTTTTCAGGTAGTTGTAGAGAGCAATGAGGTCTCCCCTCAGCCTCCTCCAGGCTAAACACCCCCAGCTCTCTCAGCTATTCCTCATAGGGCCTGTTCTCCAGCCCCTTCACCAGCTTTGTTGCTCTTCTCTGGACTCACTCCAGAGCCTCAACATCCTTCTTGTGCTGAGGGGCCCAGAACTGAACACAGGATTCGAGAAGCGGTCTCACCAGTGCCGAGTACAGAGGGAGAAGAACCTCCCTGGACCTGCTGGTCACGCCATTTCTCCCTCAGCCTCTAGGTCATGCTGAGGATGAGATTTATGGCATGGAGTATCCCTTTGCTCAGTGCAGATCAGCTCTCCTGGCTGTGTCCTCTCACAGTTCCTTATCCACCTTCAGCCTATTTGCCAGAAGGGCAGCATGAGAAACAGAAAAGACCTTGAAACTGCACTAAACTCTGTTCAGTGATACCCAAGATGTTGGCAACAACTTAGAAAGTGTTTGAAAGAGAATCAGTGCCTTTTTTTTTGTATGTGTAATTTTCTCTTTAAGTGTACAGTTTTACCACTGTGATCTCATTGCTTCTGAGCTTGGTTACTCAGAAATTTTGGAAGAAGGTTCTTGCTGTATGCAGGAATGCAGGAATCCCCTGATATTAACTGGCAGAGCAAAACAAAACCCAGAAAGATGACTTTTTTCAAAAACTGCTATCTTCAGTTTTTGTTAGTTTACCAGTAATGAGGTCATACATTTCTTGAACAGAATTTATCCATAAAACCAATCAGAGTATCTCAGACCTCTTCATTATCCAACTTCCATAAAATATGTTATTAACCCTGTTCTGGAGACTTTTAATACCATTTCTTACCATTACACTGAAATGTGTTTTAATGAGAAGCATGGATTATTTCTCCTGATATTTAATCTTTATAACACTTTGTTGGCAGCTATATTTGTTGGACTAACAAGCAACTCCAGGCTAAAGGACTCCTGCACTTTTGCAGTACCTGCTAAACTGTGTTCTTGAGAGATACAAGACATTATATACATCCTGTTGGTAGCAAGAACTGAGCCCTTAAGTATAATTTTCAATGTTGGAAACAAGATCAAATGCTAGTTACACACAATAGTACAAATTATAGGGGAGGAAGGTGGTAAATTGTTTTGAAGGTTTTGCCAGAAAGCTGTTTGTGCTGTGCTGAAGTAGTCTGTTTAATTAATGGTAGCCTGCTGTATCTCATTGTTTCTGTCGCAGACTTTTAGAAAGAAGGAGTTCAGTTTGCAATTATCCTGGCGCTACTTTCTGTACGTATTTTCTAAAGCTGTTTGCCTTACAATTACTTTTCTTATTCATCAGCAATCAAGAAAGAGTGCAACAGATTTCACTTCACATTAGAATAACATACAACTGAGACAGATGTTTTGTCTTCTGAAAAGGCAGTGGTGAGCATAGCTCCGTCAAAATATAAGGAAATTGTATGTGGTATCTTGTTTATGCACTGTAATCATTGTTTTGAGAAGCCAACATTTTTCTCAGTGCACAGTGTCTTTGGTGTGGGCAAATAGGATATTTTCGAGGTGATAAATATCTTGTTTGCTTCTTTATTCATTTATTAAAAAGCAGTCATAAAACCAAATTTAAGTGATGGAAAACCCAAGAGTTTAATCTATTATAGTTTTTAATTCCNTGCACAGTGTCTTTGGTGTGGGCACATAGTTAGGATATTAACATACAACTAAATATCTTGTTTGCTTCTTTTTTCTTTTTTAAAAAAGCAGTCATAAAACCAAATTTAAGTGATGGAAAACCAGTTATTTTCTTTTCAAGAGTTTAATCTATTTGAGTTATTAATTCCTGTTTCTTTAAGAGATCAGTTTTCAAAGCAATGAATCATTAAGATAAGATGATGGCAATTGCTAAGAGTGAATATGTTGCTCTTGAAATGAAGCAGTCATTTTTATGGGAAATTCCTTTATAATAGAAAATTGAGATGAATGGCCACAAAATCTGTTGTATTAATAGATTAACTTTCTAGTCTGTAATTATTACTCAGCTTTTAAATAGTTTTTAATATGTCTTTTTGATTGCTCTGCAGGATGTTAAACGTGGAATACTGAAGTATGGGAGGGGTTTAGTTTTTGTAATTCGTGTTTTGTAGTTAAAAAAATTGATGCCCTTTCTTCAAAGTTAAAAGGAAATACTCAAATTTTGGAGCAGAAGAGGTAAAATAAATGAAGAACTGAAACAATAGCAATGATTTGCAAAAGTTTTCACAGTGATGTTTGTTTTGTGAAGTGGTAGTAAAATGGTAACTAATGATAAAAGGGTTCAGAACCTGTATTTGAATTCTTGAATACTATTTAAAGAAGTAGAGTGACTAGTGGGTTCTGAACTGAGTTACAGATACACTTTGGCATTAGCCTCTTGTAGTGGTAAATAGCCAGTTTTCATTCTCTTAAGACTTGTGATGTATTTTAAAAATAGGCAGCTCAAATCCAAGTCTGATTTTTGATTTAAAGAAATAACTTTTCTCANTTTTTTTCTTAGTTTTTTTTCTTTGTTCTGGAGGTGGCGCAGTTGGTGTGACTTGAAAGCCAGCAGGGAAGGCGAATCTCCAGCTCTTTAAATCTGTCTTCTGTATCTGAGTAGACAGTGTGGGGTAAGTGCATGGTCTTTTGTAAATATTTCTTTTGAGAGTGTACCCAGCGGGAGACAGAAGTTGACATCGCCTGTTGGCAGAGCAGAGGTCGCTTCTCCATAATGAACAACAAAGAAACACAGGCTGGGGGTGAGCCAAAAATGATCTATTTTGTTGCTAGTCAGAATGCACTATGTGTAGATAACATTTTTGCTCTAAAGTAAGTTAATTCTGTAGCAGTTTGATGTTTTCAAATAATTGTTATAAAAATATGATAAATTTGACATCAAATGCTACATTGAAAATTACCATGGAATTTCACAAGAATCTGGGGAAAATCCGATATATTAATATATGTACAACTTTTTATTATTGTTCTGCTATAGAGAAACTATATCCCTCTTCTGGTTTGTAATCATCTAGAAATGTAGGAGGAGGTTCTTAATTGATTTTAACTTTGGTCTCCAGTGTATACTTCAATTTCTAATTGTTTTATAAAGCTGATGTTCCTCACTTTGATGGATTGGAAGTATTTTGTGTATAGCTGGGAGGTCAACAGGTCTGATCCCCTCAGGCTGTGGACAGGGAAGTCATTAAGATTTCTACAAAATTAGACAGTGGAAGACCTGGATGGTCATCTTGTAGCTGAATCTGTTTTTCTTCAGTATTTCTTCTGGGAGTGGGATTTGGAAATAACTGAAGAGTAGAATAAGGAGAACTCTCGGAACTCAAATTCCTGAGAAGGACAGAAGAACTGTGAAGTGATCAATGAGGACACAAAAAACTTTTAATGCAGCCTATCAGCCTGTTTTTGACTGCAGAACTAGTTAAGATAATAGGAATCTGCAACCGAGAAGAGAGAGATTGTGAACAGGAGATCCTACAAGTAGATGGGATGATCCTGAGCATCACCCCAGCGCCTAGAACCGGGGACAAATTATGGTTAAAATTATAAAGAAAACTGAGGCCGTTGTTGATTTTCAGTACGTGGTCCAGATTTCAACATTTCTAAAAGTAGCTTGAGAAGAGTTAGTGCTTTGGGACAGCCTGTGTGTTTGCTCGCAGCAGCTACCGTTTTCCTTCTTTGCTGATGCGTGGAATGCCAGGGTGGCTTTGTAGCTTTTGGATCGGTGGAGGAAAAGGCAGCATGAGCCTGTGTCTGCCTGCACCTGTTGTGGGAGATGGCTCCTGTTCCACAGCCCCAGCGCTGTCCTGTGGCTTCCTTAGAGTTGCTTCCCAGTGGTATGTGGTGGCAGACGTCCTGAAATACATCATACCCTATGTGGTTTTAAAAATAGATTACAGCGTTTTGACTCTGCTGCTTCTGCTGCCTGGCTTTGTGCAACTTGTATCCTGTCTTCTAAAGGGCTACAATGAATAATTTGCAAGGCAATAAACCTTCAAGTCTATTTTAGTTTCACAAAATGAATTCTTGAAAGGACTTATTTGCATAGCGCGTTTTTGGTTGTTTTAAGATAACACAATTAAACAGGAAATAAAGCTATCCAAGAGAAACAGAGCAAGAGGCTTTTGAGTCTGCACTGGGATATAACATCAAAATTACTTGAGCTTGTGAGACTCAAATGACTTTCTCATCTCAAAGATGTATTTGCAATGGAAATGTATGAGATACATATGAAAGGCTATAGATCTAAACAAGGGAGCGCATCCTCCTCTTCCCTCAGTGTGTTCTTTCATACAGGTACAAGAAGTTTTCCAAAAGTATGGAAGAAGTCTTATGGGATTGTGGGAGAAAAGCTTAGCAAAGCATAGCATGGCAATCTTACAATATCTTGAGGGGATTAAAAATACCCGGCTACCTTTTTTTCCTCTTTTCTCACCAGATCTAAACTACTGTGGAAAATTGAACCATAATTTTAAATAGTTAAGAAACCTTTCCTTCCTAGTATGGTTCAGTGTCATCATTCACTGTGCCTTGCAGTACCTGATACTTATCGTTTAGTCGTCATGGTGGATGGGGGTAATGAGGAGGAGTACTAATAGTAAAGAAGAATAAGCCTGCTCCCCTGATTTGTAGGGAGTGGATAAATCCCTAGGATTTGGTGATACCACAGACCAAAAATTAGTATTTTGGTGATTAAGAAATACTGTAGCAGTAGGCTTTGGAGTCTTGACAGCATTGTAGCGAAAGTTGTGTAAATTGCAGGGCATACTGGGAGCTGTTGCATTTAAATTGGGAAAGTTATTAAGATGATGGAACTTAAATACTTCAGAACAGGTATTAGGTAGACTGAACAGCTAAGCATAAGGGCTGAGTAAGCTGAACTATTTCTGGACCATATGTACATGCACAGGTTTTGACAGCAGATTACTTAGTCTGCTTTGAAAAAGCTCCAGGAACCTAAAAATAAGAAAGATATTTTTATTATGTGGTTTTGGCAAATTCTGCATGAGCACAACTGATTTTATAAATTTGGTTTTTTTTCTTTAAACCATAAACCTTTTGAGTGTGTTTTCTGCAGTGCAAGCAACTGATTAAACTCTGGGAAAAACCACAAGCAAGCTCCATTCTGTTTTGCAGTGTGTAGTCCCATGAAACCTCTCATTCTACTTTTCAATTTAATACATTTTGGGGTCTAACCTGGTTTGGAGGCACAACCTGTACTGACTCAGGAATTCTGGAAGTCAACCAAGGTAGAATGAACAGAGCAACCAAGGGAACGTGTTCGTTTGATATTAAGTCCATCTCCTCTCTTTTTATGCCCATGGATATTTACTATTTGTACGTAATAGTATGGATATTTATGGGTATTTGTGTGTGTGTATAGGCTTATTAATGCTTTTCTGTGTAGTGGACACTTAGAGACAGGAAGAGTGAACAGACTTTCTGTGATACAACACATTGAGACCGGTGGTTTGTTTCTCTGCTTAGAGGAAGATTTCAAATATTTTCTTTTACTGATAGTAACTATAGCCATACTTTTCAGTTTTGAGCTTCTCGCAGCAAGTCTTATGTAAAAGTCTGATTGGAAGGTGACAATTGAATATGAAAAAAAAATATATTGTCAAATAACTTCGTTCACATTATGTAGTACAAAACAAAGAATAAATATCTGTCTTAAAATTATGCTTTTCTTGGGCAAGGAAAAAGTCTGTCATTATGCATTCAGGTGGCATAAAACTGCTTATCTAGGCAGGACAGTGCCATTAAATTGCTATTTTGGTGCATTTGGAAACAGAGTGAAAGAGGATACCAAGAAGGTTATGCTGTTAGTCACTGAAACCACTTGACCAGCACTAAATAAGCCTTGTTAATGTAACTTCAAGGATACATGATGTCTGGAAACCTGTCTAGGAATCTGCTGCACTCTACTTATATACATGGCTGGGATATAAAGTAATAAATAAGTAATAGTAGGTGACCTTTGGTTTTGGAAACATGAGTTTCATCCTAAATCTGAAACCTGTTTTGCTGTATTTCATAGCAGTACTTGTCTCAGGTCTGCTGTGCACCTGTCAACCTTGTAGATGCTTTACATACGTATTACAGACTAACAGGAGGGGTTTTGACTGTTGCTGCTTTGATATGTGAGGGGCGAATGGGATCATTCTGTGCTGGGGTGTCAGCATTCTGCTTCCTTATGTTTAAAAGGGAAAGTCATGGGCCCTGCAGCTGCTGGTTTGGCAGGATTGTGCAGTGCTTCTCATTCGACAGAACGTTTGTGGGAGCTTACAGGCAGTTCAGTACGTCGGTGTAAAGAAAAGCAGTAACACGGGCAACTGTTTAATAAGGTGAAACAAGAAATGAGATATTGAAGCTTAATGAACTTTGTTATCCTTTTGTGCACGTAATCTTTTTAAAGAACCATTTGTATTTATTGATACATGTGTGAATTCTCTTAATTAATCGATGATGTGTGACAACTCATAGTCATTGCTTTTATTATAAAAGGCATGTGAGGATGAGCCTAGTACACCCTCAGAATTTCAATTGTTCTATGCCCAAAACCCGGTAAAGGGTTATATTTTCCACATTAGGAGATAAATGGAGGTTTTTTTCAATTATAATTTAGTGGATTTTAACATTTGGTTATTATGAAGTATTAATACTTTGTGTTTTGAAAGAGGTTAAGGAGGAAATGACATCATGTGCCACTCAAATTCTTACCTGTAATGGATGTTTTTCTTCATAAACTAAAACTTCAGTGTTTTGCTTTATGATGTTAAGACTAAAGAATCATTTGAGCCTTCTTGATGTCAAAGTTCTTTATATTAGATTAGACCTCTGTATTATATTGGATCTTGCTTTGTCATTTTAAAATCTGCTTTGCCACCAGAGAAGTTTCCTTTGAACAAACAACTGGTGCCACTCAATACCACAGTATTGCTGTACAGGTAACCTTTGCGCTGTTGTTCAAATTAACATTTAAATTCTGTCTGCGTTTTAGTGTACGAATGATCTTTTGCACTTTTGTTTTATCATGGCATTTTCCTATCCTTTCTATTTGTTCATGGTTAACTAAACTTTCATTTGAGGTCTGTAAGCATTCTACTGAAATTGATAATGTCTTTGGGTAAGATTTTATTTTACTTGAGTAGTGAGTTGAGAAGGTAATCAATGCTTCTGTATTTTTACTGGATGAGGCATAGAACTATTTACATCATTGAGTATTTCTCATTTTATCTTCCTTTACTCACACAATAGTGAATTCATCACTTATATCAGACAAGTATGTTATTTCATACTGAACAATCAATATTAATTTTAAAATGTTTCTTTTTGTGCAACTGGAGGGAGATCAATTCCTATTTGACAGCTTGGTTTTGAATGTTCATATGTCTTTGTTAGCGTGTTTAAGAATACTGAGATGCTGCTGACATGACCTGAATAAGAAGTCTTCTCACATGAAGTTAATTGCTTAAAATGAGAAGCTTTGAAAAAATTAAAAACTTGTTCTGCGTAGCGTTTATGCACTGAACTGCGTAAGAAGCAATTGCAGAAATCAAACTATCCTTAACTATGGAAGTAAAAGCAGCTGATTGTGCAGGTCAGCAGCATGAGCCAATTAATAGGTGAAAATTTGGTGGGAATTCCTTTTATTAATAATGCATCCTTAAGTCAGTTGGTTTTGCACAGCAAGAGTTGTTT
Organism: Piaya cayana; assembly: GCA_013389865.1. Lineage (NCBI taxonomy): Eukaryota > Metazoa > Chordata > Aves > Cuculiformes > Coccyzidae > Piaya > Piaya cayana. Next base: position 74,251 of record WAAB01018628.1, on the reverse strand, counting down.
AATGAATTTCACATGTGATAGCAGTGCTGGCAATTGGAATATCTTGAACTGCCATTCTTCCAAGTGTTCTTGGTGTGATTTCAACACTACGAGAAACACTAGGAATAACTTTGATCAGCTGGATAAGAGTATTTATTTTATCTTTTCTTAGATATATGCTATTTTTCTTCCTCCACCCCTTATTTTCAGTTTGTTTAGTTTTATTATTACTGTTTATTAAATTCCAAGAAAAACACAGTGCCTATTTTGAGGGATTTGTCACTGCCGCCGAGAGAATGCTCTTTAGGAATCAAAGGTTTGGACTAAGGTAGTATTTATGGTTCTAATCATATCTTTGTGTGCTCCTTAGAATATATTTGGAGGTTTTTATGCAATTTGTGAGTACTCATCATTTCACGAGAAGTGTAGTGTCNTCCCTCTCCTCCAGGCAGCTCTCCAAACAGATCTCACCCAGTCTGTAGCTCTGCATAGGGTTGTTGTGCCCCAGGTGCAGGACTCGGCATTTGGCTGTGTTAAACCTCATGCCGTTGGACTCTGCCCAGCGGTCCAGTCTGTCCAGATCCCTTTGCAGGGCCTTCCTACCCTCCAGTAGATCGACACTTCCACCCAGTGCCTATTTTGAGGGATTTGTCACTGCCACTGAGAGAATGCTCTTTAGGAATCAAAGGTTTGGACTAAGGTGGTATTTATGGTTCTAATCATATCTTGGTGTGCTCCTTAGGATATATTTGGAGGTTTTTATGCAATTTGTGAGTACTCATCATTTCACGAGAAGTGTAGTGTCTGTGGGAATTCACTATGCATATTGAGTGTGTAAAACCAGAGGCTGTATGTGCATTACCACATGTTGCAACTGGAACTCACAGATTCTTATTTATTTTTTCTTATTTGCTGTCTTGAGCTCTTCTCAGAAGTGTGCACTATTAGTACTGCTGGAGCGCTGTTGTGCGTTTTACCAAGCGTTTACCTGAGGCGATGTCTTTGAGAGGAGTTCCCATTGTCAGTGGTTTGACAGTTAACCAGTTGTGTTTGTGTGTTGGGTAGGTTTTTCATTCACATTGAGTGCTCCAAGTGCTCCCTGAATACATTATGAAACCACTGGAAATAATAAGGAAAATCAAAGGCAATCCTGTCGTGCTTTCCCATCAGAGGCAGTGTTGAGTTTGCATGAGGAGCAGTTGCTCTCCTTGCATTTTGGGTTTTGTGATGTGCATCAAGAGTTCTTCAGATTTGGTTTGTTTTCTCGGATTTTATTATACTTTTCCTAGAAATATTGAGACTTTTGGTTTCTCTTTGCTGTATTCTATCAAGTATGAGTTCTCCCAGTTATTGCTCTGCCTGAATTTAAGAAATGCAACTAAATATCAGCAAATTGCCAGATTTTCACATTCTCTGTAAAGCTTTACATAGGTGTCTGTATATTGGAAAATGAGAACTATTTTTGTTTACAAGTGACTGCTAGTATTCACATTTTTTTTTCTTCTGTAATAAATTAGAATGTATCTGTGCACTGGCTGAAGCTTTTTTGAGTTGTTTACTGGTGGTCCTATCATACTAGGTCTAGGAGTTTTTATTCTTCAATAAGAAAGCATTCTTAAAATATCGTTTCTGCGAGGAGATATTCATCACATTGATTGTTCTGAATAGCCCTGATGTTGAATTTGTGCAGAGAGCTTACTAAGTTGACTCAAGGAGATTTTATTAAATTAAATGTCTATCTGTAAGTGGTACCTGTGGATTAAGTGCATTTTATCTTTTATTTGTAAAGATAAAACATTTCTACAATTCCTTTTTGCTTTGAGCTAGGATCTGAAAATGCTAATTGCTACTGGTGTAAGTTATACATGTAGTGGGTAGTTTAATGTTTTTCTCTATTTGTTTATGAACTAAACTGTCAAAGACAAACAGTATATGTTGCGTTTATATAAAGTAAGGGAAGCTGGTTTATGATTTCTTAGTAGAAAACTGTGAAAAGGTTGTTAGACATTGGGAGACTGCAACATCTACAAAGCCTTAAGCATCCCAACCAGCTGTTTAGGAGTAACACACTAAGGACGTCTCCCTTTGCTTCCATCCCCAAGTAAGGACATCCCGTAGAAGTCATAAATGCATTATTGTGATATAAGTGGATTTGGACCATGCAGTTAATGTATCTTTTATTTTCTTTGTGAATATTGAGACCAGGGGAGTAAATTTTTTCTAAGCCTTCTTCCCCCACCTTGAAAATATAAACAGCCCCATGATGGTGTGGCTCATAATTCTGAGCATTGAGGCAAACCAGAGTCCTGAAATACCAGTTAATAAAACTGACCTAGACAACACAGTTGGAGATCGTCAACACTTGGTCATCTAAATGGCCTAGTTGGCAGCTTGAAAATCCCCGACTGCTTTACAGTGTCATGAGATGGGTATATCCTTGCAAGTGTTTCAGAAGTAGGGGGATGTGCTAGGGACATGGGCAAGGTTTACAGATGGATGTGATTTCTTTCACTATATACTGCCTGTCCCTTCCCCGTGCCTCCTTCATTCCTCTCCTGCTGTTGTCATCTCTTCAACCATTCCCTTCCTTGTGGATGCTGTATCTTTTGTCCCTCACTCTTAAGTTGCCTTTAGTTTGCAGAACCACTGCTTTTCTTTTAGACCTAAAGATGACGTTGCGTGGCAGAAGATTTTCTATGTGTCCAACTGGCTTTAAAACCACAAAACTTGTCAAAATATTCCTTATGAAGAAACTTGTTAAAGTCTAATATTTGTCTATCAGAATCTGAAACTAACAGCAACAAATCCAGAAGCTTTGAATATGTCAAGAAATTCACAATATTAAGAATAATGTAATTCATTTTGATAACCCCTAAAACTGGAAATTTGTTTCAAAAGCCTCAAACAAATAAAAACTACATAGAAAGAAGTTTCCTCCATCACTAAAGCACAGTATATTCTTCAGTGTAAAAAAAGGGAGAAAGTTATTTACTATAAATAGAAAAAAAATATTTATAGCACATTTATAGTGCTGATCTTTCAATTGGCAGGAAGTCCTACAGTCAGTGTGTTTTGGATATTTTGAAAACAAGCTACTTTTATTTTATGGAACTTTTAAAAAATGTGAAATTACTTCAGTTTTCTAGAATAATCATTCTTAATTATTTGCTTAGCAAAACAATTTAATAAGCAATGAAGGATAACGAACCAGAAAGTTTTAATTTGCCTTTTTTAATTGAGTTGTTAATTAGTACCCCTCCACAGTTGGTAACTCCCCACTTGCTTTTTGTTGCTTCTGTATCCAAGCCGCATTCAAGATCCCAATCTATCTTAGTTATTCCAAAAAGACACTTCCATGAATCAAATCTATAGGTGATTATGTTCTAACTCTGCTGGGGCTTCTGTGAGAGCATATTAATTATGTCAGTGGTTAATGATCAGGCAAGAAATATGTGAATGCCAACAATGGTTTTCTAACAGGAATAGAAGTAGTATCCTGTGTTCCCTGAAACTTTAAGTCCTGCCACCTCACTGAGGGTAGCGCTTGTGGTCAGCTTATTCTGCAAGAACGTTGGCAAGGGCTTTGTTTGATATTTTTGTATGTGCACTGTTGAAATCTTGTTATCTGTAATAATATTGAAGCATCTATTTTGTCTAGCTGCAAACATTGTTAATAGATTTTTATTTTGCTGCTATCTTGAAGTATATGTTTTACTCCTAATTAAGAGTTTAAGCTAAGAGCTTTTAATTCTGGCTCTCGTGAACTCTGTGGTGATGAAAGTGGAGGTTATTGGTCATGCAGATTGTTTGGAAATGCCAAAACGAGGGTCAAATGCACTTGAATTGCCTGCAAAATGTGTGCAGTGGGGAACAATTGTAGTATTCCACTTGCCTATGGGATGCAGGACTAAGCCCTCAAAGGGCGATTATCCACTAAGAAACGAATTTGGATTTCTACTTACTGTATTTATTCTGAGTTTCTCTACTAAGCATAGACTCCTTGCCATTTCTGTCTTGCATCATATATCAGATTTCTAAAGAAAAACCTGGTGCAGTAGAGGATGGATGGTGATGCCGTAGTAATTTGGTTAGTTTAAATAGTACAGGTTAATTTAATAAATAAGTATTCAGCAGCAATTTGTAAGGTCCGATATTCACTTAAATGCTTTTTGATCTATTCAGAATAACCACGTGTTTAAACCACAATAATAGAAATAAAAGAGTATCTATAAATGGTAGCATGATCTTGAATTAGTGAAATCTCAGTAGTTGTGGATATGTAGTGCAGGGAAGCAATAGTTGGTGACAGTTGTCTGAGGGGGAAATCTGAGCTAGAACTTTTATATGCTAATTTTTGTCTTTGCACAAAGCTAGTTCTTAACAGGAAAGGCATAGGCGTTAGGAGAGGTTTTAAGAAGGAATTATTTGCAGTTCCTCAGCCTCTGAAGACCTTTCACCCTTACACAAACTTTCATGTAATCTTAGGCAGCAGCCGATGACTAATTTATAGCATTGGGTTATGGTGCCTAAGGGAACATACGCCAAGCATGAATTGATAAGACAGGCTGGTGAATTATGAGAGACAGATTGATTTATATGCCAGATCTCAGCTTTTTTAATCGAAGCCATGCCTTCTTATCACTTAGATGTCGGTCAATTTAGATGGGCCTGATGCAGGAACATGTAGAGTTTAAACCTTAAAATGCTGTAGCTCATCCCTCTGTAGGGATTCTGGGTTCATGTACATACACATGTGCATGCACGTGGAGAAGATACTTGGATGCTGTATACATTTGTTAGCTTCCTGAATGCAACAGGAACCAACGTGGTAATGGCTCTAGTAAAACTTGATTTTGGTTTTAAGCATGCAGAAATAGCCTGAACTCCCTCTGTGTTTAGATGGTGATGGCTGCTGAGTGTTGTGGTTTTAGATAACTGATTCAGGAAAGGTGTAGGTTGAGGACATAGTGGCTCACATGTCATAAAGGAAAATGCTAGGAAACAAATTTGCCTTTTTTTTTTTTCCCATTTTAATAATAACCAGCAACTTAAATATTGACTTGTTACCTTTTGTAAAGTAGCATATTCTTACAATTTATGGCAATGTATTGCTGCTGTTCCTGAATGATCATGATATTAACTGATACCCTGAGATGCCTTGTTATCAAGAGGTTATTTTTTTGCTCACTAAACTCATCTCCTTGATTTGGCAAGTCTTAACTTTTTGCAAATCTTTCATATATTTGAATGCTTCTAGAATCTAGCCTTGGTCTCTTGCCTCTTTCCACCACTCCTCTACCAAGGAATATCTACACTGCTTTAATAGACAATATATTGCTTTAAAATGTTATTATTCTATGCATACAGCTACTATAATGGTCCCTGTGACAACTGGCAGGATTGCATGCTGTTTGTCATCCCTGTGGAAGGGTGGCTTAAGATGCAAGAGCCTGGTTGTGAACCAGACCACGTACAGCTTTTTCCCCGTACGTTTCTGGATGTTCCGTGCCCTCTGTGTCCTCTGACCTGATGGCCAGGCAGGACAGAACACAGACTGAGCTGAAAGATTTAGTGAGGATTTATACCAAATTACAAGCGAAGCATGTACAGAGCGACGTAAAGTTAGATTCTGCTGCATGAGAGCACTGCATGGGAGCACCGCAGGACAAAACTCACTCCCCAGTGTTGATAGAAGCTTTCAGGCTGCCACTGTCAGCTGTTTGCCTCTGCGACTTTATCAACACAGCTGGAGTCCAGGTGGAAGGATAATGCAATTGAAATCCACAAAAACAGGTATATTCTCCTAGTCATGCTTCATGTTTTCTTATTATGTAGATGTCCGTAGCGACATCTCTTGTTGGTTTTATGGGATATTTTTAGGTAAGCATCATAGCCTTCTACAAGAGTTCCAAGGTCCTTAAAGTTTACATTGCCTTAAACCTTAGGTGGTTTTAGTGATATTAGTGCTCTCTGCACCATACTGGAGGCAATCTAGTAAAGGATTTTTGGAATCAATACTAATGAAGTGTACGCTAGAGGAGCTGCTAGGAAGTTTCCTTAGTATTCATAAATCAGTTAAAAAGCCCTGATTTTTAAACGCCAGATTTGATTAAAATGTTTACATTCCTTTAGCTGTGTAGAAAGCGTTTATGGTATTGATGCAATGTAAATCAAATCTCCTTCCTAGCTTCATAAAGATTTTTTTCTTGCTGCTTCTACTTTCCCCTTTGTGGAAGGGAATTTGGTTGAGCTTTTTGTTGCAGGAGTGTAATGAACTATCTTGGTTATTGCCGGTACCCAGCATGGGTATAGAGCTGGCTATCTAGTTCTTCCTAGAGACTCTTTAAATAGGAAATAGCCCAGTAAGACTTTTAAAAGCGTAATGAAAAACCTCATTCAGTTTCCTGTCAGTTTGCAGAGCTCTAAGTGGCTTCTGATTTGCACGAGATTGGAACAGCATTGAAGAATTACAGTAACTAAGTGAAACACTCATTAGTTTTGCAATTTTCTGATAGCATCCCTTGTAATTTCTTGTAATGCATTTGTAGCTAAGTACAATGACAAATGTCAAGGCTCATTGTACTAGTTCTACACACATCAGCGCTAGACTGGGAGCTGTAATGTCAGCTTCTATCATGGGAAAAGCTAGTGCAACCGCTTGATGTTTTCCCATTGCTAGTTATGCTATAGAAAGAATAATCGTTTTAGGCAAGAGAGGAATGGAGAAAATAATTGCTTTACAGAGGGTTTTTTTATTATTTTAAGGTTTTATTTTTGTATATTGTAGAAATTCCCACAATAAAAGTAAGCCTGAGAGGCCTATTAACAATTTAGCTTGACATTAGCAAATGAACTCTGGGTATCAGTTAGGTATTTCCCAGAAGCAACTACAGAGAGCTAGTGGTATTAGTTAAAGCAAAACATAGGTACTTTTACTCTGGCTCTGTGTAGCTTGCTTCCTTGAATTATTTTGATAAATAGTTACGCGCAACAGTAAACTACAAGAATATCCTCATAATAATGTGGCAACAAACTCTGATCTGCATTTGGGAGAAAAATAAATGATTGATTCTGAAACTATAAACCACATACAGTTCAGTAAATGCCTGAAAAAGTGAATACATCAATGCAGTTTATCTGATGTAAATAAAATGCAGTCTTGCTGTTGATCTCTTACTCCCCTGGAACATACCTTTTGCCTATTATGTGGAGATGAGGGAAGGTTCATGTGACTGTGAACAGAGATTTATGAACATGGATAATTGCTTGAAGCTGATATTTTCTCCGTTTTTGCAGTTGTGTTACTTGGTTGGAAGCAACTATGTTGATATTAGTAGTTTAAAAAAACCATTCTTTTTTTATAAAACTCTAACAGCTTTAGAGTTATTTTGTGTTTAGTGGTTGGTCAAAAGAAGAAGCCTTTAGTAAAACAATATTTAGTAGATTCAGTCTGATTTGGTTAGTTAACATTTCTGTGAATTACAGGCAACTGAAATCTTCTGCAAAGATTTACTTGCCCAGAGTATTAACAATACTCATAGGCCCTGAACTTATCCTACTGCTATTGCTTTTTGTTCTTCTCTGGGCCTGTTTGATGCCCAGTGCTCATATAGCTTATCTTTCTCCATTGTTTTCTGTCTTTATTTATTTTCTACCGTTTCTAGTATTGCTACCTCAATTGTTACTGAGAACGTCCCTATGTCGTTCATTTTCCTCACTCATTTTTGTCTCCCAGTTTTATCCTCTTCATACTCTTAAGAACTGTGTGAAGATTAGTAGGCTTAGATTTCTAGCTAATAAGATTAGTATGTAAATAATTACTGATTATTTTGATATACAGATGAGGTGCCAATGTGTATGACATGATTCATGTATTATGTGTAGCGCAGTTTGTTGTTGTGTGCATTGCTTGTACGCGATTTATTTACTGTGAGAATATAATTTCTCCTGTTAAATAGAAAAAAACCAAGAGGTATTGCCATTTTTAGCTAAGGTCTGGCTAGTAGAATTACAGAAAATGTCAGTTTTATAATAGATTAGGTATTATCATTGTGAAGAAACAAGGCTCCTAAGAAAAGAGAGAAAAAAGTCTACATAAAATAAAAGAAAGGAATTTTTATCTGACCTTTAGAAATGTGTGAACTCTCCAGCATTCTTGTTGCTCTAGGAAAAAAAAGCATCTTCTTAGTGATTCTTCTCCAAAGTATTGATTAAAAATCCAAGTCCATGGCGGTACCGTCTAGTCAGAATTTTTTCCTGACTTGTACTTGAGAGAATTTGCATAGTACAAAGGGTTAGAATGTCTGCTTTTTTGTTAAGACCTATTGATACAGCTGAAGGGAATTACTTGAATTTAATGAAAAAACAGTTTAATTTTTAGTAAGCTATGCAATTCATGGAATGATTTACCAACATATTTACAATCATGACCTTTTTTTTTAATAATGAAAACTAGAATGGTTTCATTTTTGTATACAGGAGAAGGAATGTAACTTCTGAAGCAGACAGAGTGCATGTAATGACCTGGAATGCCGTATAGTCTTTATAAAGTGGCTAAATGTTTTAAAATTTTGTAATATTTTCTTGTGCATCATGCAAATACAAGGTTAGACAAATTATGTCTAAAAATATTGTCATGCATCTGGATTATTTTTAGCCTCTAAGGCATAGCAGAGAAAGGAACGTGGCACAGGTTTGGAAGTCACATTGTGAATTTTGCAAGGCGTGCTGTACAATGTTGTTGTGATTTGAGAAATGTTCATTTTAACCACAGTTGTTCTCTTTTAACCTCTGAAACACGTTGGTATAGATCTTCATCACCAGTCAGGGTCATTTTGCAGAATTGTGCTTATTTTTTAAGTACAAGGGCAAAGCATTACACATGTCTGGGTAACTATTAGATGCATTTAAAAATAATACTTAAAAAAACCCCCAAACCTTTGTATTTTTGAGTTTTCTAGCTGACATAAAAAAAATTGAAGCTGTCATAAAATTGCATAAAGGAAAACAAACAGTAACAAAGCCATTAATAATGTCATCATGTATAGATATTCTAGTTTGTAATATTATTAGCTGCTTCAGCGTATTCTTGATGAAACAATGCTTATCTTAGTCATGTTTGATGTCAGCAGGACATGCACATTTCTTGAATGACCTTTCCAATGAGTAGCCGTTAAAATTTGAAATGAAATACAATGGAGTTTCTAGTTCTTAATTTCACCCACGCTCAATGTGGAGGTATGATTAAATTAATATATTAAATATTTTAGTAAGCCAGTTTTTCAAAGCAGGATGAAAGAATGTTGTGGCGGATAAGTCATTTGACTCCAATTCAGGTTTCAAAACAAGTGCTACTGATAAAAGTGCCTGGGACTGTCATGATGTGACTGGACACACCTGCAGTATTTGCTTGTTGAAGATCCCAGATAGACTTTGACAGTACGACACTGGAACGGAGCTTTTGGCTGAAATGCTGGGATTGCTGCCCTGTCAGCTGGGCCTGCAGGTGGTACCTGTCACAGCCCAGGTGCTCTGGAGGTTTTCAGAAATAATGTGGTGTAGAGTCCCACGCTCTCCCTCTGTGTGCTCAGTGCCAGAAGTTCTCCTCTGCCCACAGTGAAATGGGCACAGCAGCAACTCCGCTTACCTCCCACTACCTGCCCAGGAGGCTTTGTCAGATGAGAAGTTGAAAAACCGCAAACCCTGTACGGTTTTATGTCTGTTGTGTGTCCAAGGGTGCTAGCTCTGTTGCCGGTTGTTGTGGTCTGGATTGAGATGATTTTTCATTTCCTGCTGGTCTGATTCGCACTTGGATAAGCACAACAGCTGATTTAAATGCGAAGACCATGTGGACAGCAGGAAAGGCAGCAAGCGATGCCAGGGCGAGGAACAGGGGAGCTGAAATAAACAGAGGGGAGGTTGTTGATAGATGGTTCCCACCTCAATCAGACAGCAAAGTAGTTGTGCAAGTTGGGATCGGAGAAAACGTGCTGAGTGATGACAAACTGTCTCCTTGGCCAGCTTGCTTAGGTCAAAACTGCAGTGCTGCCTAAAAAAAAAAGCTTCAATCCTTGGTTTATGTAGCATCTAGAGTTTTATTTATTAGCACTGAACCATGCTTTTTCTAACCTTACTGAAAACAACTGATCCCAAAATGAAATGGCTTTTTACTTTTTTGGTGTTTTTTCCTGGTGTTATACATTGTCTCGGGACTCCTTTTTTCAGTGTATGAAAAAGGAAAATGCAAGTTGCTGGTAACTGGAACTTTGGTATATATTCCATAGTAATATCGAGTTGATTTTTTTTTTCTTAATAACTTGGTGCAGGTTTAGAGTTTGATAATGTAATCAGCTTTTAGTATTTTTTTTTTCCTGCTGACTGTTTCACGTGCAATGAAATTTTTTCATTAAACCACTCCAAGGGTCACTAAGTAGAGAATACAAAGGACCCCAGATACCTCTTCAGCATAATCATTTCCCTTCAAATTGGCTGCTAGCCATAGTTTTACCATGTAGATTGTTCAAATGGACTACTGGACTTTTTTATCATTATTGCTTTAGAAAACTGATAAAGCAGGAACAAGTACTTATTGATGCACGGGGCATAATTCTTTAAGATGAAGCCACTATAGTTTCTGATCTCATCACTTTATAATGAATTTGAAGGAGTGTGCAGGAACAGTAAGCCTCCATAAATTAAGCATTTCAGGCTGCTGTAGCATGCATATAATAAATTTTGGATGCTCACTAGTTTTTGTAATGTCAGTATGGCATAATACAATCCACAGAGGTGAGTTTAAGTCCCAGCCTAAGAGAGATGGAGGCTGGTCAAGCATCTGTCTGATTGCTGCTATGGAATATACTGCAAGGCCTTGGCGGTGCTAGTGCAGGTGCTGAAGTCTGTGTGTGTATTGGGTCTAATTAATTAGAATTGTTAAAAACCTGTGGTGTGAGGGTGTATTTGCAGATTCTCTGGTCTTCCATTTCACGTCTGACTACAGCTGCCGTTTGCAACCACAAAGATACTGAGCAAAGTACAGAGTCTTATACCTATTTCCTGCAATTTAAATATGGCCTTTCTTTTTCAGTTTGGGGTTTTAGGAGCTGGGTGGAAAGCTATTGAGTGAAACAAATGAGAAGCTTTAATCAAGTTGACTGACTATCATCCCGCTAATGAACTGCTGTTGTGAAATATGTATAGCCGTTACTTTGGTGTCTAAATTATCCGCACTTTCAAGTCTTATTTAAATTCTTAATAACCTTTATTAGACAGAAGAGAAAAGATTCCACCCGGAAGCCTACAACCTCCATCAAAAGTGATAGAACTCACTAATAAAATCATATGGCATATTGAAAGTGAAAATTGTAATGTAATATAATATTGTCTAAGCTAAGCTAATGGAATAAATTACTTAACAGAGTTTTTGATAATTAATTTGTAGGAAAAATAATATGAAAGCTGATTTTAAAAGTTTTTTTTATTGGGTATAGTTTTCTTCATCAGCGTGTACTTGGAGAAATATTAAGTGGCGATTGAAATTCCCGGAGGAGTGTTTGCTTCAAGGTGAATCAGGAACGCTGCCATAATTCAGGAGACTGCTTCTGGCATCAGATGAAAGTTGGATCAGCTCAAGTTTAGGTCAAAATTTGGAGGCCTCCCTGGAGTGTTTCTGTCCAGATAACTTAGTGGAAGAACCACTCCTTATCACAGGTCGTGAATCCAATTACCTTCCAAGCATTCCTAAAGGAGCTTAACTGAAAGTTACTATCTAATCTGTGCTGTTTGTGTTTTTTTTCTTTTAAATTGTGTCTACAGAACAAACAACATAATCCAGGTGGTTTGAAACACCCATAACTATAACGAGATCATATTTTCACTATAGAAAATAGATCTGAGGAAACACCTTCAGAGTATCTACCTAAAAGAGCACTACATGGATATGTTTTCTGCAATCGTTTTTCCTACAATTGGAAGAAAACAAAGCTTTTCTTACAAAATAGAGGGATAGTTCTTGTTTCATTAATTTATAGGAGAAGTAAATTTTGGGAGATAGTTAATTTTTCATAATGCTTTCACTCTTTTATCTGGCATATTCTTTAGTCCTCTACTGACTCTTTGGGTTTTAATTTTGACCTTTGATGCTTTCTAACATCGTAGTCAGCCAGCAAAGTAATCTCTTAGTGCTCCGCTTTATAATTCCTTAGTTGCTCAATACCCAGCGGCATTTAAAGCCTGTGAAGGGATGAGACTCAAAATTGGAGATTTGAAATGTGGTGGTGGGAGTTATCTCCTCTTTGGGGGAAGGAAGTTGTAATCAGAGGAGAAGAGGAACCTTCCACTGCTGTGGAGTTTTGAATCTTTCCTTTGTGTGCTGCAGGGAGAAATGGGGAGTTGTAGCTTATATCTGTGTGTGCTGGGCTGTTGTTTGTTGCCTGTCTTCAGCCTGCTCCTTTGCTACAGTGGAATCTGGCTTTTAATGTTAAAATTTTACTGGGATTCTAGGACGGAGCGGGTTTTTGTTGCAAACATGATTGCTTTGTACCTGAGTGCTAGGTAACCAGATGCCTAGGTTTCCTCTGGGAGCTGTCACAAGTAGGTGACATACTGACTTAGAAAGAGTATTTCTTCTTAGCACAAAGGAACACAGCAGTTTGAAAGGTTAAAGTAGTAAAGTCTGTATTCATCACGTCTGCCCAGAAGCTTAAGGAGAGAGGAAGGAGCGCTAACAAGCATAAGACTGAAGGTAAACCTTTAAATTTAATGACAATTGTAATTTTTAAGTATGTGGTATATTCTTTGTCTGAACCTATTGACTTGCCTAGTTTTTTTCATATAAAACCCATTCAGAGTTGATTTATCTTCTAATTATCCTGCAGAAAACAAAGAAAAAGTGAAAAGATGTGTTAAGTAATACAATAATAGCAACGTGTCCTGTGTTCTTCAGTGGGAAGTAAATCTCTAAAGTGACTCTAATTTGTGTTTATTTCCTCCTTTTTTTTCCTGTTTCTCTCTACATGTCTCAAAATGACAGGAGACAGGACAAGGGGGAATGGCCTCAAGCTCCGCCAGGGGAGGTTTAGGTTGGAGATTAGGAAGAAGTTTTTTACGGAAAGGGTCATTAGGCACTGGAATATGCTGCCCAGGGAGGTGGTTGATTCGCCTTCCCTGGAGGTGTTTAAGTTACGGGTGGACGGGGTCCTGAGGGACATGGTTTAGTGTTTTGTGGGAGTGGTTGGACTCGATGATCCAGTGGGTCTCTTCCAACCTGGTGATTCTGTGATTCTGTGATTCTGTGAAAATATTAGCCAAACACGAAAGCCTTTAATTGAGAATTTTAGAAGATGCTTAAATGGAACTGGTTTTCATGGAATGGCACAACAGTCCTTGCTGTTGTAGTGCTGCTGGAGCTGTGCTCTTGTGAAATGCGTTTGTTGTCGGGCAGCTTTTTAGCTGGGTAAGGATGCGAGATATTTGTGGATGCTGAAGGTCACAGCATGTTTGGCAAAATGCTGGGATTTGGATGTCATGAACCAAGAGTGTTGGGCTGCAGTTTGCACCTCCATCCATTGTGAAAAGCTCTGTTAAGTGATCCAGTTGTGAAATCCACAGTAGCTCTGTTTGGCCTCACTGCAAAGACCAAGTCAGCTGTCTGTGACCCCTGAGACAGGGTGATATGCAGGTCCGGTGGGTCAAACATCCACGTTTCTGTTATAAGAAATCTGATGGGATGGCTGTACCCAGGGTTCAGCAGGTGGCAAATAAGCAAGTTCAAAACCTGTGCGGGGCTTGAAATAATTTTTATGCACGCTGTTGAACTTGGGACATATTAAAGTTGCTGCTCATAGTGGTTGTGTTTATAAAGTTATTTGAACACTTAAAATCAATGCAATAAAAAAAAAAGAGGAAAATTACTTTTAAAAAAAATCCTTGCTGAAAATGCAAACAGGCATTTTAAAGTATTGGAATTTCTTTTTGGCATCAGACGTGTTTATAAAGTCTGTGGTGTAGCCTTTCAAATCATCCAACCCCCTGCTGCAGTTTCAGAAGGTGCATAAAAGCAGCAATTGTGCCCTCTGCCGGATCCAGGCTTTAACGAGCTGTCCTGGGAGCGGGGGATAAAAAGTGCTTAAAGAAGAGGAACTGAAGCATCATAACATAACACAGGAGATTGATTAAATAAACCTACTTAATACGAAAACAAATACTATAGTAATTTATACTTTTAGGATATCTTAAAACGACAAATATATTGAAAAGCTCTTACAAGGATTTTCTTGTGCCTTTAATTGCAGTTTGCAGTTGGGGGAGATCATTGAATATGTATTGGTTTCCTGTTGTGTTTTTTTTAATCTTTTTATTTTTTTTAGTAACCTATGAAAAAGTTGAGTAACTTGCTCACTGACTTTGGCATAGAAACAATGATTTTAGGCAGGTTTTGCATAAGATGAGAGATGTCCTGGAACACAATTGTAGACCAGTGTCTTCTTGTGCTCACGTGCATGGTAATAAAATAGAATCATAGAATCACCACGTTGGCAAATACCCATGGGATCATTGAGTCCAACCATTCCCATCAATCACTAAACCATGTCCCTCAGCATCTCGTCCACCCATGCCTTAAACCCCTTCAGGGAAGGTGACTCAACCCCCACCCTGAGCAGCCTCTGCCAGTGCCCAATGACCCTTTCTGTGAAATTTTTTTGCCTAATGTCCAGCCTGAACCTCCTCTGCTGGAGCTTGAGGCCATTCTGTCTTGTTCTGTCCGCTGTCACTTGGGAGAAGAGGCCAGCACCCTGGTAGCAGAAGGGTAGCACAAATGCAGCTGTACACAGGGCACAGTGTTTTGGCTTGCACATTACAAAAACACACTATTTTCAGAGCAATAATGCATTTACCTCTCAATTTTAACAAAATCTGTCATTTTACATTTCTTGAAATGGAGAATTGTCTTAAAGCCTGGTAGAACAAGCCAATTCCTATTATTCCTATTGTTTAAATGGTTGAAGTAACAGTGCATATAGCTTTTCTTTATCAGAAGCTTCCAATGTGCCAGTGAAACATACATACTATAAGAAAGCCCTCAGAAACTCGATCAGTTACAGTAATGGGATTTACAATATTTCTGATGGGATTAGTATTGCAAGAGGAAGTATAAATCTAAACTGCACCTCCTGGATGACAGTGACCAAGGTGATGGTGGCAGGTTGGCCTTGACAGGGACAGTCAAGTGCCCACCAAGCCATTGCATGTGAGTGCCAGCTCCAGGGCTGGGGCATCTCCTGTCCTCAGTGTCCCCTCCACTCTTCTCGCTCTCTCGATTCTTTCCTCGTCTTGCTGTCCGGGGCTTTTTGCTCTTCTGTAAATACATCTTCCCCAGGGTGACACCAGCCTTGCTAAGGGGCTCAGCCGTGCCCTGCATTGGGACTGCAGAAGTGGCTGCATCAAGCATGGGGCAGCCATTGTGCCTGGGCATGAACAGTACAACTAGATAGTTTCCTTCAGTTCTTCCTCCTGTAAAACCTCTAAAATTCTTGATTTTTTTAAAATTCTCTTTAGTCGTTAATTAGAAATATATACAACAGAAAATGAAGATGTGTAAATGAACTGTGGTTGGTCTTCAAAAGCAGTGGAGTGAGAATTATTCAATAAAGCAAGTAGCGGTTTTGGGGAGCACTACTGATTTGCTTGTATAGGTTTCAGTTTTAGGGCTGGATTCTGACCACTTGCACTTTTCAATGATGTGAAGAGCAGTTGTGAATTCCCAGCACTTGTGAACACTGTGTATCCCCACTTTTTTTTGAGAATGGCCGACCAGCGTAAGAAACTACACTGGTAATCGTGGTTTAATTGCTGCATGTACTCCATGCTTCTCTTTTTTATTGCTGGAGTTGTTTTTATGAGCAATCCTTACCTATTCTCCTTTTGCTAGCGGTTTAATCTGGGGGAGTTCTCCCTCCCCCCTCCAGCTGTCAGTGCTGCAGACTCAGCCAGGGAGCTGAAAATCCTTTTATTCCTCACCAGCAATAAAAGTTCAACACATCAAATTATCTCCCCATTTATTACTGTGCCACCTCATCAAAAGGCTACTGCAGGAAAATTTGTGAGAAGTGATATATCCTGCCGATATAACTGAGCCGAGACATAACCAAGGGTCTCTTAAAGTAAAAAATGTTGCTCTCAGCTGGGTTTGTTCTCTGTTTTGTCCTATTGCTCACCTTCCTCTGTCCCCACCCCACCCTTCCTCCTTTAACTGTCGAATTGTCCTTCATTTTCTTTTTCCCTTGACCGTTTCTATCCCTCTTTTTCTTTCTGCCCCGTTCATCCCTCCCTTAGTCCTGAAGAGGGGCACCTACAACTAGTTCCCTGGTTTGATCAGGCTGAGAAATGCACCTTCCCCATCTTGCTTCTTAATCATCTTTTTTTTACAAAAATAAACAAACAAACAAATAAATAAATATAATCTTTTATTAAATTAAGAAGGGAAATCATGGCTACTGTCTTCACCTGGGCAGTGCTTTAAATGACAAGCTCTGTATAGAGCTGCCCAGTGAAGATTTGCTTTCCTTCAGTGGTCTGTAGCTTGCGGGGGCAGGTTGACCAGGAACTGATGCATGCTTTGTGGTGTATGTTTCTTGAATGTAATTATTCTGAGAAACACTGAAGTGGGTGTGCAAAGCTGGGCCTTGTTATGTTTGTGCACCCAGCTTCAGGCTGTGGAAGTGGGAGGAGGCACATGTAATCTGAAAAGCTGTAGAAATTGGATGTTGTATGAGTCCCTTAAGGCGTGATGAAGGAATGTAGCTGTGTCACAGAGGTTTGAGACAAATTAAATGCTGCCTTGTAAATTCAGGCTCGCTGAATTTTGTGCATTAGTGGAGCACTTTTGTCTCACAGAAATAGGATACTTTTGTTCAGCTTGTTGGAGATACCTGAATTCTGTGAAAAAGAAGCTGAGCTTGAAATCTGATCCTTCAGTTCTCCTTGGGGGATTGGGTAATACGGGTTATTAAGCTTGTCCTGGAACGCAGTTTTAGGAAAACTGCTTTCAGTAGTCTTGTTGTCCCCTTGATTCATCAGCCATAGTCTTTGATGTAAATACCTATACTAACATATTCTAAGATAGAAAATAGAATTAGTGATGCAATCACTTCCAAAAAAATTAAGTTATCCTTAGGATTTCTTCTTGAGTATTCCAACCACAAACTTTGTACGTGTTAGTGGTTGTGTGAACTTTATTCTCCATATTAAAGTTATCTTAGAAAAAGATTAAGAAATGGTTAATATATATATATTTTTAATGTGTTTAGAGAACACATTCGGGTACTTTTTTATCAGATTGTTTTTTTTCCTTTTGCTGTAAGAATTGTAATATTTTTTTTTTTCTTTTCTAGGAATTATTAATACTTGAAACTAGAGAGGGAGGAAACAAATTTCATGAAATATACAGAATACTGAGCCTCTGACAGTTTTAAGTGTCATTAAATTGAAATATCATAACTGTTTTGGAAAGTTAGACATTTAAATAAAGATATCCATTGACATGTAGTTTTTAGGAAGGAATAGCGCATCTTTAAATCTACTGTTAATAGAAATTGCAGTGAATAATGTAGTGGCCTTAACCGTAGCCAAAATTTTACCTTGCTGTTGATTCAACTTTTAAGACTCTTGGATATGCTCCTGTTACCCTTGGCTGGAAGTCTGCCCTCCTCTTCCACTTTGTGTCATAATCTTTCCTGATGCTTGTATTTCAGTAAGGCAATTAAAATGTGTATGTACATATATAACATAGTATTAGAGTAAAAATTGTGTTTGTATGTGATGTTTGGTCATCTTTCATCTTTCAAACCGTATTCCTACTTATCAGTTGGTTTTACAATTTTGCTTTCAGGTTATCTCTGTTTATATTGCTGTGCCTGACATATAAAGCATCCTGAATTCATGCTGCCCTGACATCACGACAACACACCTGGTAAAAATTTAAGAGAAAACACAAGTAGCATGACTAAATAGTCTAATTCTTTTGATTTCTATGTAGATACATTTAAATATTTATTTATGTGACCATATACTCGTACATTCTAGTGATTGATGGGAATAGTTGGACTCAATGATCCAGTGGGTCTTTTCCAACCTGGTGATTCTGTGATCGTATGATTCTAACTAAATGCTGTTTATGTGCCATATTGCTTATGGCATTTATTGCAGGCTGTTCAGCAGATCAATACATTAGGAAGAAAAATGGAAATTGCACGTATTGTGTCATGTTTGCAGAGCCTTTTTTGGTCTTGGATTAAATTTGATCAACTGTATGATGTAACAGTGTAACATTCAATACTGTGGCCCCTTACCAATGTGACTTCTGTTTATTGATTAACCACCTTGCAGTGAACAGTAAATAGTCCATAGAAATCTGAGGAAAAAACCTTTTAACTGCTTGTGATAATTTTCTAGTGTTTTCTTGCTTTAGGGAAGATACATGAGAAAACAATTGTTAAATATACTTAAAATTTAAGCATAGATTCTACAGACATAGTATTCCCACATGTGTGTTGATGCATACAGACATCTTGATATGTTCAGAACATGATGCAATGACTTGTATAATATATTTAATTGATTTAGAACAAAATTTGCTGCTGGAAAATGGGAGAATTCAAGGCATTTGTAGCTTAATAATGTCTGCTGTTCTGGCACTGATTTATCTGCAATGACCTTTTGCAGTATGGTTCAGGAGGAAAGAAGCTTCTAGTTATTTTTGTTTCCCTTAGAAAATGTTTGAAACAACGCAGAAATGTCTGAGATAAAGTTAAGCTTGTTTCTGAGTTTCTGTTGAAAACCAGGGTTCTCAAATTATGTTTCAGTTTTTTTTAGAGACTGAATAACTTCTACATAGTGGATGACAGAAACAATATAACAAAGTTGTATTATATATATAAAGTGTTACCTTGCAGTAACATTTTGGAAATTATCAAGGAGAAAGGCATAAATTAAACCCCAAGCCTAGAGCACTTCCCTTAGCGTTTCCAAGTATAAAATCAGTTCTGCCTGTTAGGAAACAGCAAAAATCAACATGTACAGTGAGCTGTTGGCTTTTCTGTTGAATGGCAGATCATGAGTTCTGGTTTTATTCAGCTATTGTTCTATATTTATTTCTTTCAATTAACTTCTGACATACTGTTTGGTTTAGCAGTATCAGCTCGAGGAATGAAAGAGGCTTGCCTTGCATGTTTGAATGGACTTACTGTGAGGCAGTGATTGAAATCCCTGCATTGGGGACTGTCGGGGCCTTGGGGCACTCACTAACTGTCAGTTCAACTAGTTTTGAAGTGAAAATAAAAATGTGGATAGGCTTTTTAGATCCTAGCTTTCAATCAGAGAGGACATCTTACCATTAGCTTTTTTTTTTTTAAAATGGTTTTTCTACTCAGGATCAGTGGAGCAAAATGTCATAGTTTGTTTACTGTCGAATTTGCCCTATTTATTCATGCAAATACGTATACAAGTAAATTGCTGAATCCCTTAATAAATACATTTATTATATTATTTCATACCTAGGCAATAGGGACTTATGTAGGGTCATACTAAAATATTCTCCTTTGTCTTACAGTTAGGGAAATTAGATGAATTCCATTCATACTAGTGAAGGTGAGATACTCAGTAAGTGTCTTATACCATGTCTGGTGTTGCCATCGGGACTTTCAGATTAAGTCTTTTGTTATATTAAGTAGGAGGAGGCCTGTTCCAAGATCCAGACACACTTTACCAATTCTTGAAATGGAATAACCAGACCCAACAATGTTCATCTTGCTGTTCTCAAATTTCAGATCCTGTGTTAAGTGTAGCTGGGCTGAAAAATTAAAGACGGTGTGTATTGAAGTCGGTCAGAGCTGGTAGAAAAAATAGGTAATTCCTTTAATTTAGTCAGGTGTTTGCACAGGATCATGGCATGAGGGCATCTCCACAACCTCTTTCTGTGTGTACTCTTAAGATAATTTTATGGTGGAGAGAGACAGCAAGGAGATTTTCAAAGTGAGAATCTTGTCATGCACTGAAAGCTGTGACCTCTTTCGCTAATTAACAAGGAATAAGTACAAAACAAAGCTCGTTTAATGGAAAGGACTATTTAAACTTTAATAGAAAGAAATCACTTGCAAAGTAATAATGAGTAAGAAATGTAGTACGTTTCACACACTGTACTGTATTTCACATCCAGCTGGCCTATCAATTATAACCTGCACTCTACAGATGGTGCAATATATCAGAATTAAGCCAGTCAGTGAGTTTGTTTCCAATTAAGTACTAATACTCCCAGTGGAGACTATTACCCTGAGACTAAGTTAAGTGCCTTTCTTCTAATATCCCTTTATGGTCTTATTTTGTCATTTTAAAGAGATGCCCTGTCATTTGGGCCAGAACTTAGTCTGGCTTGTCTTCCAAGTGCTACCTGAGTTTCACTTCTTGTTATTAACTTGGAAGTTAGTTCGAGCATTTGATATTTCAGGAGGGCTGGGACTAGATATATTCATGCAAAATAATACTGAGGTAAGTAGGAATAAGTAACCTGGCACTACGTTGTATGGGACTTTACACTGTATATTTAGGTGCATACATGTACTGGCCATTAAAAAATCAGAATGCTTGATAAGATCATACAATTTTAGCAAGAAACTAGCATCCCAGTATCCAACCGCTCCTCCTGTGGATTAGAAGCTTAATGAACTTGTCTCCTGAGGCTTACAAGCGTTGCAGGGCTGGCTTTTTTTTCAGTGACTTACTAGACAGGTTTCTTGAGCTTGTATTTCACTTCCTCCATCTGTCTTTCACTTGGTGTTACAAGCCAATTCAGGGTTGCCACTAACAGATTGATATCCAATTCCATTACACTTCTTTCTGCTTTTAGGTCTTTGCCCAGTTAAAGGCTGGTTAATTTCCTGACACCTTTCTTCTCTTGCATCTAAACGTCAAGCTGCTCCTGGATTTGGTCACTTGATGCGGTGCACTTGCTGCCTTCCCCTGTTAGTCTTTAAGGTGACCCTTCACTGAGAGGAAACCCTTTGACAGAGTTTGTTTTCTGAAGTGACTCCAGAGATTCCAGGCAATTACACAAGCCTCTGAATATCTTTATTTAGAAGTTTAAAAGGCGTGCTCTTCCAGTGCTGCTTAAATTACCCTTGTGGATTTGTTACCACGCTATGGGAAATCTATGTTGGACCATATTCACGGAATCAGCAGTGCCTTAGTTATGCAGAGACGTATAAAAAAAGTTAAGTTTCAAAGTGTCTGCTCTGAGCCCTGTCTTGGCATGCTGCTTTATAAATTATGTGATAATGGATGGAAAAAACTGCCTTGTATAGCTGTTGACAAAAACATCTCTTTGGTGTTTTGGTATCTTACTTGAACGTACTGAGAATTCTTTAAATGTAATTAGCTTTCTTTCATAATCTCTGAGGAAAAAATAAACAAACCAACAAACAACCAGGAAATGTAAAAAGTAAGTAGTTCCGTGAAACTGAAAGAAAAAGTATTGTTTGGGAAAGGAAGTTTGTGTGTATCAGCTGAAAATCAGTATATAGTTCTAGTCTGAGTATTAAGCAATGATAAAGCATTCCATGGCAGATACTAAAAATGGATTATAATGCGTATGGATTCATATGGCTCATAATTCAAGGTTTATTAGACAATTGCAGATTCACTTTTCAGGACAATTTTGTGTGTTCTACAACAATTCCACCTCTGTTAAGGGAGGGTTTTTTTTTTTCTCTCTTACGCTATTTTGAATTAATGGCTTAGCATTTCTGAAACCTTCTCTGTTCATAGAAGTAGATGCATTGATTTTATTTGCATCAAAATGAAATAGCTTCATTTTGAGTTTCATTATTAAATATTTTTAAAGTAAAACCAAATGAGTATCCATTACATACCTATTAACATTTTCATCTGGCACCTTTTTTGCTTTGCTTAGATTTTGTGTTTTGTCGGGGGTTTTGTTTGGGAATTTTTTTGTCTGAACATACATAGAGTTATGGCCAAGACCCCAGCTGTGATTGGCTTCTATTATATTTTCCATAATTTATGTTTTAGATGATACATTGCATGTGTTTCCAGCATGCAGTAAGCGAGGCTGCTCCTGACCTGGGGTTTCAAAAGAGAGCTCATAATCTTGTTCACTAGATTTTCAATTTGTGTTGCATTATAACTTCATGGAATAAACCCAGTAAAATACATACATACAGTCTTTGGTTAAAACATGAAGCAGTTTCAGAATCCAGATTGCTTAGGGTATTTTAAATGGTAGTTTTACTTCTTGAGTATTATATTCTTGTGCATAACTAAAGATTAATGTTCTAAATTAAAGTTCTTGAGGTTGAATTGGGAGTTAAATTTCACAGTTTCTTTAAGTAGGAACTTTGCCACACACTGCATATAGCCTAAATAAATCTATTTGAATATATGCTAGTTTCTTTTTATTGTATATTCATGCTTTTTATTGAGTCCTCAGATATGTATGTGTGACTGTAGGTATTTGATGGAATGGAAGTGCTTTATTAGAAAGCTAATTATGATGCCACAATTGTCTTATCATGCAAAAACCAGGAGGTAATGATGAGCTTTGTGTAAGGAACGTAACAGTAATTACATGCCAGTGTACAAATTATGTATCTTGCAAGCCTGTCTCTTGAATATTTCTTAGTAAGCAAAAAGTATTTTTGGTAGCAATATGGAAAAGGCACCATAAGAGTATCACTAAATAAGTTACCAATGTCTCCATTTTCTTTACTGCAATAGGACATTACTCCATTTTCTAAATTAAAAAAATTGCATATGCACTGGACAGGTAAAAAGCTTGGTATGCTTTGTTGATGTGGAAGAAGCAAACAAATTTGCTGTTATGCAATATCTGTGTAATAGCTAAAAAATCAGCAGAATTAGTATTTGAAATAACTGAATACTATGCAAATGTTTAAATAAATAGATAATATAAATAGGTATTATGACAGCCCCACATCTGGGAACATATAATTCTGTGTCTGTGCCCTACTTGGAAACAATGCATGGTGCACGCCTTCATAGTTAGATACAACCTTAATGTCTGCAGTCTGACGGATCTGCCTGGGTCTGGTAGATATGACCTTGGATTTACAGGAGGCTCGTGCTGCCGAAGGCACAGTGTCTGAAGTGCCAAAAGATGTTTGCGTTTAGACAGCTGCCCACAGCCTTGCTGCAGGGCGAGGCAGGTATAGGGCCATAAGGTCCGTGTAACTGTGTCTGAAATAGATGGGGGGAAAAAAAAATACAGACCAAGACAGAAAAATAACTTGGGAAAACTGACCAGGACTTGGATTTGGTGGATCCAGAAGACTGGAAATACTGATATACAAGTGTCAATATTACTCCTTTTCTCAGTTATGTAAGCTCAAAAAACTCTTCACATCAGAAAGCTTGCCTGAACGTCCTGCTTACTACATTCAGCATATGATTTATTTTGTTTTTTCTCATAGTGGTCTCATTTGTTCCAGCTGGACTTTTAGCTTTGTCAAGCTAAGTATGATATTTGTTTCAATCAAGTATTTAACGTTGCTTTCTGGAAGTAAAAAAACAGTCAGCAGTACCCTATTATATACTTCAAGCACATTATGTGCCTTTAAGTAAAGCTGGAATTCTCTATCATATTAGTCACCCAGTTCCCTTTCATTTTCTTTGTCTTTATCTTAAATCTCAGGTTTAATTGCTTTTGATGGACAGTAGAATGAACAGGACAAGGCTTTAGCATAGGCTGCTGGAAAGTGGCAGAAGATGTTAAAGGGGCATTGAATCAAGTGGTTCCCCTTTTATTGATTCTTCACAAATTCTCCGGGCCTGAAGAGTGTGGGAGTTTGTAGTTGACTTGTATTTCTTGACTTGAATTTACGTGTAGTCAGTTCTCTCATGGAAAGCTCCTCTTCTGGAGCTCTGAGATGTGTAGCTGTGTCGGCACTGAAGGGGGACACTCCTGGGTGCTGACTGGTGCAGGAGGAAAGGTACGGGAAATGGGACGTATCTTGCATAAGCAGCTGAGGAGGAAGACTGAAATCTTTAGTTTTCCTATAAGAGAACTGAAATTGAGAGGAAATTGTAGGGAAAAAAAATTCTGGGTTTTTAATTTTTTTTTTTTACAATAGTATTTGCAAGCAAGCATTACAAGAAATGGAGAGTGTGGTAACTGAAAAAGATTTTCTGTGCATTGACCCAGTGTTTTATTAGTGTACATGTTTTCTGCTGAAATTCCCTTTATCAATCCTCTGCCAGTAACTGGTATATTTTAGGTAACTAAGTTACTTTGATATGTCATTTAAACTCACGAGGATTTAACAATTATAAAATGTGTGACTTTCCAAACACTTTCCATTTTATTAAACCTGTAGAACTAGAGGACGTTTTGAGCAGTTGTCAAAGTTGAGGCTTGGGAATACGTAAATTACATTTTGGAAAACAATTTTGGTGAGTTAATGTTTTAGTTTAGAAAGGTAATAGCTTAAATGTAAAAGTACAGATGATTACAGAAAATTATGTTCAATGACAATCTGCATCAACATAAGGTTCAGTTTAAATGCTTTAAATGCAAATATACAGGTTCTTCGCAGTAAACATGGGAAATGTGAGTTCTTAAATTTCTGTTAAATATGACCATCATTACTAAATAGTTCTAAATAATAAGTTATGAATAGTAACTAAAAAGTATCTGTAAAATTGCTCTATGTGAAGTAGTTATTAAACATCTTATACTCTGTAGCAACTGAAAAAAACCAAAAGGACTGGAACAAGAAAATCCTTACCCTTAGAATGAGGCTTGAGTGGAAAACTTCACTAATGTATTACGATTGGAAACAGTAATCTATGTTGCATTTATTTATTTGAAAAGAATGGACAACAAATAAAGAAGAAAAGAATTTTACTGCTGTGAGTCCTTAGAAGAGGATAAGTTGAATAAGAATTAAATTTATTTTCCGTGTTAAATAAGTTCCAACTTTATCATTCAATTCTCATGCACAAGGCTGGCGCAGTGAATCATTCCCTGTTCGCTTGTAGGTGCCTTTACCATGCACATATTGTTTGGAAATATGTCTAACCCCATTAACTGGAATTGGTAGTGGGCCATCATCCATCTTCTGATAAACTGCATAAAGCGAGAGCGTAGACTGTGATAATACGGCTTATAACCATGTCAAGTCAAATAGCTGTTTATATCTGACTAATGACTGGGGTGGAGATAGAAGTTGTATTTCTTTTTACAATGGAGCCTCTGATAAGATTAGAAATGTCCTTCACAGTCGCTGCTTTGTCCTTTAGCCACTCGCCCTCACTAGCCACTGCTGGCAATTACGATGGGACCATTAAACACGTTCTTATCCATAAGGCTAAAAGTAGGGAAACTGCCTGATAATCGAATCGATAAGGAGGATCTTGCTGTGCTTCTTTCCAGCAAATCTCTAGAACAGCTGGAACATGGCTGAAGCTGACATCCAGGGGCAGTACTTGTATAACATTCTATATTCCAAGTAATTTCTATTGATAATAAGCAAGCAAAAAATTGTAATAATTGTCAATGGTTCTGGGACATACAAAGTGATTGAAGTTGATTTGGGACGAACATTGTTCTTTGACAGACGTTGTTCCCCCTTTTCCCTCTTTGTGTGCAGAAATGCTACCAGTGTCAGCGGTTTGATACTTGCTGCGTAAATTGGAGAGAAAATTGATTATGAGGCTATTGTGTCTAATGAACGTATTTAACAGTTAAGAATGACAATTTTCCTTAATTTTCACAGTTACTCTTGAAACAGAAGCATGTAGGTGTTCTTGTTGTTAGTGATGGTACTCGTCACGTTCCTTCTTAATGTGCTCCCATTTTGGTGATGTTAACAATTAAATAACAGTTATTTTGTAGGATGTAAGGTGGCTTATTTAACGATTGTCCTTATTGAGCACTCTTGAAGCCATGTCTGGAGCATTATCTCCAGTTTGGGCCTTCCAGAAAAAGAACAATATCGAGTGGGGGATGGAGCATGTAATACCAGTGGATACTTGGTGAGGACTGCTGTTGGCCACTACCTGAAAGGACTGGAGAGAAGAATACAGGATCTAGGTCCTTAGAGGTGCACGGCAAAAGCCCAAGAAGCACTGGTTGCAGGGAGCTCTGAGGGAAATGCTCACTGGACACGGGTAAAGGAGGAGGGGTCATTTTTCACAATGAGAGTGGTTTGCTACCGGAACAGGTTTCTCTGAGAAACTGTGGGCCTTCTGTATCTGAAAATATTGAGAATATGAGCAGGCACGGCCATGAGAATCCTTATCTTATTTTGAAGGTAGCCTCAATTTGAGCAAGTAGTAAGGCTAACTGACCTCTGGAGAGCTACCCTTGTGGCCTCAAATGCTCTGAAGTTCTGTTTGTCCTGGTAGGGTTTACAAATATGCATATAGATCAGTGTATTTATTTTAGGAGAGAGGCTGGGCTGTTGAGGATCTATTCACCACCCTAAAGCTGTAGGAAAAGCAATAAAAAAATTACAGTGAGGTAAGTACTGTGTGCATCAGTCTTATTATTAAAGTGTTTACCCTAGTTACTTCCTTCACATTCAATATGAAGCTGTAAACTGACTGTGTTGCGGTGACAGCTGTATTATTTACTTCTCCATTTTCCATTTGCAGTGCATTTGTAATGATTGCACAGAATAAACCAAAGTTTTTGAGTAGAAGATGACGCAATTTTCAGAGCAGAATTAATAACCCCAAATAAGTTTTTAGTAGTACTGTCGTATTAAGAATGTACCCCTAAAGTGATTGATCTTGAAAGGAAAAAAAAAATTAGGAACATTTTCTTTAGGAATAATAATAATCATATTTCCTGTTCATCTCCTAATCACAAACCAGAATGGACAGCAGCTGCTCAAGGTGCTTCAGCCTGTTTTCCGTGTTGTTCTAACTCTTCAGACCCTCTGGGAAGAAACAGTCCTGAGGGGAAAAATAATGTATTTTTCAGCAAACCCATGCCATTTACTATTTTGAGATTGTGACAAAGGTATGTTTGCAGTGATAATTTCCATGATGTGGATATTTATGCAGTGTCCTCTGCTATAGTTCATTCTGTTTGTGCTCTCCAAAGCTAATAAGTTAAAAGTCTTTCAGCTCTTGGATGGAGACATGAGGTGTGTCTGTTTGGAGTGATTAGTAAACAATCGAACAAAGCCTCTCTTTTTATGTTAATCTGGAATTTTATTAGCAAAGTAACTCTTAGGATTTTTTGATGCAGGCTAATTTGGAAGAGGGGCAGAAAGGCAACAGTGTCTTGGATTTATCAATCTGTTAATAGAGGTGATGATCTTGAATGTGAAAGCTCAAGGCGAGGAGCAGTTTTCGTAATAGGTTGGGGTCTTCTCCTGGTAGAAGCAGTTCTTCACAAGGTCTCTGTTCTCTCATCCTTTAAAATGTTGCTGATGGATTTGACCTTTATTTTGTGTGGTGTAACACCTTCCTCTTCTGTTTCGCAGTGTCAGGGATTCCTTATTTCTTCTCAAAGGGTTGCTTTACTGTCTTTAAAAGCAGAGAAGAATGCAGTAACAAATAGTATTTTCATTCCCACAACTGGCAGTCACCTGCTGAAACCATCAAAACCTCCTTCAATCCAGGACAGAAAAGCATTTTCTCTTTTTCGTGTTTGCAGCAAAGTAAGCATGATAGTAATAGTATAATTAGTAGGGTGCATGCCTGAGTTAGGTAATGAGCACAGAACAAAAAAGAGATTCGGTGAGGCAAAAATGAGATTTAAACAGCTGCTTGAAGTGAAAATAGATGATCCTGGGAAATCTCTAGAAAACAGCATATAGCGCTAATAATGTCAGTGTTATTATTTTCACTTTTCTGACATGTCAGCATCTTGTTTGCAGTGTTTTTCAGAATAATAGAATTTATTCAAGCAATTTATCCTTAATGTGTGTAGCATAAATAGTTTATGTTGTGCTTATGTGTTCTATTAGCAATATTTGATTTGTCCTTTCTTTACAAATTGGAAAACATCGATTTTTTTTTCTCTAGCCCACATTTTGCATTTAGGGTTTTCAGTTCCCATTTTAGGTTCTGCACATAGAAATAAGTCGATTTCTCATATAACGATGCTATTTCATAAGAGGGTCTACAAATGCCATATTCCGTTTTTAACCATTACTTGCCTCGGTTCGGACACTGTCGGTGTCTTCAAGTTTGTTTGCACCATGAAGAGCAACAACAGTTTTCTTACCCTTAATCAGAAAACAAACCCTACAGATCTTGATCTCGGGTGATATTTATCCTGGGTTGTTACTGTTTTAATTCTCTGTCTTGCTTCTACCTTGTCCCAACACTAGTGTCAAAATAGTCCAGGTTTCAGTCCCTGGAAATGGGCTTTAAAGGTTTCCATGCACCTCCTGATTGCAAAAGAGCTTCTGTGCATATAGAAACTTTAGTTTGATTCTTTCAAGTTCCCTAACTTAAACTTCCTGTTGTTAATTTAACCACTAGTAACATTCATTTGAATATATTCGTTAGTTCCTGCTTTAACGTTTTTGAGCTGCCTTGGGAATCAGTCTAGTGGTGTGTCAGTCCCACCATATATCCTTTCTCCATATTTTCATGACTCGGACATTGCCTCAAGATTTATGTCCTGTTTTTCTAGCTTGTGATTGAGATTTAAAGATTTATGGAGTTACTCAGAACTCTACTGAAGACTTACATCTCCGTATAGATTTAAAGACTTGGTAACCGTAGTGAGAATGTGTAGGTACATAGGCCGTTGATTTTATTGAATCTCCTTTTCTTGTAGTTTGAGGTAGTCTTAATGACTAACTAACTAACTAAAATTTGTCTGATAATTCCATCTCCTTTATTTAGATGTCATTTTGAATTTTTGCATTCGCTAAACATAAGAACACATAATTCTTTGGCTGTGAAGATGTAGAAATCCCCAGCTAGAGTTGTATGCAGATATTCTGCATCACTCTTAATATATGCAAATATGGACGTGCGTTTACTTTATCCTTCATATATTTGCCTACTTGTTGGGAACAAACACATTTTGAGCAACAAAGGGCTCTTTGGGAAAACTTGGTAGCTTCATAATAATTCCTTCCA
The DNA here is from genome assembly GCA_013389865.1 of Piaya cayana. Taxonomy (NCBI): domain Eukaryota; kingdom Metazoa; phylum Chordata; class Aves; order Cuculiformes; family Coccyzidae; genus Piaya; species Piaya cayana. Next base: position 45,136 of record WAAB01018628.1, on the reverse strand, counting down.
ACATGTCACAAAGCAAAAGCTGAAAGCTACTGCCATGTACATGCCAAGATAGGTGAATGCATAGGCAGATGTACAATTTGCATCAAGTAGGTGTCTTTATATAAATTCATATTCATTGTTATAATACAAAGATTGAAGACCTTTAGCTCAGCATGCTACAAGGGTGATAAATCTTAGTTAGACCTACTTTTTTAGTCACTTGGGATTAGACCTTTTGGTGAGGAAATCCATTAATGTGTTTTAAATCTATTGATTCATAGTAGAAAGGCACAATTTAAACTCAGAAGTCACTGAGTGAACTTTGCATTAAGTTAGGGAGACTGTGGTCACAGCTCATTTGATCTTTATGAGGTAGAAAATGCGATGTAGACCACACTGGCATTCTATTAGAGGAAATCATGCATTTAACCATGTAGCAAAATACTGTAGCCAATTATATGAACATACACCTATTTTACACATGGCTGATCTTCTGAGCATAAAGTTTTAGCGATGTGCATACTATCCTGTTTTAAGCGCTATTTACATTTAAGCCAATGGTACGGATTGAAGTTTAGAGAGAAAAAAAAATATTGTATATTGGAATTTTGTAACTGAAAGTCAACCTTGCAAGCGTGGACATACTTCAACTGACATCAGGAAAGACTACTTACAACCCTGTTTTATTTAATGGTGTCATCTGAAGTCACATTTAACAAAGGAAGAAAGAAAATCCAGTATCAAAATTAATTTCCTAAAACTCTCAAATTTAAAAAATAACTGAATTTATCAGAGGATATTAAAATAGACCCTGATTTATAGGTCAGCTTTTTTTCTGCATTAGGTTGTACATGAGTCTATCTACAAATCTTTACATTTCCTATATTTTCTTAAAAAATAATGCAGTGGACTTGCTCTAAGCATTAGTTGTTTATACACTCAGTTCATCAGCGTGGCAGTTGACTTGCTCGATGTTATTATGTCCCTTGAATTAATTCTATTTGTTTACATATAAATAAATGTATTCAGAGGCACATGTGCACGGATATTTCACAAAATGCCTTTATTTGGTTTGGTCACAGGAGACGCTTTCTTACTGTCAGAAAGTTAAGTGACGCATTGAACATTGATATAGGATTTGAGAGCTAAACTTTTACATCCAAATCTTGTGGGTGTCATTTGAAGGTACCTCTGATTATGTTCTTGATTCACCTTTCCACCCCTTTTCCAGTGTTCCCACCTCTGCTGTCTGGACTCCAGACCTTTTGACTGGCAGAGTTGATGTTTTTCCCCCAAATCTTTTGTCCTTTTTTTGCAAAATACTATTGGGTAGAAGGAAAATCTTTACAGTGTTATTCATAATAACACAGACTTTTTTTTTTTCCTTTTCAGTAGTTTTGACTTATTCCCTTGCCAGAAATAAATTATGAGCTGGGAAGTTATAACCTCTGTCATTACGAGCTTATTGTGTATATTGGCACTGCACATTTGGAATGGGCATATGAAGATTAATGCGTTGTATGCCAACACGTCCTTTCCCATGCAAAACATTCTGTGAGTGTTGAGGTGATTTGTAAAAGAATTTTGCAGCGAGTGCCAAGGCTCATTCAGAGTAAATGAAACATTCCGAGCTGGCCTTGCTTTCTTGTAAATGGACACGGCTGTATATTCCAATACAAATTATTCTAGGTCCTATTTGCAGTGCAGTTTTTCTGAAGCTTTGCCACGTGACCCATTAACTGTGATTGCTCTAGAAAGATTTCTGGGTCTTGAAAATAAGAAGGAAAAGCCAGAACTACTACATTCTGGGTAGCCAGCATGTTCTTGAAACATGATATTAGTCTGACAATACTGCATCTGATTTCAGTGGCAGAAAAAAACATGCATTTAAGAAGCATAATGCAGATGTTAATATAGTTCTATTGAAAGATCATAATTGACTGTGTGTAAAATAAACTTCCTAACCATACCTGAATCTGGGGAGAGTTCCAGGGATTAGCCTTTCATCCAAGATAATTATTTTCATAGAATCAGCAAAGCAGCTTTGAGTTCTATTTCTGAAGGATTGGACTGAAATTATTTAAAAAAACTTGTAGGGGATATTTTAGTAAGAATTCCAGAGTAGTAGTTAAATATACTGTTAAATGTTACTAAAATAAAGATAGAGAAAAAAATTAGAAATTTTAAACCAGCTTTCTACTGTGGAATGAACTTGGAGCAAACCTGAAGTCACTGAATTTTGACAATATAGTTTCATGGTCAGACACATTAGCATTTGTTCCAGTGTCTCAAGGACAAGTCTACTTCCCTACCTACCCCTTGGACTGGTATTAGAAAGCACAATGTCAGCTACATGCAAAGTGAAAGAAATTCCATCTTTTGAGTTGAATATTAAATTTGGTGAGAGAAGAAATGAACTGAAAAACTTTTTCCAAGAATGTGATGATGCCAATGGGTGTGTCTGTGTATGGACTCACACATGCACGCACATCCATATAAAATCTTCCCTTCAAACGGTGCTGTAATTGTTTGTCCTCTTTTTCTTTGTTTGATGCACCTAGTGCTTGAAAGGAAAATATTTGCTAGTAGGAGCACTTTGAGAAAGTAGTTCACGTTGGTTTTCCCTGTTGTTATTTTTCTAAGGAAAGGTTTGCACTGGGGCTCTTAGTTACATATACAGATATTTGACCCTGTGCAGTGTTGCATCTGACACTAGGAGGCAGGAAACTAACATGGAGACATTCAGTAAATATCGTGATGTGAAATGCATATGGAGTCTGATTCAGGCCATGGTTTTTTGTTTTTTTTTTTTTTTTTTTTTTTTTTTTTTGTTTTNGGGCAGATTTTGCCATGCGAATTTATATTGTACTGAAAAAAAAAGCCCATGTATGAAACTCAACTGTATCAATGTATTTTCTTTACCACGTGTTGATATGAGTGTGAATGCACGTGTGTGTGTGTTTCGGTGTACAAAATGTATATTTTCATATACCCAGAAGGGACTTGTAAGTTCATGAACATGATAAACGGAAAGTCAGCAGTGGTCGTAATTTTGTAGTTTCTGGGAAGATCTTTTCGATTTGCTACCTAGAAGATACATTTCCATCACTGAGCCATGAATGAACTTGACAATGACCTACAGTTAAAAAAATAAAGGATGGGTGAAAGATGATGATTTTGGTTGCTTGTCAGTGAATGCACGTACTTCCCTTTTCTACTGCCACCTGACCAATGTTATGTCTCATAAGAAAGTAATTTTGCGTAGCTCTAATACCATATTCCAAAATTTCAAGGTAAGGATTAGTCCAGCCATTAGTTTTCTCACAAATTTTGCTACTGATTCAGGTCTGCAGCAGTTTTCATTATTGCACAGTGATTGGTACTATGTGAGTTTGATACTGACGAGTGTTACTGGGCAGTCTCAAAAGATAAATATTTAAACTACACGGTATTTGGTAACAAACAAAGCATTGTATTCTCATATTGTGATCGGCTTTTACTGTTCAGCTTTAGCAGTATAATGAAAAGTAGTCAATAGTAGACACAGCCTAGGAAAAAAATGAATTCATATCCATTTCATTACTAGAGATGGATGATAATAATCTGTTAAGATTATATTCAGTTTTCTTACTGAAAGGTGAAGAGATCCAGTATTCTCCACAATCTTGTCATGCGAGTACTTAACTGGGTGTCAAGGATTATAGATTTCAATCTAATCTCTCTAATAGCATCCCTGGTTTCCTCAGGCAGATCACTTGATTACTGTGTCACAATTCTCCACATGTAAAAGAATTCAGAGTGATGCTTTGCCTCTCCAGTAAGGGCAGGGCTATCAAACGACTGATGTGCTGTGCTGACACAGAGACTTGGGTCTTGGTAAGAGTATCTAGGTCTTGATAAAATACAGATGCTAATAACCTTGATGAAAGGTATGTGAGAGACGCCACTAATAGTAAGTGGATTTTTACTGATCATATTATGCTAAGGGTTGTTGTTACAGATAGCGTAAAGTAAATCAGCAAATAAGTAGTACAGGTTGATACTGGGAAAGAATAGTGCAGAGAAATGCATTGTTAAAGAAAGAAGAGGAGCAGCAAGTCTTGTATTTAAAGCTACACAGAACAGAAAAGAAAGAAGCTACAGATGTTGTGTTCTGAGAAGCTGTGTGTGCAGGTTGTTGGGTTATTTTTGTGCCAAGCTAAGGTCAAAGTAGAAATTCTTGTTTCTGCCTTACTGTACCCTATTCACCCTGAAGTGGATGGAAAAGATAAAATTCTGATTCACCACAGTCTCTCAGTTGTATGGCTTCATAAATCTTCCTTCTTTGAGGTGCGAAGTGATTTGCTTGTTATTTTTGTTTGGGTTTTTTTTNTCTAACCCTTAACCTAGCACTGCCAACTTCATGACTAAACCGTGTCCCTAAGCACCATATCTGTCTCTTAAAAATACCCTCAGGGATGCTGACCCCACCACTTCAGTGGGCAGCTTGTTCCAGTGCTTAACACCACTTTTGGTCAAAGCATTTTTCCTAATATCTAATCTAAACCTTCCCTGATGCATCATGAGGCCATTCCCCCTTCCTTTAATTTTGCTGCAGAGAGCAATGAGGTCTCCCCTCAACCTTCCCTTAATTTTCTGATCAAGAAAGTAAAGCCTTATTAAAAAAAAAAAAAAAAAGTAACTGTTGCCCAAAGAAGGTAGCAGTGCATGTGCATACTGATTGCAAAGACATTGGCTGGGTCATTTTAAGCTGAGAAGACTCTTTTGCAGAAAGGCTTATTATCCCATCTCCTGAGATGCAAGTCTGCGCGTGTGTTTCTTGTATTTATTTGGAGCTTTGAAAATATGTACACACAGTATTCCCGAGTCCATCATTACTTGAAGTAAAATATGAGTCAAACCTTTTGGCACAAGCCAGATAGAGTGACTGGATTAGGGGGAAAAAAAAGTTGGTTTTTGGTTTGTTTGGGTTGTGGGTAGGAGTGCTTTTTGCTTTGGAGGGGAATGGAGACTTATCCACATATCCACGAAGTATGACAAAGCTTGATAGTTCCTTTGAATCATTCAGCTTTAATCATGTAGAAACACTTTTTATTACTGATGGAAATAGTGTCTGGATTCTTGTTTTTCATACCTTTTAAAATCTTCTGAGACATAGGAAATGGTAAGGCTAAAGTTTACTAGTAAAATTAATCTTCAGTACAGTTGTTTATCTGATCTGTGCATTCATTAATAAAGAGTCCCTGCTGTTGTTGGCTCCAGCACAACTTAATTAATTACTATTTGAAATATGGATGTGGTAAATGATCCAACTTAGTGAAACAGGAGAACAGCTGTTATCTTCTTTTATGTTTGAAGTCACTGTTTTTTCTCTGTATTTGTGTGCCATCCCCTTTTTCATCTTATGACAGTAATTCCATAAATTCTGGACTCGGATTCATCTGTAAACCTTGATCCCTGTCTTGTCTTCCCACTGTGTCGTCTTGTTCTCTGTACTCTCCATTTTATCATTTCATCTTAGAACCATCCATTATTGCCTCTTCCCTCCTTTTCAGTTGTAGCTTTTCAGAATTCTGAGAGCCTTTTTCTTTCCAGTTCCTTTCTTCAGTCATTCTGTGTTTCTGAAAAGCAAGCGTGTTGTTTGCTGCTGCACTGAAGAAACCGCTACTTTTGCCATCTTTTCCTTGTGATGTAATTTCCTAGCAGCATATGCCTATGTGGTTTCTCAAAACAACATGGAATTAATTAAAAGTTTTTCCTAAATATTTCCATTTTCCGTATTAATCCTGCGATTTTCTCTAGTCAATTACTGAACTAACTTGATTTTTGCTTCCCTGTCTACCTTTTTTTTTCCTTTTTTTTTTTTTNTTTTTTTTTTTTTTTTCCTTTTCCTGTCTAGAAGGGACACTGACAGCTTGTTTTTAAGTAGCACCTCAAATTGCTGCAGGGTTGGCTATCGGCTACAGGCAACAGCATTACTGTGCAATAAATGCTGTGGAGAGCAAAGGGAGGCATTTTAGTCCTGCACCCATAAATTCTATCAGTTACAATATCCTCAGCATCTTGGCACCTGAAGCTGGATATTCTCTCTCTCTTGCTTTCCTTTATACTCAGAAATTTTACTGAGGTTTTTATCTTTGAAGCTTGCGTGCTTTGTTAAGCGTTGCTCTAGGTGATCCTGAGCCGAGGGGGTGGACGTTGATCTCCAAAGGCCCCTTCCGACCTCAACTGTTCTGTGATTCTGTGAAATACTAGAGAAACAATAACAGAGAACAGAGAAATGACTATGGAAAACACTGACTATTCACTGAAAGAAATATCATGCAGGACTAACAAATGTCATTGTAGAAGCAGTTTAACCTACTTCCCTTGGCACAGAAGATGTAAATCCCAATTGCAATATGTCAGGAAAACTGAAAAACCTAGCAGGATGCATCATCAAGTAGCATTCTAACACATTTGTTCTCTTAGATGATGTACTTTCTTTAATGTTTTGGCCACTTAGTTTTAATTCCTGTAAGGGAAAGAACAAAATGAAAGAGAATATGTTCACAAATGTAAGCAGAAATAAATCCTCAACATAACTCTTATGTATAAAGGCTTCTATTTTTTTTATTATTCCCAAAGCAGTTTTATGATTTCAGAACTGAATAGCCAGGTAGGACTTACGGGTGCTTACAGTGTGTAGGACTATAGAGACCTCTAAAAATAGATTTCAATTGTTTATGCTTTTATAAATATAAAACAAAGATGATGTTCCAGTCTTCATTTTAGAGACAGAACGGAAGAATAATTGTTATTGATGAAATAGTTGAAACAGAAGAGATCATGAGGTAGGGAAGATAGTGAAAGCATCATAAGTCTGGGACTGTTTCATTTCAAGAAGTGTGATTTCCTTTCTTAAACTACTGCTACAGAATCTGACTTACTTTTTTGAACGCAAGCAGATCTTGAAGCTTTTTTATTTTTGAAATGAGATGCTGGGTTACAAAAAAAAAAAAAAAAGACTTTATCTTTATAGAAGTAGATGGAATCCTTTCATTTATATTTGATTGTAGTTATCCTGGGCCACAAAGTAGGAATTGGAGGAAAAGGAGTGGGAAGAAGACGAGAATAGAGACAGTTTTTCATTGTCCAAAAACCTGCTTTCTTCTATCTTTAAGAACTAAGAAAACACTTTTATTTAGAGGAGTGAATAATGGGTGATCATTCTTAATACATATGAAACTGAGAATCGGTCATTGTACTAGCTGGTGGGCTCAGCTTTCCAGAGTGACATGTTTCGTATATGGCATCACACATAGAACACTTAGGTAGGAATTTAAAAGACTCAATGAAGGAAGGGGCTGTATATTGAGAGGATTCTTATCTCTTGAGATGGTTAGTAGCTTGGGAGAGAGGATTGTGAGCTAATTCTAGTAGTGGTCTTCTGTCAGGTTGAGTTCAGCTTTTTTTGTCCATCTTTTATTAGTGCTCACTCTGTTCTGCTAATGGCAAAATACACACAGAAAGGAGGGAGAGTTTTAACAGCTCGTACATTGCTGGACATTATTAATACTGTTTGTCAAAAGTTGCTGATAGGCGGTCGAGTTCACACTAGTTCTAGACATACAAGCCTCTGTGTTTTTCAGGTGTCACTTGTGGTTCAGTTTTGGAGGCAGTTTGAGGGATCTGTGTGTTCCTCTGCAGTTACAGTGTGTGAAGTACGTGTAGCACAGCTGTGGGGCTAACGGAGCTGTAAGGTATCGAGGCAACACCCAAGTTTGTTTACTGACTTTAATATACATTTTCTTCAAAACGTTTTGCAAGCAAGGAGTTCTACTGATGAACCATGTGATGAACAGAAAATAGGTACGGCAGAGAGAGGCATGAATTCCAGAGAAACTGAGCTGAGATTTTGCCTCCAAGATTTCTTATTTGCCACCTGTACATAAAGATGACAGTTTTAATCCCCTTTTTAAGTCGAATGTCAGTTCTAACTGTAATTAAAGGAATAAAAAGTACATCCAGATTTATTCTGCCTGTAATATGGTGCACTATTTTGTACATGTTTCAACAGTATTTTTAAGCTCTTACTTTTGAAGGGGTTTATTATTTCCAAAGAGACGTTATTTCTGTTTGACCATGCCAGAAGTCGTGTTTCTGTTGCAGGGCCATAAGATAATACACAGGGTTGGGAATTTTTTTTAGGATTTTGGTTGTTTTGGCTGAGGATCTTGCATGTGCTATTGCCCCATTGTCAGAGATTACCACTGATACCCAAATCAACATATTGCAACGTATATTTTTGCTGCTAGTTTTGTAAATCCATATCCATTGCCAGTTTAAAATGATCAGGAATATTCCTGTGAGAAGAAATAGTAAGGTTGTATCAGCTATCCGCATATCTTTCCCTAATATAGTAAAATCCACATGGGAAAGTAGGGGCACCATGAATAGAGATTATACGGCCGTATTGTGATTTATTTTTTATCAGCATTTGGATATCAGTTTGGAGTTAACTGAAAAAGTACATGCAATGCTATGTTATACTGCCATTGTTATCACTAGGGTAGCAAGATGCAATGAGAATGGCTAATTATCAGTACACTACAGAAGAAAAATTGTATTTGTATATGGCAAAAAGAAAGAAAAGTCTGTTTTTTTTACCAATGCAGTGGTGCATGGACAGTACTACTCACTTATTTATGCTGAGTGAACCTACAGTGCTAGTAAAGTCTCTCAAAGTTTTGCTCTGTCTGTCTTCTTTCACTACTCCACAACATACAGGAAACCACTATTTTGTGATATGGAAGCTGAATACTTCCCAAACAGAATTTTCCTGTGTCTGTTATCAAATACTTCAGAGTATTGAAAATTGTATGTCACAAGGCTTTTTTCTTTTTTGGCCTTGCAAGACTGACACAAAAGTTCCTGGGAGTCAGTTGGCTTGTTCTTTTAAAGCTTTTACTGGTTTTTTTTGTGCTTGAGATGGAGGAAAAAGGTGTATTTTAAAATGTGCAACTTCTTGAGGCCTGTATTATAATTAATTTTCTGTCTTTATTTACTTTTGAAATTAAAACACAAAGAAAGAATACAAGAAGTAATTTTTATTGAGGTTTTAGTAGAGAAGCTAAACATCATTCAGGATGGATTACTCTTTTGTCCTAGAGCTTGTCTTTCTGATCAGGGTAGGGATATTTCAGTATGTCAGTGGAGATGAATTTTACAGATGAAAGAAAGTCTTGTGCTCAGATGTAGAGACTGGTAAAAATTAGTTCTCTGCCCATCCAGTGTCCCACAGGTGACGAATGGCAGAAGGGAGAGAATATTCTAATACAAATTCCTGACATAAAGAGAAAATTAGCATTCTGGGTACTTGAGACTAGTGGAAGGAAATTTTGCCTGCCGTGCATAGTTGTGGAGAGCCGCTTGACTGCATCTGTTTTGAAAGCCTTGGACATGTTACATGCCTTCTTGTATTACCTAACATAAGACTTAACCAAAGCGTTCGTAGTGGAGTGTGATTATAATAGAATGTGATTGTAGGGGAGGGCTATAATGAACAGGTTACTTGAATTGTGATTAAAATTGCTCCTTTGTTTTGAGTACAATGAACTCACATTTTAAAAGAATAATTTTTTTAAATAAAGTACCTTAAAATTTCTATAATTTAAAAAAAGGCTTCAAAGAAGAGAGGTTAGAGAAGTAATTAAAAAAAAAAAATAATTAAGCCATTGGCCCTTAAATTGCTAACCTTCAGAACTAATGCTGGAGAAGCAAGGTATTATTAGCAATAAAAATAAAATTTACTTTGCCCTTTTAAAATTGCCATAAACCGATTGACTGAGATGGAATGATGTTCATATTTAAAAAGTAGGACTTTAGATTCTATTATCTCAGAAACTCTGTCACCTGGAACGCTCTGTAGTCCTATTATCTAATTATTGTCCTTAAATTGCATTAGTCTGCCAGCAATTTGTCTACTGGTAGAAAAGTAATTGACATTTGGTTTACTGCTTCGTATTTGGGAGATTCACCATCTGATTCCAAAGAGTCCTCTTATGTCAAAGCAGATTAGCTAAAACAAAAAAGAAAGTCTCTGCTTTAGAGTTTGTTGTGTATGTAGTGCTCTTCTAACTTAGTATTGAAATTCAGATTATATATCGAAGGTAATTGTTAACTTAAAATAGGAAAAAAAAGTTGTGACAAATTAATAAATGAGACTTCTGGCTTTAAATTAGCTTCAGCGCACTCTGCTTTTTCACTGAGAGTGCAAGCCGTCAGATTGACAGAAAGTAAATACTGTGATGATGTGGATAGAGGGGAATGTTTGTTCTCATTTGCTATGCTCGGTGTTTAAATCTACAGGTGTTTTGTCAGTAGGTGGGTGTAGTCATAGGGCTGTGGTCGCGTGCACTGAATAAACTCTTTCATGCTCTGAAACTGAGCTGTCGCAAAGGTGCTGGAGTTCTTCACTGTCTAACAGAAACTGCAGGGAGATTTTTGTGGTACTCGTGTTGTGCTGTTCGCCTCTTTTCAATGAGGTCAAGCACCAGATTATACAAATTTCTTTGTTAGAACCGATGCTTGTTTTGCCTTGGGTTTCCAGCTGGTTAGGTAACGTTAACATCATTCAACTTCCCATACCTCTTTCTAAGGCAAGTGGCCGGCTTCGTTTTCTTCAGCTTTAACTTTTTTCTTTAATAGTATTTGTGTGTTATTTATTATTAAATAAATAGTATACTGGTTTCAAATAAAATTTTTTTTCTAACTGAAATACATAGTTTTTCTCTTGATGTTCCATAGCAATATTTGTTTCCTATTCTGTTACCATTTGGAGGAGTACTTCCAAACTTTTCCAATACCATTTTTAAAATTAAAATTGAAAACATACTTATTCTTCCATTTAGCCTGAATAAGGGAACAAAAGCCTGTATTACAGCAATTGCCTTGCACTGGATATGTATCTGCATCTCTGCAAAGGGCTTGGTTCATGAGTGCGTACAGTTAAATGCCTGAAACTTTCCAGACTAATATGATTTGGGATCTAAAGTTGATTAGAGATGCATGGTTACAAAATGCACGTAATCATTTATGTGACAACTGGAATTAAATTAAAAAGATATTTGAAATTACCATGAGGAATGTAGTTGTCTAATAGGGGTGATAATTTTGCTAATTTATTTTGTTTAGGGACTTTATAGTTCACATTTGAGAAAACAAAAATCTTGCATAATTTCAATTTTTTTTTTCCACAGGGCTACTTCATAAACTACAATTTAATGCTTGAACTTTAAAATTGGTGATGTCAGTATAATCCAAAGGAAACATTTAGGAATGTTGGTTAAAACCAAAATCCTCATCTGAATTTGGTTTGACTATGACTTTCCAAAAAAGATTTAGAGCACTGTTAACATATCTTTAGAGGTCTTGGCCAACATGTCTTTAAAATACTTCATCTTGTTTAGCCTGGAGAAGAGGAGGCTGAGAGGAGACCTCATTGCTCTCTACAACTACCTGAAAGGAGGTTATAGAGAGGAGGGAGCTGGGCTCTTCTCCCAAGTGCCAGGGGACAGGACAAGAGGGAATGGCCTCAAGCTCTGCCAGGGGAGATTTAGGCTAGACATCAGAAGGAAGTTTTTCATGGAAAGGGTCATTGGGCATTGGAACAGGTTGCCCAGGGAGGTGGTTGATTCACCTTCCCTGGAGGTGTTTAAGGGATGGGTGGATGAGGTGCTGAGGGGCATGGTTTAGTGTTTGATAGGAATGGTTGGACTCGATGATCCAGTGGGTCTCTTCCAACCTGGTTTTTCTATGATTCTATGATCTTCCAGTGACAAGAATCAGAATTGTCCCTCCTCTTGATGGATTACATAATGTAGTCACCTAGTTCAGCCATTATTAGGAATTTATTTCCTTTGGCATATCATGAAAATTGATGGGCTATTTAATGTAAAACTATTAGTAATTATGTGTTTTTAAAATCCCTAAATATTGTAAGTTGAGAGAGCAAGCGCCCAAGTGTAAGAGCACACTCTTAATTGATGGAGAGTATTCACAGATAACAGCTCTGTTGTTTATAGACTGTTAACGTAGCACCTGACGGGGCAGGTGACTAGCAGTGACCAGCAGGGTTACATTAACCTAACACTGTGAGTCTCCTGGGTCAAATGCTAAGCGTTAGTTTGCTTTAAAATTCTAATATTATCAATAATGAGACAACTTTAACATTAAGTCGGAAAAGGAAAAGTAACCTTTTCGCTCCAAAGAACGGTGTGTTTAAAAGGTCAGAGCTGTACCTGGAGGCAGAGAGCTGCCTAGTGGCAATAGTGGCAATCCAGAGTTCTCAAAATGCAGAGGTGTAAGTTTTCAGTAGGACAGAGGACGTTGCAAAAGAAACATTAATTTCTTAAATTTAAGATTCTTGCTTAGAGTGCTGTTAAGAAAGTTAAGTAAGGCCAGGCTTTTAAAGAGCTCAGGACCAGAATTCATATTCTCAGCCTACACAGCAGCTGCTGGGTTTTCAAAATAGCTCAACTCCTAACAGTTCCTGTTCTGAAAGGCGCAGAGCTCTCATGAAAGTCTGGCTCTCATTTGGGTGCCAAAATGAGATCTGAACTCTCATGAAAATCTGACTCTCGTGAAAATCTGTGAGTACACTGATTTCTTAGGGGAAAAAAAAGAAAAACAAATAAATCCATAAAGTGTGGAGGTAAAAAATAAGAATATAGCAGTATATTTATTTCTTAGCGATTAATTTCTTGGCATGATTATGGTAGTGTTCTGATACAGTTATCTGAATAGTTGTTACTGATGTACATGTACTGAAAAAAAAATACCGATATAATTATTTTTAATAGATTCATCTCATTAACCTCCTTTCCCTTTACATCCTCTGGTGCTCTGTTTTGAGTCACACAAAACAACAATCAAACAGACTTTTCCTCTAAAATTTAACGGACAGGAACAACTGTATACAGAACGTGCACGTGTCTTTAATGCAGGTATGACGGCAACAATAGATGCAAAAAAATTTGAGTCTACATATATATTACTTCAAAGTCAGTTGTCTCCCTAGCCTTTTAAATAGAAAAAAATTGAACCTCAGGAGATGAGAGGAGGGAATTTTGCTCTAACACAGACTGCAGTGAAACTGGAAGGAAGGGATCTCCTGGCAAATCCTCTGTCTTCACAATATTTACATAAATAAAATATAAAATGTTATACCAGTGTTTTGTATGGAGTGGAGTTTCTTTTCAGTCTGTGTGTGGATTCATAACTGTGTTTGACAACATGGATAACACCAGAAAGGGAAAGTTGGCTTTAGAGATATATCTGAAATGTTGTTCTCATAAGTAAGAGCATTGTCTTGCAATTTAAATTTAATTCTGGCTTGTTTCCACATGTAATCCATGCACTGTTCATGAAGAGTTTTCTGTGCCATTATTTCTTCAGAGATAATGGTTTCCAGTGATATTTTTGTGGTAAAAAAATAGAATATTATGACTTACCTTGAATGTTACTCTTCCCAGTCTGGTGGGGGGGGGGGGTTGTGGGGCTTTTTTTTTTTTTAATTCTGTACTTTGCCTAGCACCCATGATTTATCATCAATCTGTATGTTTTTAATGGATGAATACTAGCTTGTCTTGCAGTATATATGCAAAAAATGTATATATGCAGATGCACTTGTGTTATACAGCTGTCTGTGAATATGTAATGTAGATGTCACTATACACCTTTTCCATCTCATTCATCTTGGTGTAATAGTTCAGAGTTTTCCTCAAGAGCTTGCAGTTCTTCAAATCTCACTCATATTTGCAGGTATTTTCAAAAGTACTTACACATCCACTTACTGTATGTATGAAACGCTCCTCCAATGAGAAGAAAGCTGTACACTCGGGTAACAATAAATATACCAGGAACGCTAATACGTTCTCCAAACAAGACTCTCAAAGGTTGAGGAAAAGTTCACTACCCCCAAGAAAATCAACCTTTTTTTCCTCCTTTTGCAGCATCTCTGTTCAAATAAATAGACCAAGAAAACAAATTCTGTAGCAGATACGTATGCTAACGAATTAATTTTATTGCCAGCCTTATGGTTGAATTGTGTTTTGCCATTTTTAGCGTTAGCTCCATGAACACAAGTGTGTATATAATTCATCTTAGGTCAGTGTATGCACGTTGTGTTCTATGTACTGGTCTTTTTATAAAGAAAAGGAAGAATGCAATTCAACATAATGTCTTCTTTCATCCTATTTCAAAACTATCTTTAAACTAGTTTGAAATTTGGTTTTCTCCCTATGAATTTGTAGGTGTTTAAGAAGGCTAATATGTAATTTTCCTGCATTTATCTAGGAATAAACCCTGTATTTGCTTTGTTTCATCGACGGAAAGATTACATTGTCGTTGTGTATGTGCAGAATTATATTTGCGTCTGAGATTTATATACTTCTATAATAAACTAAAGCTCTGTGTATTAACAGCTCACTGGCAAAGGTGTCTGCATAAGCCACAGGGTAAACTGGCAATTCTGTAGTAACCAATGAGGTATCTGCTCTGTACTGTTCTATTCGATGTATATGAAACCTTCTTTAAACATTAAGAGACAGATGAAGGTAGTGAACAAAGATGACAACCTTAAAAATTCTCTGTCTCTGCATGAATGATTTGGAGCTTTGCTGAACTGAGCCCAAAGCTGACCTCAAGATTTTATTGAGTTGAAGTTAAAGGCAAATTTCCCCTGACATTATCTATAAAGGAATTCAGAAAACATGTAACTTCCTTTCCTCTTATTCCCCAATTATTTTTAAAGGCAGCAGTGGCATCTTTTTGCCTTTAACACAGACTTACTCATGCAAAATGAATATTTTCTTAGAATAAGTGCCAGAAGGCAAAAATCATTATCTTTGAATTGAAATGTTTAAAGAAAGTCACCTTGAAAGTGTATTTATTTATAAAAGTTTTCTGTCTGTACCCGTGCGTGAGTGGACATCTAAATGTAGCAAGGAGCTGCTAACACAGTATTCCTGTTGCTGAGCAGAGTCGTCTAAAACCGTAGGCAGCTTATTCGACTGTCTTAAATAAATGAAACTTTGTCTGCCAGAATTAAAATATACAAACAATTTTTGCCAGTTACAGATTCTAGGATAAGTAATGCAGCTTAACTTGGAGACTAAAATTAGAAACACCCACTTTTTGTATAACACGTATGCAAATGTTTTCAAATGAGCTTGATGGCCAAATAGTGAGCACCACAGTGGTGTTGTCTGGGTGCTGAGACATGAGCCTTTGGAAGGTTTAGTGGTTCAGGTGGGTGATGTTTCTTCATTTTCCAGAGACATCAGGGTGCGAGTGACTGGTGCTCTTCACAGTCTATCCAAACCTTCATCCTTTGTGGTGTTGAGTAAAATGTGAAAGAAAATAAGATGGAAAATTAAGAACAATTAAAAAAAAATCTTACTTTTTTATGTATTAAAATATAATTTGAAAATATGTTCACTCCTTATCCTGTTGTCTTTACTGATGCAGTTTCAAAAGGATTTATATTCTAGGCATGTTGGCTTTGTATAGTTGATGAATCCAAGAACTGAATTGCCTGTAGGTCAACTGTGAGTGAACTTTTTCAGGACTATTCTTGCCTTGCGCTTAGCACACAGAAGGATCGCAGCCAGCCAGTTACTGCTATGCAGCAGTTTCACTAATAGATGCTTGTCTCAAATGAACCAGGTAAAGCTGGTGCTGTACAGTGTGTCCATTTTGTCTAAGTAGAGAAAGAAGAGAAGAGAAAATTGAGGCCATGAGTTTTGGAAGGCAGACTGAAAACAGTAGCAGAATCCCCAGCATATCCATGTGCAGGTTGCAAATCCTGATACTTTAGGGGGAAATGTTTGTGCCCTACTCTCAGAAACTTGTCTCAGTTGCCGTAATAAATTAACCCTCGTTGTGGGATTTGAAGTGGCTCCTCTCAGAGCTGTGGTTGTATAACATGCTATGTCAAAACTTTTGACAGGCACAAAAAATAAAAGAGAAAATACTTGCCTTGATTTAGGAATGTTAGGATGGTATGGAGGTGTCAGTGGGAAATGCACACCCTTTTCGATTAGCCTCTGTGCACTCGGGGATGGAAATCATAAAGACTTTTCAGTCCTTTGTTGTCTTTTTCTCCCCCAGACCTGACATGTGAGGGGTTTTTCTTTTTAATCTACCTGCTACTGACGGTTCCCCTGCCTCGCTGCCTCAGACCTTTGCTGTCTTTGAGAGTCTCTGTTCCTTTGCCAGCAATGCTAGGGCTGACCAACCGAGTGAGTTTTGGACAGGTTGGATTAGAAAGAAGTCCATGTTTTTTTGGTCTCTCACAGTAATTGTGTGATTTAGAACATTTGAATGTTCTTTTTGATTTGTCATTTTAATGTAAGCTAGTGGAGTGGAGAGCCTCCTGGAGTGCTGAAGTGGAACATAATCTTCATTTCTGCTAGCACATCTCTTGGATAGTTAATCTGTGTTTGCATTTCGCGTAGCTTCTAGCACACAGAGATCTGTGGCACTTTATGGACTTTAATGAGCTGAGCCTCCCAACTTTGCTGTCGTCTAAAGAAGTACCTGTGGTTCCTACTTTATATGTAGAAAGAAAAGTGTATAGATGTTAGGTGTTGCGCCCAAGATTGCTTGACAATGTAATGGCTGATCGGAGACTAAACTTGTGGGGACCTAATTTTGGGGTTTTTGGCTTGAAGTGATAGACTGCTATGAATCCTCTTCTAAACAGTGCTGAAAATCTTCCAGGTTCAGGTTTTCAGACACAGGTTCTAAGAATATATTAACTTCCTACCCTGAAGTGCTTGCAGTCTGAGAATGGAAAATAGGAAGGGCATACAAGCACAGGGAAATCATTACCTGCCTGAAGACACACACACAGCCGCTGGCAAAAGAATGAAGTATTAACCATTTTTTCCAATTATTTTCCATAATGTAACGTATACTGGATATTTACACACTTCTTGTTTGTCTGATAGTTCAAAGGTGATTTTGTGTGTGTGTGTGTGTGTATTTGAGAAGTTCTGTAAAAGTGTCATGTTTAATGGAAATGGATTAGTTGAAAGTTCATTTTAAATATGGCTTAATGAGATGAGGAGTGTATTGAAAGATTTATAAATATTAAAATTGGAACCATTATTTCAGCCTGTCTGCTGGGCTGGGGTGGGAATGCGTACTCATGCCTTTTGTGAATAGTGGTAAAAAGCTGAGAATCAACTTTTATATTTCTATGGGTTCGCTAAAAAAACCCCCATATCATAGAAACAACGTTGGTTTTTTAATAAGCTTCAATGTTCTGATGTTTTTCTCTTTTCATCTTTTGCACACTCACCATTAACGAGCCAACAAGAATGCAGCACTGAAGTAAAAACTGTCCTCAACTTCATGTTAAGACCAGCTTAAGAATGTGCTGTGTTGGTAGTGTCTGCCTTGATCATTTTTGAAAAAGAGAAGCTCCACATTGTGGATTGGTGTTTTTTTTGTTAGGTTGTTTTTTTTTTTTTTTGAGACCGCATCTAATATATTCCAATATATCCTTCCTAGTGCTTACACACAGTGGCCATAGGTGTCATTTTCATAGTTAATGCCATGTACTTTAAAGTTGATTTTTTGGTTTTATTTTCCCAGGAAGGAATTTAGTTTTCAAGTCTATAAAGACTAATATGGCGGGGGGGGGGAGGATTTTTTAGAAGTACTGGAAACTGAGAATAGGGCTAAAAGAAGTTATTGAAGTTATTGGTGCAGGGTGTTAGGAAATTGAGACGTTCTGAACCCCAAAGGTTGCTGAGACTATGCTAGTAAGGGCAGTAGGTATTTGTGCCCAAGACCTGGTGGATATCTAAGAATAAACAATAGGTTGCTGAAACTCATAGTTGAAAGTTTTGGGATGAAGTTTTATATCTAGAGCCACATTTAGTAGCTTTCTTTGAAATTATTGTGATTCATGCAGCATGAGGATAAACAAACTTTCTACTCTAGATAAATGGATGAGAAGGTGGTAGAGAGACTTCAAATATAGCCATTACTAGCACAAAAGTAATCTGTTTTCATTACACTTACAGTGCTTTTGTCTTTCTGTATTCAGATTACTTGGTCTTGATTACTTCTTGAATTTGATACAGCTGTGGCTATAGTCCCTGAACAGTGTCAAGCTTTATCCAGTGCTCAGACAGCTCTGTTAATTCTTAAGTAATATCAAAGACAAATTCTAGATGGTGATCAAGTATTACATGTGGGAATCTTCCTTAGCAAAGAGATGGATAAAAGGAGCAGCTACATACTGAATATGGAAAGTGAATATATTTGTGATCACTGGGGGAAGACTTCTTCAGACCAGAACTGTGGGTGTTAAAGGCTTAAGCAAAAGAAGGCAGAGCTGTAATATGTTCTGAGGAACATACTAAAAATCAAAGCTTACAGACTGACCAATAAACTATATCCCCAAAATATATAGTAAAGATATTGTCATTCTTTTCATACTAGATTGAGGCTGGAAATACTCAGTTTGTGATACCAATGCCAGTTTGTTACTTTCAGCACTGTGTTTAAAAACAGTCTAAAAAAAATTTGCTGAGGACTGAAGTGATCATTTTGCACGGGCAGCAGAATAATTTGAAGCAGTAAGGAAAAAGAAATAACACACTGTTTGTTTGTTTGTTTCTTCTGGAACTGGAATTGCTGTGTTTATTATTTCCAGTGCTGCCCAAGGGAGTCCTGGTGACAGACCATGAGGTCACCTGGCAAATTTAAAAGGCTTATTTGTAGAATTAGAGATGAGATGTGAAAAATGGTTCAGAGAAGAATTGATGCCTGTCTGGATTATAAAAGAAATTTCTTGTTTCCTTTGAATTATGGCTCAAAAAGTCAGTGGAATATCTCAGCCTGTTGTTCTCAGATGACAACTCTCTTGAGGTGGAAGAGCCTTTATGCTTAGAATTATCTTTGTGAGTTATCAAGTAGGAAAAGGACAAGGGAAAGAATCCATGTGTCTGTGTATTCCTGCATGCGTTTCAAGCAGCCACTCTGGAATGATATATAGGAGTGAGGTCCAGGTGGTTATTGATAGTCCCTGGGATCTGGGAAAGCTAGTTTTGCTACTTTCCTCGGGGAACAAGTAGTGCCTATAAAGGACAAGGCATGAATCTTTTTGGTAAATAAAAAGAAGAATGCAGTTTATGTATTGAATGGGTGTAAAAATAGCATAAGAGAAAAATGCAGTGTCGTGTACTTCATTTTTTATAATGCTTAGTACCAAAAGATTTTTTTCTGCAGTAGTAAAGTGTGACAAATTTCTATACTCTATTCAGTTTTAAAGAGTGATTTATTTGAAAATGGCAATATTAACAGCTTCTAATCAAGCAGAAATGCAGGTTTTAAACGTGTGATTTTAGTTCTTCATACCCTTATGCAAGTTGCATTCATGTGCATGTGTTCAGGTGGGATCCGTGTATCAATTGCATATTCCAAGACAGTAATTAAAAGGTTTTTTTTCTGGTTTAGTTCTGTGTTATGAAATTCGGAGCAAAATAAATGATAGAGGCTGTGCTTTTATTTTTCATCTCAAGTACTACATTTCTATACACAAGATGTTAACTGATATGTATATAAAGGTAGAATGCTTAGTTCCATCCATTGCCTGTATTTTAACAGGCTATGGCATTTCCCTTTGCAGTGTCTTTCCATTGCTTAATTTATTTATTTTTTTCCAACATCGGTGGATGATTAGGTGTGTCTGTATTTCATTCTTGCTTTTTTAACAGTTGAAGAAAGTTCTCCAAAAGTCTTGTGGAGCCCTTCAGTGGTGATGCTAGGCTTGGGCTAATTAGCACACATTCATCGCGTTAGCCCACACTGATGTACTTCTTTGGGACTGAAATATGTTAAAAGGGCAGAGCTTTCCATTCTTTGTGCCTCAAAACCCTCTTAACAGGTGATTTGCTGTCTTTAATGGAAAAAAGTAAGAAAGTGTAAAGGGAGTTGGTGAACTCAACTGTGAGAATCTCTGCAAGATAGAACCATGGAATCTTTTAGGCTGGTAAAGCCCTTTAATATCATCAAGTCCTTAATCTAACACTGCCAAGTCCATCACTAAACCATGTTCCTAAACACCACGCCTACACCTCTCTTAAATACTTCCAGGAATGGTGTCTCCATCTTCTCTGGGCAAATCCATTCCAGTGCTTGAAAACTCTTTTGATATCCAATCTAAACCACCTCTGGTGCAAGTTAATTCCATTTTCTCTCATCTTGTTGTTTTTCACTTGGGATCTGAGCTAGCACTCACTTCACTACAACCTCTTTTCTGCGAGTTGTAGAGCATGGTGAGGTCTGGCCCCAGCCTGCTTTTCTCTAGACTAAGTAGCCTCAGGTCCCTCAGCTGTTCCTCATAAGACTTGTTCTCCAGGTTTTCTACCAGTTTTGTAGCCCTGTGTGTATGATGTGATGAGAGATTAAGATGCTTTACTAGCATCCATTCCAAAACTGCCAGGACACTGGGATTTATTAGAGGATCATGCTATGTCCCTAAATCTGTACATGACTTGGTAATATCATCTGGTGCCATCATTGCTGGAATAAAATCCAGACGAAATGCACGTTTCATTTAGCTTGTGGAATGTATGCAGAGTGAAAACCTGTGAGGTTTGCATAACTGAGGATGTTATTTATTTAAATATTTGCTAGTGATTGTTCATAAAACTAACTTAAAATATCTCTGAAGGAGTTGATTTCAAGAAAATGGATATAAAATTTCCTAAGGGTCGCTGTGGACTTTTAAAATGACAACTAGTAACACTTCAGTGGGTAAAAACTGTAAGACAATACTCATTCATTTTGGCATCGCATTGTCAATCTCCAGGAGCTTTTTTACAGTGCGTTTGCATCCTCCATATGCTGTCGCTGCAGGTCCAAATTCTTTCTTCCTAGACGGGGGCTGCTGCATTCAGTAGATCTGGCTCTGACCACCCTCCTACGTAGACATCAGGGAAGAGCTCTTCCCTTTTCCAAACATTTTAATCTTGGATTAAGTACTCATTTTAGAAGAAGCACACGGACTGTATTTCTGTATGAATTGTTGTATAAATTGCTGGCAGTATTTTAGTAGTATGGCAGCTTTTTCAGGCGAAGTAAAAATATTTCTTGCTATTATTTACTGCAGTTGCCACCTTGCTTTTGGTCACTGTGTAGTGGTTCAAGTAAAATGGATTGGATTATAAAATAATAGAAGGCTACGTTTTAGTCTTAAAGCAAGCATACTAAATTAAAAAAAATCAGGCTACAGAAGAAATCAGTTTGCTCTCTGGCCTTTATGTATGGCTTTAATTTTTTATTCTTCTTTCCCCTTCTCCAGCTTGAGTCAAGGCTAAAAAGCAGGCTTCGCTAAAAGGTGACTAATCCACAAATGACATTATCTGTGAGTTGTCATCTTCCAGTGGGTCAAGGGTGAACATTTATTATTGTTTTGATTGTAATTTTTTTGTAGTTGAAATTAGTTCTTAATTTAATACTGCATTCTCTACCCAGATACTCTTCAAAGTGGAGAATAAAAACTGTAGCTTCTGCCTTGCACTCCCGAGATGCATTGGCTGATATTTTTATATAGCTGTACTTCTCTGACCACATTCTCTTATTATCTTCTGTACTTATTACCACCTTCTAAAGCATTATTGTACTAAACCCACATGTTTTTAATATATTACTGGGAAAACTTTTCAAGCTTCTTCAGCGCTTAAAAGCCCTGTGCCTTTGAAGTACTTCTGCCACGGCAGTTTTAATGAAGCTAAGCAGAACAAGGAACACGATTCCTTTAAACATCAGCATTTCTTGACGGAGTGGAAAGATTAATGGATTAAATCCCGTGGAGGCCATGGAAGTTTTCTCATTAATTGTAGTGATTTTGGAGAGAAACCACAGAAAGAGAAGAAATGATTAGCAATATATAAAGTTGGGCATATAAATGGTTGCTAATAAGAGTTGTATGAAAAATTCTTTATTTTCAATAGCAGAGGAGTTGTGACAGGATGTGTGATCCCTTAGAAAAACAGCACAGGGCAATCTAATAAAATAATAAATGTAATAAGCAGACCTTTGAAATATGAGTTGATGCAAGTAGTTTCAAACTGTGTTGCATTATGCCAGTGAAGATTTGTTTAATTCTTATAAGTATCAGTAGATTAATTAACAGTATACAGCAACGTGAAAAAATCATAGAATCATAGAGTCGTAATAAAACCAGGTTGGAAGAGACCCACTGCATCATTGAGTCCAACCAATCATCGAGTCCAACGCGCTTTATGTGAGAGAATCATACTGGATTTTTTCAGGTAATGCCTTTGTAATTGGGATTTAACAAAAGCCATTGAGTATTTTAGCATTACTGGCTTATTAATACAGTTACAGAATATGGTTTTTCTCAATTATGACTAACGTGCATAATTGGGAAAAAGAATCAATCTTTTTTTTTTAAGATGTTTTGAATGTTAATTTTGCACTGGCTCTCTACATTAGAAAATGAGCACTGTTCACCTGTGTGTTGACTAATACTAGAAAATCTGATAACCTGTACACTGAATTTACAGCTGCTAATTGCTTGTTGTGTATCTAAAAGATAATAGTTGTTTCCTGCATAGTGTTTCAAGCAGTGCGATATTTTGATGGAGTGGAGCCAGTATTGCTGATGTGTTATGCACCATATGCCATGAAACAAGGTGTTCACAACAGTTTACTCAAATTCATGTGTATTGTTTCTTTTATATTTTGTGTGTCTAACATGATACTTTCTTATCAGCCTTCCAGAGCTCATAAAGCAGAAATAAATACAACAGAATAGTAAGCATATCCTATAGCTTTTCTGGTATTATAATCTCTTTTGACTGTTGGTTGAGTTAATAACATGTCATTATCACAGGATTATTCTTTCCTTTTTAATAGGGGGCAAAGGATAATTGTAAAACATATCAGCCAGAATCAGTAAACGAGATGTTTAGTCTTTGGCCAGTTGTTTGGAATCCAGGTGCTGAGAGATGAAGTACTTTTTTTACAATTCTAATTTTTAAAGTGTTTGTCTGTTTAAAGTTACAAGGCAATTACATTGATTTTTAGTACAATCTGAGGGTTAAGAGAAGCTCTGAAAACTAAGATTTTTTTTAGGAGCCAAAAACATAGACTTAAAACACTGCTAGGAATGTCATTATGAAACTTTTGTTCAAAGATTTTAAGTGTGAATTGGTCGCCTCCATGGTTACCTCAGGGTGTCCCTGATAGCACTTAACACTACCAAAAGAATTTGAATGTATGAGACAAAATACAGTTTATAATTCCTGTGTATGAAATACGGTCTAAGCAGTTCTGTCTGGTTTTATCCATGATATGGATTAGGAGACTGAGTGCATACTCGGCGAGCTTGCAGATGACACCAAGTTGGAGAGAGATGTTGATCTGCTTGAGGACAGGAAGGCTCTGCTGAGGGATCTGGACAGACTGGTTAGATGATGGGCTGAGGCCAACAGGTTGGGTTTCAACAAGGCCAAATGCCACGTTCCGTACTTGGGTAACAACATCCCCGTGCAGCACTCAGGGCTTGGGGAAGGGCAGCTGAAAAGCTGCCTGGTGGAAAAAGACCTGGGGGTGCTGCTCAACAGCAGCTGAACATGAGCCAGCAGCAGCTCAGGGCCAAGAAGGCCAACAGCATCCTGGCTTGGGTTCAGCCATGGGGTGGCCAGCAGGAGCAGGGAAAAGATCATCCTCCTGCACTTAGTGCTGGGGAGGCTGCACCTTGAATCCTGTTTTCAGATCTGGGCCCCTCACTCCAAGAAAGACATTGAGGGTCTGGAGTGGTCTGGAGAAGGGCAGTGGAGCTGGTGAAGAGTCTGGAGCCCAGAGGTGACAGGGAGCAGCTGAGGGTCCTGGAGCTGTTCAGTCTGGAGCAGGCTAAGGGGAGGAGAAGTCATTGCTTTCTTCAGCTCCCAGAAAGGAGGTTGGAGTGAGACAAGCGTTGGTTTCTTCTCCCAGGTAACAAGATAGGATGAGAGGAAATGGCCTCAGGTTGCAGCCGGGAGGTTTAGTTTGGGTATCAGGAAAAGTTTCTTTATTGACTGTGGTGAAGCCCTGGCAGAGCCTGCCCAGGGAAGTGGTGCAGTCTCCATCCCCAAGGACATTAAAAGACGTGTAGATGTGGTGCTTAGGGAATGGTTTAGTGGTAGAGTTGGCAGTGTTAGATTAAGAGTAGAACTCAGTGATCTTAAAGGTCCTTTCTAAGCTAAACGATTCTGTGATTCTAAGCATTATGAATTCTTTCTGAAGATGCTTGTACCTGGAAAACGTGGTCATGATTAATAAATGACTGTAACAGTAGGCTGTGCTACAGACAGGAATGAGAAAAAATTATTACATCTAATAGGGTAGCAGCTGTACGGGTGCCATTATATTAAGTGACTTAATGAATTCTGATCTCGAAGCAATAAATCAAAATGCAAACAATCTACTCTAATCAAGTAAGCAGAATTTTTGAGATACTTATATTAAATGAATGCTTTAATCAAGTTAGGTACCTGCACATGATCTTATGTTTAACCTAGTTATTTTATGTGCAACATCACTTTCAGGTATTGTATATAATACAGAATTACTTTTTTGGTTCTACATATTCTGTTAGCTTGTGATTTTTTGTTTTGGTAGGTTTTTCTGTCTATTTGCTCCAAGTGAAGAATTTTCTTGCAGAATAATTAACAGTATGAATTATATCCTGTCATGTTACTGCAAGGTTTTTTAAAAGATTATCAACAAGAAGGGTTTTGTGCAAGTGGTGGCAATTATCGCTTTACCTTGGATTAGCTCTGTCTAAGTATGTGTATAGATATGTACTCCATACGTGTGTGTGTGCATCTGCATGCATAGATAACACCAGTTGCTACCTGCTAGTACAGAAATTAGAAAGAACAGTGAGACTGCCAATGTTTTCTGAGAAACTGGTGTCTGTTCAGATGTTGTAAATATGGAAATTAAAAGGAAAATACATTTGGTGTCCTGCGATTCTCTCTCAGGATTCTGAAAGTGTTCTTTCACGGTCCAAATGCACTTTAGGTCCTGAGCCCACAGCTATTCATATGCATGCGGAAAGATAATTTCCAGAGAGTATTTACACTGCAAAATCGTAAGTACTCACCTGCATCTTTACACAGTGCTGGTCTTAGCTAGTTTAGTAAATATTTGTATGCCTTGGCTTTGTCCTGTTTATTTCAGTTTACACATCTGTTTCAGCATTTTCTCTCATCAAGATTTATGGTAATTTAGTTCACTTACTGACCAAACTGGTACTGCACTTGGGGCACACCTGATTTCTGTTTGAGAGTTGCCTGAGAATCGATCACTGAAGAATGAGTAGGTACCTTTTATGCTTACTCAGTTTATACATGACTTTTTTTTTTAAAGTGGAAAATAATGCCAGTTAGCATTCTGTAGCTAATTAAAGTATTGGGTGGTCCTCAGTATTTGACTCTTGCCTTTATTTTGAGAATAGATTGATCTTTTGTTTCATAAATCATTCAACTCTGCCTCTGGCATCTTTAGTTTTGTCTGGGGTCAGTAACGTGCAGTTGACCTGCTTCTTTATCATTGGAACGAGATGATTTTTGAGGTTTCTTCTAACTCAAACTATTCTATGATTCCATGACTTGTGATAGTTGTACAACAGCAAACTTGAGCTCATCTTTGGTTGTCCAGCCTGCAGTTCTGGTTATCCCAAATTGGAAAAAAGTCGAAACTGTAATTGCCCCAAATTTTTAAGTATCATTTATAATAAATAAATGAAAGATGAAACTGTCAGTAGACTCTTTAAGTACCTTTGATGTCACCTCTAAGTGTTGCACCCTTCCACTTAAAAAAGAACAATTGCTGTTTTACAGTTTTGAAAATGATGTTGTTGCAACCCACAGAACAGACCCCGAAGAGTTAATAGCGCAGTCTTTGTACACTGAGGTTGATGTTACTGCTGGTTGACACCGAGCTTTTATAGTCAATCTATTGAAGTACAAAAGGCCATGTTTTGGAAGCCATTGAAAGTGTCTCTCTTCTAAGAGGAGCACATCCTTTATTGTCTTGTAATGGAATCCCCTGTAACAGGTGAGAGAGGCTAAAAGTTGAAAAGCGGTAAAATAGATTAAAGCGCATTTGTATTTGTTAATCCTTTTATTCTTTCCAAATGAGAAGTTCAGCTTACAAAACAGTAGTTCACTCACTTTGGTTAATTAACTGTAATGATTTTTATGATCAGAAGTTGTATAAATTTCCAACATGATCTTTCAAAGTTCTTTCAGCAAATCAAAGTTATCTCTTTGAGTAACGCGGCAAAAAACTGATTACTTTGAAACTAATGCTGTGCCCTTTATCTCAAATGTTTGCTACTTTGCTGCTTTTCACAGTGTAGTGACTGGCATGATTAATTGCACAAATAATCCTGAGAAGAGGCAGGGTCGCTATGTCTGTGGCCTATTGCTCATTTTGAGTTTTATCCTGATAGAGATGATAAAGGCCTCGACAGGTATGGATATGACAGTATAGCAGTCCATAAACTTTAATCGATTCTGTGAACACCTAGCTATTTCTAATGTGGAAGCTCATCGTAAATCAGTGTTAAATGAATATCGTGTTCTCTTGGTGTCTGTACTGCATAATGGTGCGTTGTATAGACATGGCACCATGGCTACCAGCCCAGTGCTCCTGTATCTGAGAAAAATGGACATAAAGAATTGCTTTCTGTAAAGGGGGTTTATATTTGGTGGTCCTCTGTATTTGACTCTTCGCTTTATTTTGGGAATAGATTGATGTTTTGTTTCATAAATCATTC
This sequence comes from Piaya cayana, assembly GCA_013389865.1. Lineage (NCBI taxonomy): Eukaryota > Metazoa > Chordata > Aves > Cuculiformes > Coccyzidae > Piaya > Piaya cayana. The sequence continues at coordinate 18,300 of WAAB01018628.1, read as the reverse complement.
AACTCTGCCTCTAGCATCTTTAGTTTTGTCTGGGGTCAGTAATATGCAGTTGACCTGCTTCTTGATCATTGGAACGAGATGATCTTTGAGGTTTCTTCTAACTCAAACTATTCTATGATTCCATGATTTGTGATAGTTGTACAACAGCAAACTTGAGCTCATCTTTGGTTGTCCAGCCTGCAGTTCTGGTTATCCCAAATTGGAAAAAAGTCGAAACTGTAATTGCCCCAAATTTTTAAGTATCATTTATAATAAATAAATGAAAGATGAAACTGTCAGTCATGTGTTCCAGTACTGTAGACTCTTTAAGTACCTTTGATGTCACCTCTAAGTGTTGTACCCATCCACTTAAAAAAGAACAATTGCTGTTTTACAGTTTTGAAAATGATGTTGTTGCAACCCACAGAACAGACCCCGAAGAGTTAATAGCGCAGTCTTTGTACGCTGAGGTTGATGTTACTGCTGGTTGACACCGAGCTTTTATAGTCAATCTATTGAAGTACAAAAGGCCATGTTTTGGAAGCCATTGAAAGTGTCTCTCTTCTAAGAGGAGCACATCCTTTATTGTCTTGTAATGGAATCCCCTGTAACAGGTGAGAGAGGCTAAAAGTTGAAAAGCGGTGAGATAGATTAAAGCGCATTTGTATTTGTTAATCCTTTTATTCTTTCCAAATTAGAAGTTCAGCTTACAAAACAGTAGTTCACTCACTTTGGTTAATTAACTGTAATGATTTTTATGATCAGAAGTTGTATAAATTTCCAACATGATCTTTCAAAGTTCTTTCAGCAAATCAAAGTTATCTCTTTGAGTAACGCGGCAAAAAACTGATTACTTTGAAACTAATGCTGTGCCCTTTATCTCAAATGTTTGCTACTTTGCTGCTTTTCACAGTGTAGTGACTGGCATGATTAATTGCACAAATAATCCTGAGAAGAGGCAGGGTCGCTATGTCTGTGGCCTATTGCTCATTTTGAGTTTTATCCTGATAGAGATGATAAAGGCCTCGACAGGTATGGATATGACAGTATACCAGTCCATAAACTTTAATTGATTCTGTGAACACCTAGCTATTTCTAATGTGGAAGCTCATCGTAAATCAGTGTTAAATGAATATCGTGTTCTCTTGGTGTCTGTACTGCATAATGGTGCGTTGTATAGACATGGCACCATGGCTACCAGCCCAGTGCTCCTGTATCTGAGAAAAATGGACATAAAGAATTGCTTTCTGTAAAGGGGGTTTATGTAAGTGTTTTGTCCAAAAAAATTATGCTTGATTTTAAAGACTATTTTTTAATTTGATGGTGTATAGACTGTATTTTAAGACCTTTTTTCTGAGTCTCTTGGAAGAAAGGGTGAGGCAAAGAGATGCGGAAAGTTTGTGAAATTCATTGCGTTGCTGTAGTTACCTGGCTGAGCCTCTTATTGGATGGGATTGTGAAGGTGCATTTTTGTGCTCTCTTATGTTAGATCTTGTAGAGGGAGTTTACGGTCCCTTAGTGGGCAATGGTTGCATTCAGGTGTAGCTATATTAACAAGGTTCATCTTCTTCCTGGCTTCTGAAGTTGAAAAAAAATCCTGAGAATCGGTATGAAAGAAAGGATGTGCTTCTCCAAACAGAGATCAGCTACAGCATTAAAAAAATAAAATAAAATCACCATTGTTTTATTCATTTATTTGTTTCATACTTTTGTGCGTTGATAAAAAGCTTGCATTAAAAAGATAGCAAGTTGATAACTAGGATACTGGTAACGTGATGGGAACTGATACCAAACTTCAGTTCATGTGAATGCATGGTATCTCAAGCATCTCATTCAAAATGCTTCCCTCGAATAATAAAGGAAACTCTGAATTCTTTGTGTGGGGTTTCCATTTGTTGCGTTTGTCTCACAGTTTGCCTAATATGTTGGACACGAGAGCAGTCTGTGTGCCTGTAAGAATATTGGTATAACTTAATAAATTTAACAGTATCTGGTTTTATATGTTTATAAAATCAATACCTTGTCTTGATGTAAGACTAGGGAATTGTTTTCCTCTGAATGAAAGAGAACTTAAAGTTAATGAGAATGCATAATTTGTCAGTGAATACGTTTTATCCCTCTCCCTCTCTTTTCTCCCCCAATTCTAGTATTTTTGGCATGCGTAAAGTTTTGCTACTGATTAGCTGCAAAAAGGGTAATAGTTTGTTTATAAATGTGTGAGAAGGTAGGAAATCATACACACACAAAAGCAGCTTGAAGCAATTAGGGGAGTTAGTCTAGAATGAAGCCTACAAATGTTCTGCTCCAGGAACACACTCTTCACAGGACAGCTTACAGGTTGAAAATATACCCCAAGAGGCTTTCAGATCAGTTGCTAGTCATCTGTGCATCGAAGCAGCTAATAAAAATACTATTTTTGGAAGAGAATCTGACATCAGCAGTTTATCAATATACGTGTTACCTTGATAGAAACGGCATTCTAAGTATAAAATGTTAAATAGTTTGGGTATTTTAAATAGAATTATCTGGAAGTTTAACAGGTTTGCGGAATGGTGTCTCGTACAAAGCTGAAGAAACAATATCAAGCAACCAACATTATTCTAATACTAATTCTTTTTTTAACTTAGCATAGACGAATAAGGGGAACTGAAAGTGTTGCAGCTGCCATATGCCTTTCCTCTCACCTTTTCTCTTGACATTAGCAGTTGTAGTGTGAAATTTTAAAAAAATGTATCATTTCCACACATGCAGCAGTTAAAACGGTACAAGTTTAAACTAGAATGATATGTGAATATTGACCAGTTACAACTTTCTTAGGCTGAATTTTCGAGTTATTGCTCGGGCTGATTTTAAATTGCGCGTCTTATAGTGAAAACCTTCCCATCTTTTTCTCAGAAAGCTGCTCCTCTGATTGCTTAACAGGACTGTTGAACTCTCTGTGAAGTATCCATGGATGTAGTAAAAAGCCTGATGGGAGCCTTTCAAAGTGCTATGCACTTACTGACAAATCCTAGAGGTTTATATTTTGTGGTTTTTAAACAAAAATTGCACTTTTCCGAAAGACACCTCATTGTATTTATTCTTTTGTTTGAGTTCCAGTTTCCTGCCTCATTCTTACAGTAGGAAGCGAGGTAATCTTTGAGACTACTGTAGGCTGTACTTGGGCATAGATTACTGACTTCTGTGTATGATAGACTTTTGTCTATCAGATATTAGTGATATCTGAGCTTTTGGGCAAAAACTGTGGTTGGGTCTCAGCAGACCATTTACAGGACAAGGGTCTTAGCAGTGCTGCACTGAAGACTAGCTAGACCTCTTTAGAACACCATGATATCAATGGGATGGTGTTATCAGGTATGTTTTTGAGAATAGAGAAAATTTTGTATTTTCCTAGTCACCAAAGTCACTCAACACCAAGATGTAAACATAGAGAAAATCCAGACTTCATTATTTCCAATGCTTATGTCCTACAAGAGGCTTTTTATACTCTCAAGAATTTGATACTCTCAAACTTCATTTTACTTTAAAGAAAGCATTTCTCAAGAAGGAAAACCAGAGCAACTTTTAACCCACAGCCGGTTGTTTTACCTCGTTGGAGGAAAGGTGAGCCTGAAGGAGAGAAAAGCTGATTAACCTCATGGATACAAATGGATGTGTTCTTATCTTGTTAATCCTTGATTATTACGGAGAACAACTGCTTAGGTGATAAATAGGCAATCATAGTGCAACTCAACCCAAATATTTATAAAATCCAATTTTATACATTGACCTTAGTAGGTGTAATGAGCCAAACACAAGTACAGACACGGTATCTGTTGAAAGAAAGAGGAATTAGGTATTGGTTTTATATGCTTGCTGAATCAAAACTGCAACCATGGCATAAAGCTGATCTAAAATCAACTTGACTAACTGCAAGAGAAGTAGTAGGCTGAGCCTCACCTTCGCCATCTATGTACTACTCCTTTTTTCCTGGAGAAGGAAAAGGGAGACTTTCAAGGCCATTTCATACACTTCATTTATCTACAGCTGCTGCAATGACTCCCATGGGCCTGCCAGCAGCCAGTACAAGTCAAATCAGGCTCTTGGGGACCAGCCAGGCATAGAATAACTCCCAAATAAAAAGCTTTCAAGACTTTTTAAAAGCAAGTAAGCTCTCTATTAGCCAGTGATACAGGCTGGTGGGTTTATACTTAGATCTAGGATGTGTTTTATCTGGGTCATTACATAAATTTCTGAGGTCAAGCTAGATTCATTGTTTTGTTGCAATTTCTGATGTGAATAAAACACCACATCTAACATTCTAGTTACCTGAGTTTTTTACTGGTTTGGAATAAGTTGCTCTGGTATTCAGATATATGGAAATAAAGCCTTATCTTTTCCGTGCCGGAAAGTGATATATGCCCTGACAATAAAATACTACTTAATGCTTGTTGTGAGTGATTTAGTGTTGATATTTAAGGATGTGCTTGTTAATGTATGTGTTACAGATTATAAAATGGTTCAAAACAACATGAATGAAAGAGGGAATGCTTACTCTTCTCACTGCTTTTATATGCCTACTGCTTTTATATGCCATTGAGTCAATATGTGTTGTCATTTGCCATTCCTGTACAAAGAAAATGAATGCAGTCCCTCACTTGATGTCTCCTAGGAATTTGAATGACATTTAACAGATGAACAAGGAGATTTTTGTGTAGGATGCTGTTTCACCTCCAGCATCTTGAGAGTCTTCTCTCTGCCTTCCAACACGTAGTGAAATGTTTCTTCTGAAGGTGAAAGGATGGTGTCCTTCCCATTAGGGCCAGAACATGCTGAAATGGATCATGGTCCTTGGTTTGTATCTGGATAGACACTTACTGCTCATTCTGATTTGAGAAGATGGTGGGTTCATCTCCTACAGCTACAGTGTCTTTCGTGTTATGGACAGCAATTAGGAAATAGGTTGTCATCATCTTACTCCATTTACGGACAAATTATTGCCTGTAATTATAATTTCCCTGATCAATATATATTGAGATGTAAGTTATGGCCGATTTTCAGCTCTGTCCTCTTCATATTTACTGATCAGTATAGTTCAGGAGTTCCACAGCTTACTGTGCTTTTCTAGCACTAGAAGAAGCTCCTGTGTCTGTGCACGGACAGAAAAAGGCCCTTAGATGTTAAGGTGTCATTCATCTCCCAGTCTCCCCATCTCATTTTAAGAATTCAAGATCTAACCTAGTTCCATTTTCTCTCTTTCACAAAGCAGTAGTCTTGTAAAAAGCCTTTCTTTCTATTATGATATGCCTTTCTATATGATCTTGCCTCATAAAATTCTCACGTTTTGTACAAGAAAAAGGAAGTTTTCAAGTAGTACAGTTACACATTTACAATTTGAAGCTGTGGATATTTAAAAAGAGTAAGGGCAGACAATGTATTTGTTTTGCACTTCGGATGTGTTTGAAAGTTGTAAAGTAGTGGTAATTTTGGTGTATAACTCTTGATACTGGTTCTGCTGTGGACAGACTTACTCTTTCTCCTTGCACAAAACTGATTTTACTCTGTGTTAATTTTCCAAATGTCTCTGTTTAGACATTTCATACGTATATAGACCTGTTCCTAAAGTAATTATCTGTCTATAATGTAGCATTATACTTCTTGTTTTAGGATGCTGTCTTGTGCTGTGGAATTGCATTTCCTTGATGTGATTCCTTGATGGTCTGCTCAGGTCGACTATGTGCTTAATGTAGTGTTTTGTTTTTTATAGAGGTGGAATTGATACTTCATTTAGACTGCTTATATGCAAAATTTTTCACCTTGTTTCACTGCACAATGTAATACCTATTAGGAGATGAAACTTGAGGAATCAATTTCTATCATCTATTCCAAGGACTTCTCAAGATATAATGCTCTGTCCAGTTTAATCTGCCAAAATATTTTCCAGCAGTAAAAATCTGCTATCAACTGGCTACAGACTCCTTGGAAGATGTTTTTGCATTTGTGTTCTTGATAGTAAAATGATTTAAATCTTAAGATGCATAGTTCAGCTGTTAATATGGATTTGGTCAGTTTTGTCAGTGTCTAAATTTCCCATGTAGATTAAATCCACCGTATTTATGTCTGCCAGCAGTTTTTTGATTGTGAACCCTAGCATTTTATACTGTCATCTTATGGAATGTGTTTTCCAATTTCTGTATACTGAAGGAAAAAAAAAATGTGTCAGCTTCTCTGGCCTTACCAGTTCCTACAGTGTGCAGGTTCTGCTAGCACAAGAAAAAAAACTGTTCTGTATTGGTGCTCATCTAGCTAAGAACACAGCAAAAGTCATAGTCCGAGTTACAAAATGTGAGCAAAATGTATTTCATGTTTGTAGATCTGCAGCTATTGACAGCTTCTTCTGAAAGTATAATACTGCAAGAGATAAAGGTGTTATTTCTGAGAGAAGAAAGCTTAAGATCAGTTCTCAAATGATACCCATCTATGGCAGAAATGAAGGTAGTCAACTGCTTCATTAGCTTTGAAGTTTTAATTGAGAAGCTTATTTGGTCTATCCTTTGTCCTTCCCTACAAATACAGTTTTACTTATGAGGAATCTTAGAGAGGAGTTTCTCAGTGCATATAAAAGTGTTGTTAGATAGTGTGAATTAGTTTTCACTAACTTACCTAGCATAAACTGTTCAAATTTAGAGTATTTGTGTATAGGCTGGTTAATATTTCCATAGAAAGTCGCGTAAACTGTAGTCAGTATCTGTTTTGTGTTAGTACCAATGTTGTAGTTTAATATTAGGCTGTCATGACTGATGGTATCTTTGTTTCCTCTCCACATCTTTCTCCTCAAGTGAAAGCAGCTTGTGTGGATTTTAAATTTTGGACTAGTTATTGTGTAGAGACTAGAACTTTTCAACTATTGCTTGATAGTTTTATAGTTTGAAGTTAAAAATGCCTTTGGAGTATCATTCAAATTTCAAGGGGATTCTGTAACAAAGAGGTGTTTGGTATTGGGTGATGCCCTTTTTTTCCTTCTGAAACAGCTTTTTGTAGTAAAAGTGTGCTTTTATTTCTCTTGTTCTCAGTGAGAGATCAACTGTATGGGAGATACATAGTTGGTAGTTTTTATATTGTAGTTATTCACTAGGAGGTTATGAAAATGAGTTACTTGTGTTTTCCATCCGTATATCCCTGTCTGCCCTATATCCATTTCAATGACTCACAAGCTCCTGGGGCTGGTTTAAGTTGTGCTGTGGTGGATGGCAGCTCCCCATCATGCCACTGGAGCAGACTCTGACCCTTATTTCAACCGGTCACCTGATTTGATGAAGGCTTCTGTGGCTCCTTTCCGTTCCAAGACTGTGGTCCTCAGTCCTCTAACGATATTGCTTGTCAACATGGGATGGCAAGCTGTCAAGTTACAGTGCTGAAAAGCATTAACTGCAGCTTCAATAAGGATCCTCGGTGGAGCAAAGCAATCAGTTTGCTGGATGAACAGAAACCAAAACGAAGCAAAAACTCAAAACAAAAACCCCAAACCCACATCAGGTCTGGAACGTTAAAAATGCTCCCAGGGGTTTCTAATTTAGTCTGCTGGCAAACTGTATTAATATCCTGAATAATTTGTGGATGAAGGTAAGCCAAATTCACCTTTTCATTTCTCACAGCAAAAAAATGGTGCTTTATAATTTGGAAATATCACACCGTTTATTATGCTTATTAGGCATTAAACGCACACAATGGTGAACTGGTAAAATAACTGTCTTCAGAACTCATTGCAAATCAGGCCTGTGATCAGAATATTGAAGCTGCTTGTTAAAAACTTCCTGTTCATAATTGAATTTGCCACATAATGCAATTGAAATAATCTGCAAATCCTTCCTGGGTTCTTGATGCCAAAACTATACACAGTTTGTTTGTTTAATCCTAGGATATTTTGCTACTTTGGGTTATCTTATGTATTTCACCTATTTAGGTCTCATTTCATGTATTCATCAATTTGTGATTGAGCACTGAACAAATTCAAACTAATAAAACTAAGCAAGACTAAACTAAATAAACTTGGGCAGCCTGATCTAGTTGGCTGCCCTTGCCCATGGCAGGGGGTTTGGAACTGGATGATCTTTAAGGTCCTTCCAACCCAAACTATTCATTAAATCGGTTACTTCATCTGGGCTCTACCACTCTTGTCTGTGGGAGGGAAGACACTAGTAAACACTGACATCTTTTATAGAATCATAGAATACCAGGTTGGAAGAGACCCGCCGGATCATCGAGTCCAACCATTCTTATCAAAATATCCTATTTAGTCTCCTTCTTCTGATGTAGTGGGACATGTCCTTGCCCATCGCAGGGTGGGGTGGAACTAGATAGTCTTTCAAGTCCCTTCCAACCAAAATTATTCTATGATTCTGTGATTCTAAGATTATCTGAAGTTTTTGGTGAGGTGAATAGGCGTGTCCTTAGGATGGAACGTGCATTGTTCTGTTGGTATATTTTTACCATCAGAGCAGTCAAAAGAGGAGCTCAGGGGAACTTGGCATCTTGGAGCTATTCTAAACTCACCTGGGCACAGCCCAGAGCAACCTGCTCTGCCTGCAGAGACCTCTGAGGTGTTCTGATTCTGTAACAGAATTTTCGATAGAAAACAGAATAAAGGTGTAATTTGTATTCATATGAATATTTGTGTTACATAAGCCATCTAAATTCTCTAATCTGAACTTGTAAACGTCTCCATTTTCTTTTCCTTTTTATTCTTCACATTTTTTCAGGTAACTTATTTCCAAAAGCTGCATGCACGTAGATTTTTTAAAAATTATTATTTTATCCCCAAGTTTGAAATAGAAATGTCAGATGTTACAGCAGCAGTTTATGTAAATTTGTGCGCAGATTACATGCGTGGGTATACAATATAGTTATGGCGATGATAATTTTCCTGCCTCCCTTTTTATAAATAAAAGGGTTCTTCTAGTTGATTTTTACAATCCAAATAATTCATTCTTAATTTACTTCTTCTCTTTTCACTTGACATTGTTTTCAGATTTTCATCTCTGCTGCTGTTATCGATAAGGAAATTCTTCAGATTAGATAGTGTTTGTATCAGCAAAATCTGTGAAATTCTTAATACGCACAAGTAAAATTCAAATGGAAAATACATACTTTATGTTTGTTCCAGGAACTGTAAATTTACTTGAACTGTAATATTATTTTAAATGATTTCTTGTACAATATGATATTACTTAAGAAATCTGATCTTTTCTTTAAGATAGATGCAACCATGTTTTCAGTAATACATTGTTATGTAAAGAAAAAAATGGGATATATAAAATCTGAAGGTGATAAAAAGAAAGGGAGGGACAAGGCAATTTATTCAGGAGTTGATTTTTAAATATTTCCAGGAGAGGAGCTTACTACTAGATTTGAAACTCAAATGTTTCAGCCAATTTTAAAATCTTTTTTTTTTAGTCACAATGATGTTTTCATTTCAGTTCCTCACATTTGAATGAAGAATGTAATTGTGTTTCCTAATTTTTTTCCCTAATGATGAGAAGAGGTCTAAAATATTGGTGTGTGCTTTGGGATAGGTTATATAAAGTGGTTGAGAACTTAATATTTAAAATAGTATCTTATTATGCCTTGTGTTCAGTGTGCTGTAAAAACTGCTGTTATTGCTGCTGTTTCTGAATTGAATATGTCTTTTCTTGTCAGGACAGAGTGGAGGTGAATTTTGTTTGTAGCTGTTCTAACCTACTTCTCTCATGTGCTGCTTTTTTCTGTTGATGGCGAGGCTTCTTCAGCTAATGGCTTTCATTAATTGTCTGCCTGATTGAGATCTTGAACATCTGACCTGAATGTCTTTTTAAATAGCCAAGTAATGAAAACAAAGTTTTTAAACCAGGAGTTGTTTTGGAATTTTGTTCATAGAATCACCAGTTAATACTATCTAAATTCTTGGGCACAAATTGATTGGTTCTGGATTGAATAACATGATTTACTGAACCAAATTAGTCCCTTGTATAGCTGCCACTAACAGTGAAATCACTCAGATGAACTCGGTTCAGTGCAATTTGAGTTAGAAGTTATAAAGTTGCATGTTTCAGTAATGTGCTTGAGTATCTTGTTGGTCTGAGGGAAATGATTTGTTTGAGAGTCAAATAATTTTTACCAGGTGTTACCTTAGCATTTTGCTTTTCACTGTTATGGACATGATTTTCCTGATGCACCGTAGCACCAGCCAGTTACACCTCAGCTTTTTATGGGGCTTTACCTGTAGAAGAGCAGAGCTGTAGATGGAAGGTACTGGGCAAGTGGGCACTATGGTTAAATTGGCAGAGGTTGAAGGTTTTGTTCATTTATTTATTTTGGCCAGTATGTGGGCACGTTACCTGTGTGGGAGTGCCCAGGCTTTTGTTTAGGTGTCCTTGGGCTGTCTTATGGAGAGCAAATACATATCTCAGATCTAAGTAACACTGGAAGGTGAGTTAAAGACTGCTTGGATTACCAAAGGTTGATAAATTATGGAAGTTTTTTCACTCTTCTTCCTTGAGACTGTAAGTAGTACATAAATCAGTGCGCTTTTTACGTGTTCAGTGCTGATAAATAGTTAGGCCATGGAGATACATGTGTTTATATACACACAAACCACACCAGGCTTCTCACAGGGACAAGCTTGTATTTCTTAACTGTTTTCGTAACTCTGTATTGCTGATTGATGATGAGAACTATTAGTACGAATAGCTTGAAGATACAAATTGAACGGTGAATGTCAAGTTCAACACAAATGAGAAGTGACAGATGGAGGAAGAAACCTGCCCTTTTGGGCAGAACCTAAGGTAAACCTGCAGCAATCCCATTGTAAACCATGTCCTATTCAGTAGTAGAAATTAAATAGCAAACATTTTCTCTTCTTCCCTGTGCTCCTTCCATTCTCATTTAAAAGGAGAAATCTATTGATTCTGGCACCACTCCAGTTTCTTCCGTAGCAGGGAGCATCCACTCAGCAGCACGTCTGAATATACAGCAGTGCACCTGGATAGTGGTTATAAAATTACCTGAGGTGGCAGAGGTTAATATGTATTCATTGTGTACTTCTGTTGTTCTCTTCTGCTGAGTAGGCCAGTGTTTACCTGATGCCTTTACTCTGACACGAGGTGCTTAGACCGGTGCCAAAACCATCTGAGCCTCAGCAACTTATTCCTAAAGCCTCCCTTGAGAGCCGGATTGGGGGGCTGTGAAAGTGCACCCCTTCTGCTCCTTCCCCAGCAAACGACCCATCCTACAAATGTTCCTTTTCCAGCCCCAGGTGGGTGTATGCATGTAAGCACTAGGAGCAGCAGAAGGGAGGCAGGCAGAAAGTGGAAGTGCCCCTCGTGACAGTAGTGAGGATTTATGTGGCATCAAGGTGATCTGCCTGACAGCACATAGCTCCCGAGTTCAGTGCTCTGAGATAGTACATGGATCTATCACCTTCACTGAAAATGAGGCAATAATTTACACTGTGAATAGTGCCGTGAAAGTCAATGGGAGAAGGAAGATGCCATTCAGCACAAAAGCTGACAAAATCTGATTGTTAAGTACTAGTCAGTACATTAAACTTCATATCTCTCTAAAGAGTGAGGAAGGAGAGAAATTCCTCGTACAATATGGAGACACATTACATAAGACAGATGCCGAGTGAATACTTTATAAAACTTGTACGGTTTAATGCGTTTTTGTAGTCATTAGACTGCCTTTTCTGTCTACCCTTCACCGTGACAGCTGCAGTGTGTCATAGACCTTAAATTGACAAAAAGCCGTAGAATATCTTGCTCTGGTTGGTTGCCAAAGAGCTTCTGTTCAAGTCTGCCTTCTTTAGAGATGTCTTCCCCATCAGACCATCTGGCTTGACTATTCCGAGGCTTCTATTTTCATTTGCAAATTTGCTGACATCTCAGCAAAAGCACACCATGATTAGGAAATGAACTTAATTCTGATAAAGGAGTTTTGTAGGTATGCCTGGGGGGGAAAAGAAAAAAAAAATTGGCAAAAGTAGTAGAGTGAAATTAAAAATGAAATCCTGATTATTAAGCAGAGGAATAATCGGGCATGGTGAGCGGTTGATTTGTGTACTGAAGGCAACACTTAAAATGTGATGTAGTAGGGAATGTGATGTAGTACAATTTGCCAAAATTACTTGTGGCCTTATTTTGGATGCTTACAAAGATGTGTTTGAAAGTTGTGAAACAGTTACCAATGCAGACTGTGATTGGACCCATAGCTTGTTCTACTGGTGTTGGAAACCTGCATGGAGTTACAAATGGATTACTGAAGGTTATTGACAAGCATGCTGTTTAGAAAGCTGCTTTTAAGTTGAGAAATAGTGAAACAAGTTGTACTAGGGGAAGTGGTTGCTGATTTTTTGCTTCAAACTGAACTAAAGGAGAAGGATCCTTGTCTGACTGATGAGTCTGGAATTTTGCCACATCAATGACCAAATTCCCTGAAACCACAAAATTCTGGTACTTCTTCTTGGCCACTTGAATCTTTGAGGTCCCCAAATCTGTCCCCAGTTTATTTAGGAGAAGCTCATTCTCCTGGTACCCACTGAGTGCTAGAGACTAAGGAATGAGCAGAAAGGCATGTGGAAAACAGTTATGAATAAGCACAATTCTAATAACTGAACAGTCTCATCTTATTTGTCATTCAAACCAAATCAAGAAACATTAAGATACAAGGTAAACCCAGGTTTGACACTTCTGGAATCGGAGGGATTTTTAAAACATGTAACTGCAGTAAGCTAGGACATCAATAATTGCTCCATCACAATTAATAGTGTTCTGTGTGCAAAAGGAAAAATGTCACCTGCAGCTGTCATTATACAGTTTTCAGTAGGTTGAAAACATATCGTGTTGAATGTGAAGGTGAGTTTAGAAGCTTAAATACAGTGTGTAGGTCACTACCTTTTTTACTCTACGTAGAAATGTTAAAGCTAAAACTAAGGTTTATCTTGTTCTTGTCAACCAGGTTGAAATAATTAACCAAAATGCCTTGAAACACAAGGATTTTCTTGTTTTTATTAATTTCTCATAAAGAGTTTTCTATAAATATTTAAATTTCTGCAATCTCTAATGGAATCTTCCAATAACCTTACCTCTATGTCAAAATCATTGGTGCAGTAAGGTGCTTAGAAATGAAGTTAAGTCAGTGGTTCCACTAGTTGTTCTTTGTTCAAATAATTGACAACTTGATTTGTTACCTAGTGTTTTAATCTTAATTTATTAGTCTTTCCTAAATTGCTTTTTTAATTTTTTTTTTTTTTCCTTTT